>OY998240.1:42799557-43348284 GCA_963922005.1 Cornus suecica
CATCGATGCAGTCACCTTCCACCATAGCCAACTAACTCGGGTATCTAGGGTTTTATAGCAAAACTCTAGTCAAGTAATGTTGTTCTTTCATTATTTTTAATTGTAACAAGGGGGAATCGTTGACCATACTGTGATGATTGTAGTAGTTAAGAGACCATACTGATTTGCAATATAAAATTATATGTTTATTCTAAATTCTTGTCTTAGATGGAATGAATGTATTATTTTCCACAACTTTAATTATTCAATATGAGTAGGAACTCGGATGCTTAATTATGGTTTTCTACACAATGGTGGTAATGAAACTTGAAACCCTAGGTTAACACAGGTCTTGCCTTGGCGATTTAATATAGACATGCTATAGCTTATTTTCATGAAGTATGAGTATATTAGAGTAGTATAATTGGTATGTACTAGCTAGGTCAGTCATGAGACGGGTTGTCATAATTCAGTTGATGGTACTCCTTTTTCGGGTGGTATTTAGCTATTTGCGGTGTGACCTGATTCACAGTTATGGATGACCCTCTTATAATTGATACAATGAGAAACTATATTATGCGGTTAGTGGTGGAGCGATGAAAACCCTAGTTTTCTCTCTCATCTGAATCGCAACCAATTTACTTTGCTTTTTAGTTAATTTAGTTAATATTAGATAATTTGGTCTTTCGACCACTAAAACAAATAATTTTCATAAATATAATTCAGTGTTTTTGAACTATTAAAGTGAACAATCTTAGTTTTTGTGGGATCGATGTCCCTTACTCAAGCTTTACTATTCTACAATTGATACATGCCTTTGCGTAGGGTAAAACCTAGGGCTTCTTTAAGGTGTTTTTTTTAATCACATATTTTATACACACCTGACGCGCATCAGTACGAAAAGCAGTCTTCAGTGCATCCTTTTCAGACAATTTGATCTAGTTATACCCACTGAACCCGTCCATGAAGGAAAACATCCGATGTCCAGCGGTGACATCCACGATGGCGTTGACATTCGATAAACGGAACTCATCCTTAGGGTACGCCTTGTTGTTGTCCCTGAAGTCAATGTAAACGCGAACCTTGCCGTTATTCTTTCTCACTGGAACCACATTAGGCAGCCACGTCGAATGCTGAATAGGTCGGATAAACCCTATTTGTAACAAACGCTGAACTTCTTCCTTGATCTGACTTTCTATCTCAAGTATAAATACACGTGTAGCCCGCTTCTTCGGCACTGTTTCTGGCACAACATTAATACGATGCACGACCAAGTCAAGGTCAAGAACAGGCATCTAGTCATAACTCCAAGAAAACACATCCTGATACTCCCTCAATAAGTTCACTAGTTGCTCCTTGAACTCAGCGGGTAACTCATGATTGATAGATACAAAGCAAGGATGTTCCCCTGCCCTACCCAAGTCGATCTCTTCAACACCTTTTTTCTGCGCCGTAGCTAAACCTGTTTGCAGATTATCCTCTTTCATCGGATCCTCGATGGGGGTGGTTGCCTCTGCTAGGTAATGGTCATTATAAGGGTCGAGCGCCTGAATTGGGGCATCTGGCCCCTCACACCGTCATAATCAGTGGTAAAGTTACGACCTTATCCCAAATCCATTGACTGAGCATTGCTAATACCTGCTTAAGGCTATAGGGAAAGGGTGGCAGAGTAAGTCAAAACCTCTTCCTTTGCTGGTCAGCCTACGCCATGAAGGCATCCTCATCTTCTTCGGGGTCCTCCGAGAACTGCCCTTCATCCTCGATGGCCGCCGTAGTAAAAGACACCGCTCGCGGTACCCGCTAGACGCGTCCTCCTCGGGGGCTCGTAACTCTGTCAGCCAAACTCCTCATTCTAGTCATAAGGTCGGAAAATGTTCAAATGTCGAGGGCGACTAAGTAAAGGTTGTACTTCTTCTCCATCCCATCGATGCAAATTCTAACCAAGTCCTCATCCTTTGCTGCTTCATAGCACTACAAGGTATGTTCTCTAAACCGCTTGACATAAACCATTACGTCCTCGTTGCTCTTATGGGTGAACTTGGTGAGAGACAGCATAGTCACCTTCTCATCGACCTGGTAGTACTTGTTGTAGAACCTCTGGGTCATCTCCTCCCAGCTTGTCACCGATCTTGGCTCCAGGTTGTGGTACCATATGTAGGCATGGTCATTCAGTGACTTTGGAAACTCTCTCAACTTCAATACATTGTTAGAGGCGTAATACCCTAGGTGGCTGATAAAATGCCCAATATGCTCATTGGCATTGCCTTTCCTATCATCAAACTGCCTGAACCTAGGCGCCATGTACTTGGCTGGATACGGCTGTTGCAGGATTGAGGCGGGAAAAAGAGGTAATGGATCGCCAACCAAATCTGTCCCAACGAGACATGCCTCGATCTAATCATTGCTCGTAGCTGGTCAAATGTGACATAAGGAGAGACACTCTGTTAGGCTGAACCGAATGGGGTCAAGGATGTCGTTATAGTGTTAGCATGGCGTAATGCTGAGGTTGTACGTGGGGGTGTAACCATGACGTCACGAAAAAGAATGGATGTGGGCGTCGGTGCTGGTGTGAGTACTGCATCAGGGGCGACTTCAGACCTGGAGGAAGTGAACATTGCCTTCTGTTCCTCCCACATCTTCTGCTGGGCAGTTTTCATGGAGAACAATATCTCCATTAGGAGCGTATCCCGGTCACGTCTGGCTGCTGACCTTGAGGAGGTGGTACGATGGGATCTGCTTTGATTTTCCCCTTGATGCCCCGTCCTAATGACTGTGCGACTCAAAGAAGGAGCGTTTGTGGCCTCCTACTCACGAGTTACAAGGGGATAACTTGCAGGTAGTGGCTCTCCAGGCTGGGCCTCCATCATGGCAACGCCTTGAGGCTACAGGTGAGTCGTTGCTGGGCCCAGAGGGGGTTGATTTATCATTAGGAGCCCTCGTGATGGCTAGCTCGACTCTCCTCGGGCATGACTATCGGCTCTGATAGGTATAGTCGACTCTGGCCTTGGTGGAATGAGAGAAGTTGGAGCAAGTGCGGCGGAAGAAAGTGCTTGAGATAACATGGCTAGGCGAAAGGACCTCTCATGCATGCTAATGGCCTGTCTTTCTCTCCCATTGTGGTCGCCAATAAATTGTGGGTGAAAAAGTACAGGGAAAATAGTACATTAATGGAAATGGAGAAATGACTCCACTAGCAAGTCAGAACATATGGGCCCAAACTCATGATCGAAATCTCAAGCAAAGAGGGTGAAGAGAAAAGAAAGAGAAGGTGGATAGAGCAACGAGTGTAGCCTCATCACAAACTAGAGAGTGGGTAGTGAGCATTGATAGAGCTAAAATCTCCAAAATGAAATATCCCCCAAATAGCTAAAGACCAAGAGAAAGGAGAAGAGGGAAGGAAGTTAAGAAGAATGGTGTGATATTGTAAAGGTATGAATCAATCTCCCATGGCCGAATGCACAGAGTAGGGAGAAAGGAAAATAAGAAGGTAAGTAGCCATCCTTGAGAGAGAGGGTGGCCTCCAGGAAAAAGGAAAAGAATAAAGGAATGTTGGGATCCCTAGGCAAGCACTATTTCCTTCTATTTATAGGTCACTTGCTCAAAATGTTGCCCTAAAATGAAGTGGTCCCCAAGTCATACCAATGCTCCACATGTCCCTACTACGTGATGAGGATCATAGTATGAGCCAATAAGGGAAATTCCTTACTCATTAAGAAATGGGTGGAATTTACATTATAGGCCCTTATTATTGACTGAAACTACACCCCTAACCTCCATACCACATGCTCTTTTCAATCCCTTCAAAATGTGAGGATGGTGTCGCGTTGTCTACGTGTCACGGCTACGCAACATCTATGGCCACATTCGGATCAGTCGTGCAACGGATCACTCCCCAATAGCCTTCACAGTACATGCATATACCGCTAGAGCTGTGCAGAAATGGTGGTAAACCCCCCTGGGATACTGCTACATCATCAGGACCCGTAGACCATGGAGGTACTACTCCCGTATATGTTCTTTAGTTCCATAAGCTGTGCTACCACAAAAGGACCACCTTTAAAAGGCCATAAGCTGCCGCGAGTAATTTGCCTCGATGTCGGACACATTGGATCAACTTGTATACCAACTTCAGTGAGCGGGTCCAAGGCTTTACCCAGTAGCTCAGTACCCTAAAGGAGACCTCTTTACGAGTCCAATATACCCTAAAATAATACATATGCCTACATTTATATAAGTTTAAAATGTATTACTTTCCAAAAAAAAAAAGTTTAATATGTAATCATCGAATGTCCAAAAGACGTCAACTTAGTCAACTTAGTGTTCGAGATATGACGATCAAGTGTTCAAATTATGTTAATCAAATGTTTAGTATATTATAATTTATTTTAATAACGAAGACAACTACACATTTTGTAAATCTCACACAAATGTAGATAACAGCACATTTGGTGTATGTCACACGCACTAGTCTATTTCTATTTGAGTCACAGATTTTACATAATCCAAAATAAGGTGTTTCACAATGACGTGTGTCCCAACTAATTTTGTAGAAAAACCTATCATCAAGAGCCCAAACATAGTCAATATTACAACTGCTTAACTTCTTTTAGAAAAAATTATCAGTAAATCACTGTCAAAAAAAAAAAAAACAAAAGGTTTGTGGATGCCCTTAATGGGCTACTCAATTGGGCTTTCAGCAACAAAATATTGGACCATGTACCCTTCATTGTCCCTATAAAATGTGGGAAATTGCATCAATGAGGCCTAGTCATGGGTGACCGTGGATGGCCCCGAGCACCAGCGCCACGAGGCTGGTGGTGAAGCGGAGACCGGTGGCGGTCATGCTGGCGATAATTTACGCGCTCTTCACGGCGATGGGCAGAAGGCTGGATGGTACTGGATCGGGAGTCTTTCAGCTTCATTTTGATTTTGATGGCATTGATCTTTTCTAAACTCTGTAGGACTTCTTCCATGGAGGGCCTATTCTTTGGATCAGATTCGAGACAATTCAGGATAAGTTTAGCGGCTTGAATTGTAGCTTTAAGCGGGTATTGATTATCCAAATTTGGATCCATTATTCTCTCAAGCTTTTTCTTGTCTAGTAGATAAGGCCCGGCCCATTCTACCAGATTATGCTGCCCATTAGGCCGGTTAAGATCTAACACCCGTTCTCCTGTCAAAATCTCCAGCAATACAACCCCAAAACCGTACACATCACTCTTCACGTATAAATGACCTGGAAAATTTAAGATAATTTATTATTATTATTATTATTATATATAAATTTGGTTCAATAATTGGCGAAATATAGCAACTCTTGCTTTAATAAAACCCAAACTAATTTGAACAAAACCAGATTATCTTATTATCATTAATACTCATGATGCCATGATGACATCATGAGTTTCTATTCACATAAAATTAGTGAAAATACTTTTTAGATTATTCAACTATCTATGTTTACTTGTACAATTTATTTTGTGTTCGCTACATCACTATTATGCATTTCAATTCGAAACTGCTACATTGAAAAATGATGCGAACAGTGATGTGAAACAATAATTTATTTGAAACATTCAGAATAATAACACTCTCAAATCAAGAATCACAAGAAGGACATAATTGTTGCACCATATCTAAAGCATGCAATTTATTATTATTACTATCATCATCTTTTTTTTTGGGTAAATTGCAGTAGCACCCCCGAGGTTTAGGTCAATGCCACAAATATACCGATCAACGTAATACTTTGCAATGACACCCCCTGGGCCTGTGAAATGACTAGAATGCCCCTTTAATTGATTCACTTATTACATTAGGGTAATATATAAAGTTTGAAATTACCCATATGTCCAAACACTAAAATTACTAATTACACTTCCACCCCTTATTACGAATATATATATATATATTACAAAAATTACAAAATTCTAAATAAACACAAAAAATTCAAAACAAACATATAAAATTCGAAAAAATATATATAATTTGTTAAAAATATATAAAATTTGAAAAAACATATAAAATTCAAAAAAATATATAAAATTTGGAACAATATATAAAATTAAAAAAAACATATAAAATTCGAAAGAAATATATAAAATTCTTAAATAATATATAAAATTCGAAAAACATATAAAATTCTAAAAAATATATAAAATTCAAATATATATATATAAAGTGTGACTGAAGTGATTCCTACCATTTGAAAATTCAAATTATTTTGAAATTTGAAATTTAATTCAAATATATTTAACAGATTGATAAAGTATTTATTTTGAAATAAAAGAAAGAAAAAGTTCCTTAGTTAAGATATTTCTAGCACTAGATTTTCCTTTTTTATTATTTAAAATTTAAATACTGTCATATTGATTCCTTGTTTTTAGAAGTGGAAACAAAAAATGACATATGAAAGAAAGTGATATTGCAAAGGAAAATTTTATGATATTTTTTTACCTTACGTTATTTTTATTGAAAATGAAGAATTTTAGGAAGGAATAAAGTTGATATTGCATAATTCTATTATAAAATTCTTTCCTCTTTAGGAAATATTAGATATAGAAGGGAGAAAATGTGGTAGGAATCATTTCCAAATAATTTGAATTTTCAAATATGGTAGGAATCACTTCAGTCATACTTTATATATATATATATATATATATATTTGAATTTTATATATTTTTTAGAATTTTATATGTTTTTCGAATTTTATATATTGTTTACGAATTTTATATATTTGTTTCTAATTTTATATGTTTTTTTTGAATTTTATATATTGTTTCAAATTTTATATTTGTTTTTGAATTTTATATGTTTTTTCAAATTTTATATATTTTTTACAAATTATATATATATTTTCGAATTTTATACGTTTGTTTCGAATTTTTTGTGTTTATTTAGAATTTTTTAATTTTTGTAATATATATATATATATATATTCGTAATATATATAGATATATATTCGTAATATATATATATATTTTTTGTAATAAGGGGTGAAAGTGTAATTAGTAATTTTAGTGTTTGGGCATATGGGTAATTTCAAACTTTATATATTACCCTAATGTAATAAGTGAAACAATTAAAGGGGCATTCTAGTCATTTCACAGGCCCAGGGGGTGTCATTGCAAAGTATTGCGTTGACCGACATATTTGTGGCATTGACCTAAACCTCAGGGGGTGCTACTGCAATTTACCCTTTTTTTTTGTTACTTTTATTTATGTATATATAATTATTCAAAGAAAGACGTGTGAGTATCTATGGTTGTGTGTGAGAGAATAACGATTACCAGTGGCTATATACTCAGGAGCTGCGTAACCATATGTGCCCACAATCCCTGTTGTTACGTGTGAATCACCATCAGATGGACCTAATTTTGCTAGTCCAAAATCCGAAAGCTTTGCATTGTAGTCCTATATATATAAATATTTGGAAAATTATATACCAAAATTAATAGTACAACTTATACAAAATATATTATATATATCGTCATTAATGAAGAAAACAGGTCGAGCTGAGGATATATACCCCATCAAGTAATATGTTGGAGGCCTTGAAGTCTCGGTATATGACACTCTTCTCAGTTGTATGCAAAAAATCAAGCCCTCGAGCTGCTCCTATGGCTATTTTAAGCCTTGTTGCCCATGATAGAGGCCCTGCACCATCTGCATCGATATGCACACAAAATCAAAATATAATAACAACTAACGAGGCCTCTCATATAATATTAATAATGCAATTAATTTTATTAAATAAAATTTAAATGATATATCTATATATATAGTGATATTATCTAATTAATTTCTTACTTCTGAAAAGATGGCTCTCTAAGCTTCCCTTCTGCATATATTCATAGACGAGTAGAAATTCCCTTTCTTCCCAACAGTATCCCAACAGCCTAACAAGATTAGGATGACTAAATTTTCCCAAGAATTTCACTTCGGCCTGCCACACATAATATACATATATAAGCATATATATATAAATATAATAATAAGTTAGTTAAATGTAAACATATATATATATATATATAGATATATATTATCAGTTAATTTAGTGCTTGTTTGGTAGACGGTGTGAAGTTGGTTTTTGGTTTTGGTTTGGTTGAAGTTGGGTTGGAGTTGGGTTGGTTGGAGTTGGTGTGGTTTTATTTTGGTTCCAAACCATGTTTGGTGCAGATGGTTTTGGTGTGAAAAAAAGTGATGCTGAAAAACCAAATCATGTTTGGTAGAGTTGGTATGGATTGAAATTCTTAATATTAATATATTAATAAAATATTAATATATTAATATATTTTAAAATATATTAATATATTAATATTAATATATTAAAATATATTAATATATAAGTTTCACATTTTATTTATTAATAAATATTAATATATATTAATATTAATATATGGGTTTCACATTTTATTTATTAATATATATTAAAATATATTAATATATGGGTTTCACATTTTATTTATTAATAAATATTAATATTAATATATTAAAATATATTAATATTAATATTTTTTAATATATTAATATTATAATATATTAATATATTTAATTTTTCGAAATATTTAATTTTTCATAAATATTTAATTTTTCGAAATTTATTAATATCAAAAATGAATTTGCTACAATATTGGTACCAAAACCAAAATCATGAACCATCAAAAACGATGGTTCCAAATGTTGGTTCATTCCTTCACAAAAGTTGCACCATGGAATTGCTACAGTGTCTACTCCAAATTTCCACATCATTTGCCAAACATGGAGTGGAGCAAAATTTTCAAACCAAACCCAAAATTTTGGCTCCACTCCATATTGCCAAACATGCACTTTAATGTAATGGAGAGGAATCAAACTACATATTATTGCTTTCGAAAGTCACATGTGGGTTAGATGACTACATGCCCGTTTGGAACCATTGTTTTGTTTTTGTTTTTGTTTTAAGAATAAAAAAACAAGAATAATTTTTGTTCTTGTTCTTATTTTCTCACCCAAAAGAACAAAAACAAAAAATATATTTGGAGCAAAAAAAGACATATTCTCACACAATTTTTCATCTTTACCATAATTTTTTTTTTTTTTTTGGAAAATTTCAAAAAGAACAAAAAAAACAAATTTTTGTTGTTCCCTTGTTTTTTTTACTATTCACAAAAACAGTTTTCAAATTAAGAACAAAACAAACAGTCAAAACCATTAACAAACATGTTTTATTCTTCTAATAGTATGAAATAATAAAAAAACACAACAAAATTAGAATTTTCAAACGAAGCACATGATGCAACTCCTACCACATAATTAAAGTCAGAATAAGAACAAACGGAGGAACTTAATTAATAAAAATAATAAATGAAAGAGAAAAAAAAGTGCGTGCTTTGCTTGAAAGAACAAAGTCTTCGATGTGATGATGACACAAATATATGTGTCATATAAATGAATTGAAAAGATTAGGCTGGTCAAAGAGGGGTAAAAATTGTCCATGTGTTCATACCACGTTTATACAACTAGCAAATTTCTAGACTAAAATTGAGTTTAATAGAAGAACACGCCCATATGTTGAATACTTGACTTTTCCAAAATCAGTGGACAAGTTGATACATGATTAAATTGTACTACTTCGATAATGCCTTTCGCACCACCATATACACATTGAATAACACAATTGTATTTAATTAGAATATTTTCTTCAATTATTTTCAAATTAAATATTTCCCCGAGTCTTCAAATTACACTATTATGAAATACATTTATTTCTGTGGGTGGAATTATTTCAACTATTTTCAAATTAAATATTTGTTAATAATGTAAATCATTATCTTGTTCAAAAATATAATACTTAATCTGTCTCAAAATAAATGTTCATATTTGATTTTTAAAATTTTTTTGAAATATTTTGTATTTTTAATTTTGCCATTCGAAATTATAATAAAGTGTTAGTTTATAGTGGAATCCATTATTTTTTGAAATTATTAAAGAGAGATAAGTTGAGAAAATATAATATTACATTATATTGGGATTCGTAAATAAACATTTATTTTATAACGAATAAAATTATAAAAATTAACACTTATTTTTAATAAAAGTGAGGAACAGGAAATAAAGGTTGTAATGGTATGAATACTTTCTTTGCACTGATACATATAAGTCAACAAGATTGTCCATATAGGCATGTACGAGCAAATATTATGAATAAAAAAGTAGGTAGTGAATTTCTAAAACAATTAAATATAAGTGTACCTAGTGAATTATTGACGTGGGGAACGGTATCAGAAATCATCATATGCCATGGACATTGTCCCTTTTAATTTAACAAAATGTTACTCTTAGAATATAACTAGTTATTTATTTTTTAATTTCATGCTAATCGAAATGTCTAAAATATATCGAATTATTTGTCATAATGAAAATCAAATTTAAACATGATGTTTATTTTTTTTTAAAAATCGACTATTTTATTTACTCATTTAAAATGATAGATATTGAAATATATGGTAGTCGGTAGAATAAAACCTGCCATTCTTTGAGGCCTTGAGCGCTATCTGGACTGGACTTTTTGACCGCAACGGCGATTCCGATGCCGATTTTGGAGGGAGCGTAGGTGATGGGATCAACCCAACCCTTGAAAACCCTTCCAAAACCACCCTCTCCTAACACTGTGTCCGGCCTGAAATCTCTAGTGGCCCTCTTTAATTCAGCAAATCTAAACATTTTTAGGTTTGGTGTTGTGGCGATCTCGCCACTCGGAGGCACCTCCTGCACCACACTGCTCCTCACTCCGGCAGCTGGTGGTGGCCCCACACTTTTCCCGCCGTTAGTGTTGGCGGTCTTTCTCCCCTTTGACTTCTCTCCATTATTAGTGTTTGCTGAAAAGAACAAAAAAAGTTTCATGTGTGTGTATATCTATATATCATATATATTCATACAGATGAAATGTGGAGAAAACTGATATGTGGGAAGCTAATTAATATTCATGTATTTGTGAGGTAATATATATATATATGTATATGTATATGCACACACACGTACATGAGCTGAATGTTTTGCTGGTGTTTGTGCTGGAATTATGATCCACCGGAGAAGGCCAGCAGTTTCCCATGATCTCTAGCTAATTCTCTCCCTCTCTCTCTCTCTATATATATATATGTGTGTGTGTGTTTAGATTATGTAAATGTTGGGTTTGGTTTGGTGTAATTTAGATGGGGATATTGGGTGGTTTCTGAGAAGGAGAGAAGAAGGATGAGAGAAGAGGCAGAGAGATGACTAGAGGAGGGAATACAGATGATAGGTTCCATGGTTTGTGTTTCTTGGTTGGACTTTTTCTTTGTGGAAATGTTATGTCACTCTCATGGCTGGGTCTCGTGCATTGACTATAATTATCATGTTTCAATACTTAGAACCCATATTTAATTTCCCACTAAGGTGTAAATACACCTCTATATATATATATTGAGAATGTGAAAGAAAATTTTAATATATAAAGGAAAATCTCCTATAAGTCAATGGCCTAATACGGATAAGTTTTTGTACCTCTGCGCCCAGTCGGACCGTTCTTGTTATTGTCATTATATGTTTATTTATTTATGTTAATGACAGCTTTAATATATCCGGCATGTAGTAAGGTACTTCTAATCCTAACACTAACGTAATAAGTTTTTTAGGCGCTAACGTAATAAGTTTTTTAGGCGCTAACGTAATAAGTTTTTTTAGGCGCTAACGTTTAGTATGTGCTTTTGTTTGGTATTTTTTATTTTTTATATGATATTGTAATACTTTATAAAGCAAAAATACATTTGCTGTATTTTTGTTAAAATTAATGACATATTAAATTTAGGTTACATATGTATGGTGTGTTACCTATTTAGGTTATTATTTAACATAACTAAATAATGGTTAGTAGGTTATTTCAGTAGGGTTAAACAAGTTCCCCATATATAGGATGTAATATCAATTATAATCATAAGAAAGAATAATACACAAAATCATATTTCTTCCTTAGGTATTATGTTCCTTATTGCTTGTACCCTGCCAACCTAGGGATTCACAATAATACCCAACAGAGTGGTATCAGAACAGGTTTCGATCAACAACAATCTGGGCGTGAAGATCGACAATCATGGCAATTTCCAGCAATCAAAATCAAGGAGCCCAACAAACAATTCCAAATTTTGATGGAGAAAATTATGATTTATGGTATGTGAAAATGAAAACTATTTTATTTCCTATGATTTATGGGAATATATTAAGAACGGATTTGACGAGCCAGAAGATACATCCGCTTTGACTAATGCCCAAAAGGAGAAATTAAAGGAGCATACGAAGAAGGATGCAAAGGCCCTTGCCCTAATTCAACAAGGATGTGCTGATACAATATTCCCAAGAATTATCAATGCAACGATGGCAAAGGAGACATGGGAAATTCTTCAAAAGGAATATCGAGGCACTATGAAAGTAAGAGCAATTAAAATTCAATCATTGAGAAGATATTTCAAAAATCTGAGGATGAAAGATACAAAATTGTTGAAATATTATTTTTTCAAATTAACAGAAGTAGTAAATCAGATGAAAACACATGGTGAAAATATTTCTGATCAAAGAATTGCTTAAAAAATTCTTATTAGTTTGCCAAAAAAATATGATGTTATTGTTCCTGTGATTGAAGAGGCAAAAGAACTTTTCAGTATTAAGTGTTGAAGAACTGATGGGTTCTATGAGATCTTTTGAGTAGAGATTGAGTAGGCGATCATAAAAGTTAGTTGAAAGCGCATTTCAATCCAAAATCAACGGTGTATATGAAAAAAAAAAAACAATACCACATCAAATTTTCAACCCAAAAGTGAATCTTCGAGAGGAGGCAGATTTGGCAGAGGGACAGGAAGAAGTGTAAGAAAAAGAGGAAGATCTAATTTTCAGAAAAAAATTAAGAGACCTAGAAATTCAGAATCCACTCAACAAAATTGTTGAATTTGCAAGAGAAGTAGTCATGTTGACAAAGATTATTGGTGTCGTGAAAAATCACAATGTCACAATTGCATGATATTTGACCATGTTAGAAAAGATTTTCGTTTTAATGCAGATCAGCAGGCTAATTTTTCTGAAGAACAAGAAAGTCAAGGAAGCATGTTTTATGCTTGTCACAACGCATTAGAAACAAAAGATGATGTATGGTTTCTAGATAGTGGGTGCAGTAATCACATGACTGGAGACAAAAGTATTTTTATGAAAATTGATACTTCGTCACGTTCCCAAGTGAGAATAGGAAATGGTGAATTAGTTGAAACAAAAGGCAGAGGTAGTATTGCCATTGAAACAAAGAAATGAACTAGTGTAAAACCCTGTGTTATTTTTCCTTTTTTCTGAATTTATTTCCGATTTATTTTCGGTTGTGACGTCACTTGTTCATGACGTCTTGTTTACTATGTGTGTTTTGTACGTGTAAATTTTTTGCGCTTCCGTTTAAAGTTGACTGAACAACTTTACGATTTCTCGTTAACGACATCGTGGACTTTCTTATTGTCGACTATGTGGTTTCGTTTCGACATTTAGCATTTAGTACTTTGACTGGGTGGCAACACATTTGTTTGTACGACGTTTAAGGTTCTGACTCGATTGTTCGGTTATGGTATTAATTCTTGATATTAGTACCTATTTTGACTATGTGTATATTTCTGTGACGCTGTTTTGTGACTTGCTCGATAAATATTGATGTCTAGTTATTTTAGGAGTTTTAGTGAGTTAAAGACTTATTCGGTGATCCAGTAGTTGACTATCACACCCCGGACTATTTATTTCAGATTATATTATTTATTTGGCGTCACGTGTATTTTTCGGGTTCGCGTGATCATGTTTACGAGATGATTTGGTATTTTTTGAATTAAATTATATATATATATATATATATATTAATTATATATATGGGTAATTATATATATAGGTGTATTTATATATATAATTAAATATATGATAAATATATATGTAAAATATACATATATGTATTATAGAGAAAGAGACGCAATCCACCCCTTTCTCCTCATTCTTCTTCCACACAACGTGGATGCCTTCTCCTTCTTCCTCCTTCACGCAGCCAAGGCATAACTGCTTCTTCTTATCCATCTCCAAGTCATGCTTGCAACATAGAGAGAGAGAGAGAGAGAGAGAGAGAGAGAGAAGGGTCGCGCGACTAGAGGGTCGTGTTGGGCTGAGCTTCACCGGCAATGGTTGAAGCGCGACGACGACGGCTAGAAGAGGCGAGATGATGGTCGCAGGTGGTGGTGCGCAGAGGTGGCAGCCGCGCTAGGTAGCGGAGTAGATCCGGGTTCGGCTAGACTGACCAAGGCTATTCTATTGGCTTCTTGAGCTCCATTTGGGCTGATATTTGGAAGGTAGCTGCGTCTTGATTTCATGTACGACATACTAAAAATTGGGATCGATTCGTTGAGCGGTTTAATGGGAAATCAATAATTTAGGTACGAATTTCGTTATAGTGTTTTTCAGATTTGCTCAATTTAGTTAAGCTATTTCTAATGGGCTTTGGCTATATTGAATAAGGCATCGAGGTGGTCGTTTCATTCCAAGCGGAATTTCATTTAGATAACTTTGGTCGGCGGGCCGTATTTTTGAGCACCGACACTGTTCACGGTAGCCCCACTTCGGGCTGGACATTTTGGGATAGAATTGAGTGTACATCTTAGGTGACGTGTCGGTATATCTGGCTTGGTCGTGGGCATGATGGTTAGTTTGTAGGCACGCGTCATGAGGTAGGGGAATCACTACCCGTTTCAGATGACTCTAGACTTATATGTGATATTATGATTTGAGCATGCTAGTTATGTTATTATGATTTAGAATTATTTTTAAGATTAAATCATGCCAGTATGTATGTACATATATATGTATATGTATGGTTGTATGAGAATATATATATATGTATATGAGTTGGATAGTGGCTTAAATAGTGGATTAGGCTAGTTCCATTGGAGTGATTGACATTAGTAGCGCAAGACGTAATTTAGTGTATACGTGTAGGCGCGGTTGTGTATGTTTCATTTTTTTTGGTTAGTGGAACCGGATATGTAATTATGTGAATTGTGTGATGTGGCATCTCAACTTAGAACATTATTCTAGTTCCTCATATACTTGTGGATTATTGCTTTAATTAATTTAAAAGCATGTTTATAGGAGTAGAAAAGATAAGGCATGTTATTGAAACAAATAATGATTTATTTATAACATGAATTGTTCATGAGGTTATATCTTTGCGGATTATTGCTTATATGTGAGTAATTATGAGCATGTTAATGAATTGGGTATAATATATTGCATAATAACATAAATGCTGTATTATGATGAGGTGCAGGTTGTGTTGAGTGCATGAGAGTTGGTCTATGCGGGTCGTGTAACCATGTGTGAGTTAACTTGTGTCAGATCGTCGTAACAACTGGCCAGGTGGTGCTTCTCGCTCTAACGAAACTAGTCTTCCGAGAAATAGAGATGATGGGGGAGGACGTGTTCCAAACTCGGTGTTCACGGACCGTGTTTCATGTTTTTGATATTCCTTGTTGAGTCTGCATATCTCTCAAGTAAATGATCAGTACGACACTCTACCTTCCTTCTTGAGACAATATCATCAAATGAATGGTTATAGAATGATCTCGTTGACCCTTAGAGTAGGGTGTGTGGTCGTGTGTGTACCATGAGGTGGTGTTGAGTCATATTGCATTTATGTTGCCATGATGTGATTCAATGTTACATATAGATCATGATATTATTGCATATGATGTTGGAGCATGTTGATTATTAATGTTGACAAATAAATCCATATTTTAATATAATGCTCAACTGAAAGTGGATACGTGAAAACATGATGTAAATGCAGTAATTGTTAAAATATAATGAAATGTAAATTCTTATACTTGTGGTTATGTACCCTTTTAAGGTTAAATATGTTGAGTTAGTGACCTTTTTAGATAGTTGATGTTAGTGATAGCTTTTAGCGTTAACTATGAGTTGAGGCCTTAGAGAAGGCGGGTGATGAAATTGGGAACCTAGTTGATTGTGTAGTATTGGCTATTAGATGCCTTTCACCTTTAGAGGAATGGATTATTAACCGTACTTTTGAGATTTTGGTTGAGTTAGACTAGGTGATAATTTAACTTGGTTGTTTTCGTGACAACGCCCACTTAGGACCCTTAGTGTCCTTAGTGATTGTGTTCTTCCTTAGAGTTGTAGTCACTCTTATCAGGCTATCATTCGAAAATGACATTTTTCAAGATTTATAATCAAACTTTTTCTTATTTACAAGAAAAACCCGTTTTCGCGTACCCCATTTTGTACTTTAGAAAGTGATTTTAGGATCTTCTTTAAAAAGATTTTTAACTTCTAAAATTTGGTGATGGAAAATGACGGAGACCGAGGGCAAGATGGTCATTTTTTGTGTAGATTCTTAAGGAAAAACCTATTTTTAATATATCTCAAGATTATGTGGCTTCTTTCTCAAGTTCTTGACCTATAGTATTTTTGGAAAAGTGTCTTTTGTTGCATTTTTGCATCCGTTCATTTCTAAGTCTTAGGTATGAGGCTTGTTGTTTAGTGCACAAACATAGTGTTGCCTTTCCCTTCATTTGGGTTGTTTGATGTCACCATCTAGGTGATTTAGGTTTTTACACATGTTAGGGGCATGGATGTCGAATGGATTGGTTCGAGTATTAAAAACTTTCATCTTAAAACTATTGAATCCCTGGGATTTAGTTTTTTATGACTTTCGAATGGATTGGTTTCTTTTGTTCGGGTGTCTCCCTAATCACTTGTGGGTGTTCTTAACCTTCATATTGTTATCTCGGTTATTCGTTGTCTAGCATTGGGACCTCTTTCCCCTTGCTTTATTTTCTTAACCGTTATGTGGTCGTCCATAAGAGTAGTGTTTCATGTGTTCTCCATGATTTGATCGTTTAGTTTTCCTCACCTATAGTGAGAGTGTTGGTGGTCTGATTGACCTTATTGAGGAAAGTATTATGAGATTCATGTGGTGATATGATCGAGGTGATTCAGTCATTGAGATACAGATTTTCTCTAGTAATGGGATGATGGTTCTCATATATATATTTATATATGTATTGATGATGATTATATTAGTACGGAAGGACATGAGGGTTTTCCCCTCCCGTGTTCTCAGGAAGTGGGTTATGAGCCTTCATTGGTATTAGTTATGGATTCTTTCTCCTGTGGATATTAGAGGTGATTGTGATTCTTCCTTTTTGGATCCTCTAGTTAGCGTTGTGAACGCTTGATGATTTGTTAGCTTGGACTTGGGTATCGTGTATTTAGCGTATGTTTGTGAGAGTAGTGTAGACTATCGGTGTTTGTACTTAGAGTACGAGTCTTGGTTGTACCTTGTGACACTAATCGTGTACTTATATATATATATGTACTCATATATAGGGATATGATTAGTTAATTTTAGGGTACGTATATACGTATATATATACTCAAATGTGTTTTGTACATGGGTACGTGATAATGCTTTATCGTTGGTATTGTATTTTATGCTTTGTGCCTTATCGTGCTTCCCTGATATATGATTGGGTTATTTGTGAGGTTATTTGGGGTCTTGCAGTGGCATGAGTGCCATGTGAGATGACTAATTAACCTAGGGTAGATGCATGTACACGAGTTGGTTAGCACTACTTTGACGGTCAGAGGATGTGATGGTTATGATTACCTTTTACCTATGGGGCTCAACGAACTCACCCCGGCCTTTTATGCCATGGTATTCCATGCCAGTTTGCAGGGAATGTTTTGGCTATGGACAACATGCGGTGCAACGACACCTTTCTTTTGTTCTCTTTGTTGCACGATTGCAGTGCAGCTGGTTTGGGGATGATAGTTAGCTACTGTCTTCCTTACCATTTAGTTTCTTTACCTATGTTGTATTGGATTGCTATGTATTTCTCTTGGGAGCTAGTCTGTTGGCATATTCCCTTTCCGTGTATCTTTTATTCCATGTATTCCTTTATTTCAGGATGTCACTGTATTTCTACGGCACCGTCATGTACCTTCGTGTATTTTTATTCGACTATTGTTGCTCAGTAGATTATAGAAGGTTATGTAGAAGTAGCAGTGATTTTCTTTCCACTACCTCGGCCCTAGTAGATTTATTGAATGTTGGGTTGTGTGCCATTGTTGTTATCACTTTGTTACTGGCAGGTTATTCTGTTGTGTTTATGTTTGTAGATGTCCTATTTAGAAACTGAACTCTGCCGGATTTTCGTTGAATTCTGTTGTTGTATTTCTATCATTCAATTAGGTATGGAATATACCGCTTTTATCATTATTCCATACGTTTTAATCGTTATTTATATTCTTAGTTGATCCCTCATTGTATGGATCACAACCCGGAGCCCTCGAATGTCCCGGTTCGAGAGTCTTAGAATTTTTGGGACGTGACAACTAGAGTTATGCATGATGTTCTATTGGTGCCAGAATTGGCTCAAAATTTATTGAGTGTTGGAAAGCTCGTAGAGAATGTGTCACACCCTTAAATTTCAAAGACTCCCGAACCGGGACATCTAAGAAATCCGGGGTGTGATCCATACAAAGAGTGAACAACTAAGATCATAAATAACTATAAAACGAATGACATATTATTAATAACAATAATTCCATACAAAACCAAGCGGAAGCTAAACCAAATGATACATAAGGCACACTGAGGTACCGAAAGAGTACATCTATACAATGAAGCAACGATACCAAATATAAGGAAGGGATATGCCAACAGATTAGCTCCCAAAAAAAATATAACAACAGTCCCAATATAGCGGACAAGAAAGGAAAACATAAGGAACAACTCTATATACGAACGTCCCAAATCTCGCAACAGCATCCGTGCCACAAGCCATCCTATAACGAGGAAACAAAAGAAACTGTCGTTGCACCCCATGTTGTCCGTAACCAAAACCTTTCCTGTAAACTGGCGTTTGGGACGCCAGGCAAAAGAACACCGGGGTGAACTCATCGAAGCCACGTTGGAGAAAGAAATCATAACTGTCACATCCTACGACCGTCCAAGTTGAGTGCGAACCAACCCATGTAAATGCATCTACACTAGGTAAGTCAAATGTCCCACATGGCACTCAAGCCAATACGAGACCCGGGAAACACATCCCTCTGATGTCCGTCAGAGTGTACTAAAATATGTGTTAAAAACAACTCTTTAATGCCGGCTTAGTTTTACCTTACGCAAGCGCACATATCAATTATAGTATAACAATGGTTTGAGTAAGGGATATCGATCCCACAGAGACTGAGATTGTTCACTTTAGCAATTCAAAAACACTGAATTATATTTTTTGAAAATGGTTTGTTTAGGTGGTCAAAGACCAAATTATCTATTTTAACTAAAATTATCTAGAAAGCAAATTAAATTGGCTGTGATTCAGATGATAGAGAAAATAGGGTTATCATCACTCTAGCACTAACCACATAATATAATTACTCACTGGATCTATTGTAAGAGGGTGATCCATAACTGTGAATCAGATCGTATCGTAAATAGGTAAATATGATCCCAAAAAGGAGTACCAGCAACCCGATTGCGACAACCCATCTCATGACTGACCTAACTAGTACATCCCAATTATATTACCCTAATCTACTCCTACTGCATGAAAATAAACTAAAGCATGTCTATATTAAATCATCAAGGCACGGCCTGTGTTAACCTAGGGTCTCAAGTTTCATTACCACCATTATGTAGAAAACCATAATTAAGCATCTGAGATCCAGCTCATAGTGAATAATCATAGTTGTGCAAAATAATACATTTATTCCATCTAAGACAAGAATTTAGAACAAACATATAATTTTATATTGGAAATCAGTACGGTCTCTTAATTATTATAATCATCACAGTATGGTCAATAGTTTCCCCTTCGTTACAATTGAAAATAATGAAAGAACTACTTTACTTGGCTAGGGTTTTGCTAGAAAATCCTAGATACCGAGTTAGTTGGCTATGGTGGAAGGTAACTGCATCGGTAATGTAGAAACGATCTCTATAGTCTTCTTTTTCGGATCTCTAGGTTTGAATATGGCTCTCAACAACAGCAAGTCTGAATGAACCTAAAACTCACAACTGAACCACCTCTAATGAACTCTAATGAACGTCCTCCTTCTCTATGATATATGATCGTGTATATATAGGCAATGGTACAGAGAGGTCCTTTACAGTCTTTTCACTCCCTTCTCATGCAAATCCTAACTTCTAATTTATATGTGTGTATATGCATGTATAGACATGTCTTCACATCGAACTGAGAGTATAACAGAAAGAAACCATCGAAAAACCACAAAACTTGCCGCAGATACACTTCAAGTGTAGTTGGCCTGCGCTTCAAGCGTAGCTGGCCTATGCTTCAAGTATAGGTCCAAGCGTAGCTCTAAGCGTAGGTCTAAGCGTACCTCCAAGTATAAAAATATGTTTTCCAACCACTTTTTGACAATGAAAGTGTAGGCACAAGCATAGGTATTTTATGAAAAACCACTTTTCTTCGTAAATACACCGAAACGACCGTCTGAAAATGCCATTTTTGCCCTCCGGGAGCTATTTTTGTCTTCGATTGCCTCTTTGACTCTCCTCTTTGAATAAAAAGAACATGTACTTTGGTTAATTCATCGAAGTTAGCTCCATTTCTTTGTTAAGCTCCTGAAACATACTTTAACACGAAAACAACATAAAAATACCAAAAAATGGAATGAAATCATGTAACAATAGTGAGTTAAAGGGTTAAAATGTCTAATATTTGAGACCTATCACACCCCCAAACTTACATATTGCTAGTCCCTTAGCAATAAACTCAGGGAACTTTCTTGTGATGATTTATAATCTATCTACTCTAACTAATCTAACATAATCCATTTCTTTTGTGATGGTCGATGATTGCACTTAGCACGTGTAACAAGCCTTTTAAACTCCTCGGTTACCCCTAATGGACGAGTGAAGTCTCGTGAAGGTTTCCAGTGATGGTACCTCCAAACATCTCAATTTTCTATAATCACGCATTCATGAATTCACACACAAGTCAAATTAAGTCATGACATAATGCAAAAGATAGCATGGATGAAAATACTCCCACTCACTACCGAACAATAATCATATCGAACTTCGTGTCATGAATGGTTCCCACTTAAGTGAATGATTTCACTACTTTATACTCTCAATCAAGACAACCTTCCATGATCTTGAGATAATTCGACTATGGTATTTCAATATCACTCTTCCTACTTCATTGATCAAACTTTGCCATTTTTCATAAAAACACATCTTTCTATCTTTCCACTTTACCATCCCTTTTTGTCTTTCTAAGCTCCAGACTTTCCAGCGAGGATTTTTAGTCCCGACCAACTGGGCCCAAGCTTCTTCCATGGGATTTATGCTCATTAGTCTTCTCCGCTTTAAACATGAACAATGATATTGGTGATACCAATCTTCGGTTACTCAGATTGAAGAACTATTTTTTGCATTTTATTTCCTCAAAATATTTGTTTTTCCAATTTTCTCCATTCTATCTATATCAACTCCCCATCTTCCCTTTTATTGTGGAAAAATTATTTTTCAACTTATATAGTCCAAGATCAACTTATTTCCCATAGGTCAAGGTCATCCTTTTCGGTTTCAATTTTACTAATCACTCTCCCATGTAAAATCACATAATTTCACTTACTCAATTTAATCATCACTCTCATGAATGAGAATATCACAACACATACTACTCATACATCATAAACACAAACTTAATTAACTTGTAATGCAAAATACTTATGCATGAAAACAAAGAATTTCTCCAAAAGTTTTCAAATTTTCAATTTTTTTTATTTTTATTTTTAAATTCAAAATCATTCCCTATAGCCAACTATACCTTCCCCCCAAACTTAAATGAGACCATGTCCTCATTGTTAAAAATAAATTTTGAGAACGAATATAGTTACCCCTGAACCTCATTTCTGGAATCAACATCAAATCACTTGATCTCCTCCCCCAAACTTGATTTGGATTACCTGTAAATATGATCAACCAATCGTAGCAAGGGAAAGAAAATTTTAAAAAATATCTAGAAATTCACACAAATTTTTCAAGGAATTAAAAATTCTCTTTTTTTGTTTTCCGATTTGGCCTTAAGGGCCTAGAATCCTATGAAATTAAAATAAAATCAACAAAGATTTAGCCTTAAGGGCCTACAATCTCTAAAAATTGAAATTTGCAAAAATTAAATGACCTACTATTTTACAAACCGAGACTAGAAACTAACTTTTATAGCCTAGGACCAATGTTTAACGTCGTCAGCATGACATGACCACTCAAAGGGTTATCCGACACCCTTCCTCTGTGCAACACTTGCCCTAATCGTAGAACAAAATATAAGAGGTGACTCTCTTAGTGCTATCACCTGTGGACAAGTAGTATTATCCATGACATCAAATATAGTACAATAACCACCATATAAAATACCTCATCTATCACGTTCTAACTTCACCCCATGCACGGTCAATGTGTCCAATAGATCCTCCTTCAATACCTTATGTAATGTTCCCTTCACCAATTTACCATTTTCCATTAGACTGACAAATGCCATAAATTCCAGTCCCGGATCAATCTCCTCATAATATCTCAATCACTACCCATGTATCTCGAACTTTTTATCAAATCTTACTTCTCCGCGGGGGTAAACCGATCTAACTCTGTGTGGTCCGTCCCATCTTTGTCGAAATTTACCTAGAAACACTTTCAGCTTTGGATTAAATTGTTATTTCCGGCCAAGCTTAAGGAACTTAAGACGAACAAAGTTAGCATGATGTACTCTTGTTCGAGCTATGTATCTTCGAGCATCCTAATACGCACAAATCCGTATCCCCTCAGACTTATCTCTCAATCGCTGATCTTCCAAGGCATATAGTTTTTATACCATGTGTATACCTAACAATGGTTCATCTAAAAAGGTGTCCTTAAGAGGGGGGTCATCCTTAGTAGGGTCTTTAAAATTTTATGACAATTGATCATCTTTAATAGCATCCACATCTTGCTTATTTGTCACTAAGATCTTCTCTCGACCTTCAGTGCCATCATACAACCCAATCTTATAAAGTGAGTTGTCTGGCACCAATGTCGCTGGTGACACAAATGGAGATTCAGGCGAATCTCTTGGCTCATCCCATGTGTCAAACTTTGCATTCGGCCTTTTAATCACAACATCCAAGTCATTTCTTGCTCGACTCCTCTGAGGTACCACTTCTTTAACCATCTTATCAATATTAAAACACTCGGCTAGTTTTGGTAATTGATGGTTGATATCAAATACATCCATCATCATTTCTAGATTCCCAAAAGATATATCCATAACCCCTGTTCTGCAATAAACGCATGCATTTGCCGTAGCAAAAAATGGTATTCCTGAGATAACAGGGATATGTCTCCTTGATTTGTGGTCAGGTTCCATGTCTAACACCACAAAGTCCACAAGATAGTAAAACTTACCCACTTGAATAATGACATCCTCCAGAATTCCTCTCGGTTGTTTAGTTGACCTGTCTGCCAATTAAAGTACCACTGATGTAGGATTGAGCTCTCCCAACCCTAGCTGTTGATAGACTGAGTAAGGTAATAAATTAACGCTCGCACCAAGGTCAAGAAAAAATCTACCAATCTTTTGGTCACCAATGACACAAGAAATAATGGGAGCACCGGGATCTTTCCTCTCAGGTGGAGTATCACTTAGTAAGATCAAACTTACTTGTTCAATCAACAAAATCTTCTTCGGGACTTTAGTTCTGCTTTTAAGCTTTTGGGTACAGAGGTCCTTAAAAAATTTAGCATACGGTAGTATTTGGTCTATAATGTCTAAGATAGGCAAATTAATCTTGACTTGTCGGAAGATCTCCAACATGTTTGACTCTTTATTTTTACCACCTTTGGTTGGCTCTCTAAGAAGTTAAGGAAACGGTGCTTCCTCCCTCATATAGTGCCATTTCTGGATCTTTATCTTCCACTGATGGTTGATCTTTCTAGACTCTCTTAGCCTCATTTCCTCGTTCTTCTTCACCTTCATTACTTTGTGCTCATTCTGCCTCTTTTCTTTTCTGTAACCTCTCTTCGTGTTCCTCCTCAACTCTACTCTCCACTTCCCTTACACTTTTCAAAGTCGTAATGGCTTGGACTGTTTCATAATTATGCTCAGTAAATGAACCACGATCCACTACTTGTTGACTCTTTGGATTAACCACTGGTTGCCTAAGTAATCTTTCCTCTTCAAGCCTATTCACCACATTAGCTAGTTGCCCCATTTAGGTTTCTATTTGAGCAATGGATTGGGATTTAAAGTTTATCGATTGGATAGTTGCCTAAAAATGATTAGATTGATTTTTTAACTCCTTCAAGGCGTTCATCACCTCTTCTTCAAGGCCAGGTGGTCTTGGTGGTGGATTTTGAGTTTGATTTTGATGTTGGAAATAATTTTGAGGATATGGAGGGTACACTTGATTTGGATTGAATCCCTAGGTTTGGTTTCCTTAAGGCCGAGTTTGATAATTATATGGTTGGACAACCTGATTATTCTTGAATGGTTGGAGAGCCTGAGAATTAGTGGATGACTATTTGAGTTGGTAATTTGACTGAGAGTTTCGAGCCATGATTGTTGGTGGGGATTGATATGTTTCTTGACTCTATTGAAACCTTTGTTGTGGATTATATGATTGTTGTTCTCGAGGGAACATGGATTCCACATTCGAAGATTGAGATGAAAGAGAGGGATAATTTTGGACATTTGATATGTATGAATTGGTGAAAGGAACATTATTTGGGTAGTTCCATGTTACATTAGCATTGGTAGCAACGAATTCACCACCTTGACACTCATTGTGGGAATAATCGACTTCTACCTCTGACACTTCTCTTCTAGGAAAATGATTTCTCTGGAGAAGCTTTTCAAATCTTTCTAATTTCTCTTTTATCAATGCCACTGAATCTCTCATATCATCGTGCTTCATAACATAAGCTTTGTCAGATCTTTTATCTAGTGCACCTCTAAACCTCAACTCATATTCATATTGAATTGTATTCTCACTAATACTGTCAAACAAGTCTAAGAGTTCTTTTTCTAACCTCATGATAAATTTTCCTTGTGTTGCCGCATCTATCAATTTCTTATGTTTATCTCTCAGTCCCATGTAAAAATTCTTAACTATATCATGTTCAGCGAACCTATGGTGGGGACACTAATACAAGATTTAACTATATCTTTCCCAAGCATCAAGGAACTTTTCACCAGGCAATTCTCTAAAACTTTTGATCGCATCTTGTGCCTCTAAGGTCTTTCCTATGGGATAATGCTTCTCTTTAAATTCAGATTTAATGGCTTCCCAATCAATTTTAATTGCCTTATCTAATTTGACATACCATATTTTACCTTTTTCTCTCTACGACCAAGGAAATAGACACACTAGCGAATCATTCTTAGACAAATTATCATACTTAACAGTCGAGGCAACCTCTAAGAAATCATTAATATACTGGTATGGGTCCTCTATCCTAAGGCCAAAATATTTTAGAAGCATATTCATAATACTCATTTTGATCTCGAAGTGCTTTGCGCCATCTTCTTTGGGGAAATCAACATAGGAATCATACACATCCAGTGCGTAGTATCTTTTCAAAGATGTGGCTGGAGTCCTTGGTAGATTGGCTATTTGGTCACCCATCACTTCTTCTGATTGACGATGACGCTCTTAAATAACTTGACGTTTTCGATAAAAAGTCCGTTCGATCTCGGATCAAAAGGTTGTAATTTAACGTTGAGATCAAAACAAGATTTTTGATCGGTTATACATCAAATCAAATTTTTTTTTAACTTCGCAACTATTACAAATATTAACAGAAAAAGGCAAAAATTATGCAGGAAATTAAGATAAACTAAAACTCACCAGAGGTCCAACAACGCAACTTCTGCTCTGGCAAATCCCTTTATGCTTTTCAGGGTACCTATCAATCACACAAAAAAATTCTAACTTTTAGTAAACTACAATAACACAATATAAATAAACTACTAAAACAAATGAACAATGCTTAGTCCCTAACAACGACGCAAAAAACTTGATGTCCATCAGAGTGTACTAAAAATATGTGTTAAAAACAATTCTTTAATTACGGCCTAGTTCTATCCTACGTAAGCGCATATATCAATTATAGTATAACAATGGCTTGAGTAAGGTATATCGATCCCACAGAGACTGAGATTGTTCACTTTACCAATTCAAAAATACTGAATTATATTTTCTAAAAATGGTTTGTTTGGGTGGTCAAAGACCAAATTATCAATTTTAACTAAAATTATCTAGAAAGCAAATTAAATTGGTTGTGATTCAGATGAGATAGAAAACTAGAGTTTTAATCGCTCTACCACTAATTGCATAATATAGTTCCTTAGTGTATCAATTGTAAGAGGGCGATCCATAACTGTGAATCAGATCGTACCGCAAATAGGTAAATACGACCCCAAAAATAAGTACCATCAACCGGATTGCGACAACCCGTCTCATGACTGACGTAACTAGTACATACCAATTATATTACTCTAAGATACTCCAACTGCATGAAAATAAACTAAAACATGTCTATATTAAATCGCCAAGGCACAACCTGTGTCAACCTAGGGTCTCAAGATTCATTACCACTATTGTATAAAAAACAATAATTAAGTATCCGAGATCCAACCCATAATAAATAATCATAGTTTTGTAAAATAATACATTCATTCCATCTATGACAAGAATTTAGAACAAACATATAATTTTATATTGGAAATTAGGATGGTCTCTTAACTACTACAATCATCACAGTATGGTCAACAGTTTCCCCTTCGTTACAATTGAAAATAATGAAAGAACTACATTACTTGACTAGGGTTTTGCTAAAAAGTATTAGATACTGAGTTAGTTGGCTGTGGTGGAAGGTGACTGCATCGGTGATGTAGAAATGATCTCCATAGTCTTCTTCTTCGGATCTCTAGGTTTGAATATGTCTCTCAACAACATCAAGTCTGAATGAACCTAAAACTCACGACTGAACAACCTTTAATGAACTCTAATGAACGTCCTCTTTCTCTCCGATATATGATCATGTATATATAGGAAGTGGTATAGAGAGGTTCTTTACAGTGTTTTCACTCCCTTCTCATGCAAATCCTAACTTCTGATATATATAAGTGTATATACATGTTTAAACACATATTCACATCAAATTAGGGGTAGAATAGGCAAAAACCATGAAAAAACCACAAAACATGCCGCAAATACGCTTCAAGCATAGGTCCAAACGTATCTCCAAGCATAGGTCGAAGCATACCTCCAAGCATAAAAATATGTTTTCGAGCCACTTTTTGAAACTAAAAGCGTAGGCACAAGCGTAGGTATTTTATGGAAAACCAATTTTTATCGTAAATACACCGAAACGACCGTCTTGAACCCACGATATTTTTTGCTAAAGATGACGGCTTCTAGAAATGCCATTTTTGCCTTCCAATAGTCATTTTTGTCTCCGACTTCCCTTTTGACTCTCCTCTTTGAATAGAAATAACATGTACTTTGGTTCATTCACTGAAGTTAGCTCTATTTGTTCGTTAAGCTCCTGAAACACGCTTTAACACGCAAATAATATAAAATACCAAATAATGGAATGAAATAACGCAACAATAGTGAGTTAAGGGGTCAAAATGTCTAATATTTGACACCTATCACCCTCTAGTCCCCTACAATGCATTAACAAATAGGGCAACTAGCGCGTAGTGAAACCATAGCACAACAACATATAATAATGCACTCCTATATAAATATGCACGTATATATATATATATATAGAGAGATATACAACCAATACAAGCCACGTAGTACATACTACCTCATAGATCACTACGACTCATACCCATCAATCCCACACTAATAATCAACACAAATCTATCACCAAAATATGGGAGCAACACTCCCAATGATAACAATCATACTTCCTAGATCATGAGCATAATGAGCTCCAAAACCTCAAATTAGTATCAACTACTACTATCAATCACTTCACATGTCACTACCCAACATTCGTAACCCCAACACGGGGTTAAAACAGTCCCTTCAACATAAGGAAAGCAACAAAGATTTCCAAACACCAAAAAGGAAATGAAAGGGATTAAACAACCCATCACACCGTCCACTTTAAGGTCACATGTTTGCCCAAGGAACAAATGGTCATTTCAATGGCAAAAATGTACTTTCAAAGGATACCCCACCTATTTATACATAGGTCAAACCATAGAAACAAAAGGAATGGAATTCAAAGCCCTGACGCGAGAGATATGAATTTTTAAAAATAGCATTGGACAATGTCAACCCAAACAGAAAGTTAAAGTACCCCTCTTTCACCAAGGGTAAAACAAAAATTTCAAGTGAAAATAAATAATTTCAAATTTTGTATAAAATATTTGGACATATTATAGGCCCTAGAAACAAACGAGACCTAAATCAAAACCATGAGACGAGAGATATGCATTTTTGAAAATGGTATCGGACAACGCCGACAAAAATGGAAAGCTGAAGTACCCCTCTTTCACCTATGAAAACTAATGATTTCAAGTAACAAATACAAAGTTTGTACCTAGCACTAGCCATAGGAACAAACGAGACTCAATTCAAAACAACGACGCGAGAGATATGAAGTTTTGAAAATGGTGTTGAACAACGCTGACCAAAATAGAAAGTTGAATGTAACACCCCAAATTTCCTAGGACTCCAAAACCCGAACCTAAGAGCTAAGGGAGTGAATGCGGAAGTAGTAAAAATGAAATAAAATCCCTTTAAATCGCCAAATACCCGTACAAGGGTAAAATGGTCATTTAAAGGGTAAAATAATAATTTCCAACTACAAAAACAAAGTTTGGACCTAGCACAAGCCATAGGAACAAACGGAACCAAAATCCAAGGTGTGAGGAGGAAACTACAATATTTTGAAAATCGGCATTTCTCCGTTTAAGGTCCAAAATCTACTGCCAACATCAATCGACTATTTATCACTAAAATATGACTCAATTGAAGCTAATAAAGAGCCTAAACACAAGATATTGAAGTCAGATTTCTAAAAAGCCAAAGAACACCTCCATCCGACACGTGTAGCTCGAAATATGACTGAAATACTAAATAGTGGTCGAAAAGTGCGTGACCTGTAGTCGACAACAAGAAGCCTTGAGTCGACTACAAGGACGCCTTTAGTCGACTGAATGGAAGTGGCAGTCAACTAAACAAAGTGGAAGCCAAGGAAAAATTGTGCGGAAATGGAATTTTGTAGGCTCAATCGACTACCTAAGGTTTCAGTCGACAACAAAGGTCTGAAAAAGGGGAAAAATGACTCTAAACCATTTAGAACTCTTATGGAACATGAGGATTAGCCTCAAAACTATTAGGGAACATTTAGAATGCTAATATTATTCCCAAAACACAAGAATAAGAGGGAAACAATTATTTTGGTCAAAATCTCTTACTTGAATTTCCGTAAAAGATATCCGTCTTGCCTCCGGTCTCCGTTTTTAGTAGACCGCCGACTTTAAAATCTCATATTATTTTCAAACAACTTCAAATCATTTCAAAACACCAAGTTTTAGGTCCGTCTCTTGTTCCACATAGCTCTCACGCTAATCTGGAACCCCACCGAAACCAACAAATAAGTTCCCCAACATGCTCACAACATAATTATTCACAATTATAGCATGCTTCAATCATCAAAATCACAATCACTTATGTATAACAGTTAATATGCAATGCGACCAACACACCCATGGTACACACACAAACACACACCCTACGCTAAGGGTCAACGGGATCATTCTCTAACCCTTCACTTTATTCTCATAGGGGAAGGTAGATTTATCGTAGCGATTCTTCCCAAGTGTTTTTGACACTTCACACTTTAAACAAGGAAGACCGCTAACACGATGCGGTCGTGACATAGGATTTGGACAAGTCCTCCCCCTATCATCGGCATTTCTCAGAAGATTAGTTCTGTAGGAGAAAGAAACACCCCCTGGTCAGTTGTTACGACGATCCAAACACAAGACAACTCCTACATAGTTTACACAACCGTAGAAACCAATACCCATGTTTCAACACTACATGGTGCACTCAAAATGTATCAAGGTTCACAATCGCAACCATATGCCATCACAATACATGTTTATTTCTTTATCCAATATATAATACTCTAATTATCACAATGCTTATATTTTCACATTTATAAGCAATCAATCACCACAAGCATATATATCACAAAATCATGCTTTCAATGCCTAATTCATCAATTAAGTTGCCAATACTCAACTCATATATATATATACGGCATATATACATATAGACGCACACACCCTCGTACAAAGATGAACACAATTCGTTTTTCCCCTACCTCAATTCCAAGTCGAGTTCAAGGAACGCAACAATTGAGTCCAACGATGCCAACCCACCAACCGGGCAAGAAAATGAGTAATGGCTTCAAAGTCGATTTTTCCAGAAATTTGAAAAACATTCTCCAAGACTTTATAAATTCAAGAATATAACAACAATGTCAATTTAGGGTGCTTTCAATACATTAAACCCCCAATGGAGTCAATATTTTCGAGATTAACGTAAAACCCTAAATTAAAGTGTGTTAGGGTTCCAACCACAAGAACAAAACCAATCCTAATGATAGCAAATTTAGGGTTTTATGAATAACACAATTCAAGAGAAAGGATTATTGAACTTACCACAAACTCCAACACAATATGAGCCAAAAATCACAAGATGAGCTCCAAGCTTTTAATAACTGAAACAATTTGCGGAAACGTACAATTCATGGTCCAAGATTCAAGAATGAAGGAAACCAAAAATCAATAATTGAACACAAAACCTTAAGATAATTAATTATAGGGTTTGAAATTGAAAAAACCTCAAGGAGTGAAGAACAATTATCAACTCTAGATCAAAGGAAAGATAACGCCACCCTCTACAACTCTCATGTTCAAAGGTTCTTCAAATTTCAACCCAACGATGATGTTCTTGAAGAATAACCAAGGGAGAAGAAATGAACGTGAGAGGGAGAAGTAAGAGTTCTTGGTGTTGTCTTGGATATTATGAGAATGGAAGAGAAGAAAATACACACAAGTGTATAAATACAAGACCCTTAAGAGACTTTTAAATCAAAGGGTGGAGATTAAAACTAGGAAAGGCGAGAGAGCATCCAATGGCCACAACTTAGTCTTGGCAATGGAAGACCAAAAATTAATGCATTAATGCATTTGTGTATCATCTAAACAAAGCCCTATGATCCAAGGGCTAATATCAAAGATGGAAAACTTGAATCAATGGTCAAGAATTAGACAACACATTAAAGTATGAAAATACCAAATTCATCACAACTTCGGATTAATTACAAGAGTGCCATCAAGCCTCTTAATTACCCTTCCACCCCTTGTCATCCTCTCAAATTATCGACACGCCACTCATGTCCCAACACTTAGCCAAAATCTGAAATTACTCATTTACCCTTCGGTCATTTCTTTCCCGAAATCATTTTCAATAATTTTTATTATTCTCAAAATGAATATACAACATGCAACTTATAATTTTTAATATCACAGAAAATATGTAGGCCATTCTAAGTAAATAAACACATTAAACACATAATCATAGAAGCACTTAAGTGTTAATAATTTTTTTTAATTCAACACGTAAAAATTCCGGACACAACAACCTCCACACCTTAGGAGATTTCTTCCTCGAAATCAAGATGAACCTATAATTGAAAACAAGTCCGAGTATTTTTTCCGAACATCACGCTCACGCTCCCAAGTCGCCTCTTCAACTTCGCGATGGTGTCACAAGTCCAAGATCCTCACGGGTCGCTTCTCGTAGGACACGTCCTCGGCAACATCGAGATCCACCCAACTCATGATATGAGATGAATTCGGCTCGTACTTGCGAAGCATGGAGACGTGAAAAACATTATGAACCCATGATAAATCTAGTGGCAACGCTAAACGATACGCTACCTCGCTGACACGATCCAAAATCTCAAAAGGTCCAATAAAATATGGGGAAAGCTTGTCGCTCTTCCCGAATCGCATCAAGCCCTTCCAAGGTGACACCTTTAGAAACACATAATCACCGACCTCAAAGAACAAAGGACGCCTATGTCAATCCGCATAGCTCTTCTTCCGTCTCTATGTTGTAACCAAATATTGTCAAGCAATTCTAATCTTCTCAGTTGCCTCATGAACCATATCGGGTCCCAAAAGCGCAACAACACCAACCTCTGCCCAACAAGTCGGTAAATGACACGGTCTACCGTACAATGCCTCAAAAGGTGCCATCTGAATACTAGACTGATAACTATTGTTGTATGCGAACTCCGCCAAATGAAAATGATCCTCTCAACTGCCCCTGAAATCAATAGCACAAACATGAAACATATCCTTAAAGATCTGAATGGTACACTCCGACTTACCGTCTATCTATGGATGGAAAGCGGTACTATACCGTAATTGCGTATCCAGGACTTTCTGAAAAGCTTGCCAAAATTATGACGTAAATCGGGGATTTCGATCCGAAACAATAGTAACCGGAACCCCGTGAAGTTTAACAATTTCCTTCACGTACAACCTACTAAGAACCTTTACATTATCCATCTCACAGATGAGTAGAAAATGTGCAGTCTTCGTAAATCGATCAACGATCACCCACACTACTTCCTTCTAATTCTTCGTCTTTGGTAACCCTGTCACGAAGTCCATGCAAATATGCTCCCATTTCCACTCAAGAATCGGTAATGGATTCAATAACCCGGTAGGTCCTCAGTACTCAACCTTAACCTGTTGACAAGTGAGACATCGGTTCATAAAATATGCAACTGATTTCTTCATTCCTTGCCACCAATAATGAAGCCAAAGATTATGATACATCTTCGTGCCACCCGGGTGAACTGCAAGTCTGGAACTATGAAACTCTCGTAAAACTTCCTCATGGAAAGTCTGCGGTACATATAGTAAACCCTTAAAATCATAACCTCTGTCGGAGTAAAAAACACAGTCATCCATGACCTTGGCACTGGCAATACGAGTGCGAACCGAAATAATGCTATCATCCTGTCCCTGAGCCTCAATCACACGACCCACAAGTGAAGTTTGTGCCACCATGCTAAATAAAGTCACTAGTGACTCCCCACTATCACGGAACTGAAGACCCCACTCTGCGATGTCCTCCACCATCCGTCACTCAGGAATAATGATGCTAGACAACAATGCTTGTGACTTGCGACTCAATGCATCCGCCACTACATTAGCTTTCCCGGGGTGATACTGGAGTGCAAAATCGTAGTCCTCCATGTACTCGACCCATCGACACTGTCATAAATTCAAATCCCGCTGCGTAAAGATATACTGCAAACTTTTATGATCGGAAAAAACCTCAAATCTTTCACCGTACAAGTAATGCCGCCATCCCTTAAGTGCAAAAAGAACCGTTGCAAGCTCTAAGTCATGCGTAGGATAGTTCCGCTCATGAGTCTTCAACTGTCGAGACCCATAAGCCACAACTCTCTCGGACTGCATGAGTACATATCCTAGTCCCTCGCGAGAAACATCATAATAGATTGCATAGCCTACGCCACGCTCGAGAATAATCAATACCGGAGCCGTAGTCAACCATGTCTTCAACTCACCGAATGCCTCTGCACATTTGTCATCCCACATAAAATTGATACCCTTTCGCGTTAGGCGAGTCATAGGATCCACCAAACTAGAAAAGTCATTCATAAATCACCGATAGTAACCCGCTAAGCCAAGGAAACTACGAACCTCAAAAATGTTATACAACCTCTTCCAAATCATCACCGCCTCTATTTTTGAAGGATCAACTGAAATGCCCCCTCCGGAAACAACATGCCCCAAAAATCTAACTTCTTGAAGCCAAAAATCACATTTACTATACTTAACATACAATCGGTGCTCTCTTAGGATTTGAAGAACAGTCCTAAGATGAACCTCGTGCTCACTTTTCGTAGTAGAGTAAACTAGAAAATGTCATCAATGAACACTACTACAAATCTCTCCAAGAACTCGTGGAAGATACGATTCATGAGACCCATGAATGCCGCCGGTGCATTAGTCACACCGAAAGGCATCACAAGAAACTCAAAGTACCCATAATGAGTGCGAAACGCAGTCTTAGGAATATCAATATCCCTAACCCGTAACTGATGATAACCGGACCTCAAGTCAATCTTGGAGAAGAACTTAGATCTCTTGAGTTGATCGAACAAGTCATCAATCTGTGACAATGGATATTTGTTCTTGATCGTCACCTTATTTAACCTACGATAATCGATGCATAACCGTAGTGAACCATCATTTTTCTTAGCGAAAAGAACTGGAACACCCCAATCAGAAACACTAGGCCAAATAAAACCCTTCACCTAGAGATCGTCAATTTGCTCCTTCAATTCCTTTAACTCCATTGGTCCCATTCGGTATGGTGCCATGGATATTGCATCGGTACCCGGTACCAGATCAATAGCAAAGTCCACCTCACGAATCGGAGGCAAAGAAGTCAAGTCATCGGGAAAAACATCCCAATACTCGTCCATGACATAAGGTACCTCAACGTGACCACGAACCTCATTGTTGAACAATAGACTTGCCAAAATAAAATCAGACACATCACGACCCCATATATAATAGGAAGAATTAGAGGAGTTGTTGCGATCACCAAAGAAGTGGAAACGCTCGCCCTTAGGCATGCACACCGACACCCGACCTCTAAAGTAGTTAATCTGTGCACAAAAGGTAGATAACCAATCCATGCCCAAGATGACGTCAAAGCTCGTGATGTCTAGAAGAATGAAGTCGAACCTTAACGATCATCTAACAATCACAATATCACACTTACGACACACTTTAGATAAATACGCACTACCACCAACCGGTGTGTCAACATATAAAGGTACACAAAGATATGAAACACGTATACCCAAAACAGATGCATAAGCAGAAGCAATAAAAGAATGGGAATCTCCAGAATCAATAAGGACATGAGCCCAACAACCACACACAGGAAATGTACCTCTCACTATAGAAGGTCCTGCTACACCGTCTGCTGCTGTGACCGCATAAGCACGGCCTTGAGAACGTGGTGCCTGCTGGATAGTAGATGCCAAAATCATGGCCTGAGAACCCAGAACTACTGGTGCTGGCTACTGCGATGCCCTATACGTAGACTAGCCTGCTGGTTTGGTAGCCTTAGACTGCTGCCCAGTCCCGCTTGTTGGAGTACCACCGCTCTATCCCCGATGATAGTTCCTGGAGATATGACCCTGTTGTCGACACTGGAAGTAACCCTTATTATACATTGAACCACTACTCTATCCCTGCTGACGAGATGGACATTATGGCTTTGTGTGCCCTAGCTGTTGGCAATAATAACAAAAATCTCCCAGCGAGTGAAACCTAAAGATGCTCCAGAATAAGGTGTAGACTGTTCCCGACGCTGCTGTTATGGCTGTTGCTGCTGTGCAACCGGAATTGAAGTGCTATTTTGCTACCTCTTCTTGTTCCGAAAGCCCGAAGATGAAGAACCTCCAAAACTCTTGTCCCTAGCCTCACGAGCTAGTTGGCCCTCTCTGACATCCTCCTCAACAAACAATGCCTTGGTAACGGCCTCGCTGCACGTCGACATAGTAAGCATAGAAATCTTCGACTTGAGATTGCAACTCAAGCCCCTCACAAATTGTCATCCTTTCACCTCATCATCCACCACCATCACAGGCGCAAACCTAGACAAAGTAGTGTACTGAAGCTCATACTCGGTCACTGACAAATCACCCTGAACCAACTCATTGACGGTCCCTCATGCTCATCGTATCAAGTGGGGAGAAGTATCGATCCAAGAATAATGTGCAAAAGTCCAACCATGTGATAGCCCTAATATCCCTCGTGTTTGTGACAGACTTCCACTTACCCTTAGCATAACCAGTAAGTTGAAATGACACAATCATGAACCGTACATCATCAACAACCACCTTGAGAATATCAAAACCCATTGGTTATCTGCTCCAACCAATCATTGACTACAAGCGGATCCGTACCGCCCACAAAGGTAGGTATGTCTAAACGTACGAAATTCTGAAGAGCCTTTTGAGCACGCGAGCCCTCGTCCTCAACATGTTGCCTTTGAGGAACCTGTGCCATAGCTGCCGCTAAAGCACGCACAAATTGCTCACCCTCCATGAAAGGTGCAGCCGGTACACATTCCCCTACATACGGATGTACTGGCACATTCTCGTCCACAACCGGAGGTACTTGATCTGGAGCATCACCCTCTCTAATGACACGCAGTCGACCTCTACGTGGCAGCATGCTCTCTACATGACAACAACTAAACATGTAAGGCACAAGTACAATCATAGTACGCCAAAAAAATCACAAAGCCATGCCGACACACGCATAAGCCAACGACGTACAAGAGACGAGAAATAATACGTAAACACGTAACATAAAAGAAAACAAGAAGCGTAAAGCGGTAACGACCCTCGCCCATCATCCCATAGAGAAATAACATGCTCTGATACCAAGTTGTCATGACCCAAATTTCCTAGGACTCCAAAACCCGAGCCTGAGAGCTAAGGGAGTGAATGCAGAAGTAGTAAAAATGAAATAAAATCCCTTTAAATGGCCAAGTACCCGTACAAGGGTAAAATGGTCATTTCAAGGGTAAAATAATAATTCCAACTACAAATACAAAGTTTGAATCTAGCACAATCCATAAGAACAAACGGAACCAAAATCCAAGGTGTGAGGTGGAAACTAAAATATTTTGAAAATCGGCATTTCTACGTTTAAGGTCCAAAATCTACCATCAACTTCAATCGACCATTTCTCACTCAAATATGACTCAAATAAGGCGATATCAAAATCCTAAACACAATATCCTGAAGTCATATTTCTAAAAAGTTAAATAACATTTCCATCCAAGACACGTAGCTCGAGATATGACCGAAATACTGAACAGTGGTAAAAAAGTGCGTGAGTTGTAGTGGACTACAAGAAACCTTGAGTCGACTACAAGGAGGCCTTTAGTCGACTGAATGGAAGTGGCAGACGTCTAAACAAGGTCGTAGCCAAGGAAAAAATGTGCGGAAATGGAATTTTGAAGGCACAGTCGACTACATAAGGCTCCAATCAAATACAAAGGTCTGAAAAAGGGGGAAAATGACTCTAAACCATCTTGAACTCTTATGGAACATGGGGAATAGCCTCAAAACTATTAGGGAACTTTTATAATGCTAATATTATTCCCAAAACTTAAGAACTAGAGGGAAATAATTATTTTTATCAAAATCTCTTACTTGAATTTCCGAAAAAGATATTCGTCTTACCCCCGGTCTCTGTTTTTAGTAGACCACCGACTTTAAAATCTCAAATTCTTTTCAAACAAGTTCAAATCATTTCAAAACACAAAGTTTTAGTCGGGTTTACGGGGGTAGGCGAAAATGGAGTTTTCCATCCAAAACGAAAAGGATTGGTTTGAAAACCTAGAAAAAATGTCGTTTTCTGCCAAACACCTAATAATCACATTTCATGGCAAATAATCCATTTCACATTCCCAACTCCAAATGAAAGGATTTAATATTGACATTATAGCGCTCTAAGGCGAAACATATTATAGTTTGTTCAAAATACATATTTGCACAATACGGCACCGAAGTGCACCAAAAGAATATAATCCCTGCGTATAGCGCTCCTAGGGATGTACATCGATAATAATATCTCGGCCAACATGCTAGCCGGGTCAAAAGAATATAGTTTTTCACATTTGATTTACATGGATAAATTGAACATATAGATACATGTTTATCAACTTAATGCCCAATAAAATATAAGTATGGTTCGCCACCCATGCACAAAAAGGTGAACATAATGCCACACGTTCATGGAGAGATTACGGAACTCTCCCAATGGAATCATCACTTGAAAAATATATAAGGCGTGGGGTGAGCTTATTAGCCTAGTAGAGGAAGCATTATCGCCTTAATCTCAGTAGTTCGAGTGGTTCAACCCAACCAAGGTTCATGCCACTAACCCTAGGTCCGTCTCTTGTTCCACATAGCTCTCACGCCAATCTGGAACCCCATCGAACCCAATAAATAAGTTCCCCAACATGCTCACAACATAATTATTCACAATTATAGTATGCTTCAATCATCAAAATCACAATGACATATGTATAACAGTTAAGATGCAATGCGACCAACACACCCATGGTACGCACACAAACACACACCCTACGCTAAAGGTCAACGGGATCATTCTCTAACCCTTCACTTTATTCTCATAAAAGAAGGTAGATTTATCGTACCGATTCTTCCCAAGTGCTTTTGACACTTCACACTTTTAACAAGAAAAACCGTCAACACGACGCGGTTGTGACATAGGATTTGGAAAAGTCCTCCCCCTATCGTCTGCATTTCTCGGAATATTAGTTCCGTAGGAGCAAGAAGCACCCCTTGGCCAGTTGTTATGACGATCCAAATACAAGACAACTCCTACGTAGTTTACCCAACGGTAGAAACCAATACCCATGTTTCAACATTACATGGTACACTCAAAATGCATCAAGGTTCACAATCGCAACCATATGCCATCACAATACGTGCTTATTTATTTATGCAATATATAGTACTCTAATTATCACAATGTTTATATTTTCACACTTATAAGCAATCAATCACCACAAGCATTTATATCACAAATCATGCTTTCAAGGCCTAATTCATCAATTAAGTTGCCAATACTCAACTTGTAAATATATATACGGCATATATACATATAGACGCACACACCCTCGTATAAAGACGAATACAATTCATTTTTCTCCTACCTTAATTCCAATTCGAGTTCAAGGAATGCAACAATTGAGTCCAATGATGCCAACCCACCAACTAGGCAAGAAAATGAGTAATGGCTTCAAAGAGGATTTTTCCGGAAATTTGAAAAAGGTTCTCCAAGCCTTTATAAATTCAAGAAAATAACAACAATGTCAATTTAGGGTGTTTTCAATGCATTGAACTCCCAATGGAGTCAATAATTTCGAGATTAACGCAAAACCCTAAATTAAAGTGAGCAAGGGTTCCAACCACAAGAACAAAACCAACCCTAATGATAGCAAATTTAAGGTTTTATGAAAGATACAATTCAAGAGAAATGATTCTTGAACTTACCACAAACTGCTCCACAATATGAGCCAAAAATCAGAAGATGAGCTCCAAGCTTTCAATAACCGAAACAAGTGGCGGAAACATTCAATTCATGGTCCAAGATTCAAGAATGAAAGAAACCAAAAATCAATAATTGAACACAAAACTTTAAGAGAATTAATTATAGGGTTTGAAATTGAAAAGCCCTCTAGGAGTGAAGAACACTTACCAACTCTAGATCAAAGGAAAGATAAGGCCACCCTCTACAACTCTCATGTTCAAAGGTTCTTCAAATTCCAACCCAACGATGATGTTCTTGAAGAAGAACGAACGTGAGAGGGAGAAGTATGAGTTTTTGGTGTTGTCTTGGATATTATGAGAATGGAAGAGAAGAAAATACACACAAGTGTATAAATACAAGACCCTTAAGAGACTTTTAAATCAAAGGGTGGAGATTAAAACTAGGAAAGGTGAGAGAGCATCCAAAGGCCACAACTTAGTCTTCCTAATGGAAGACCAAAAATTAATACATTAATGCATTTGTGTATCATCCAAACAAGGCCCTATGATCCAAGGGCTAATATCAAAGATGAAAAACTTGAATCAATGGTCAAGAATTAGACAACACATTAAAGTGTGAAAATACCAAATTCATCAGAACTTCGGATTAATTACAAGAGTGTCATCAAGCCTTTTAATCACCCTTTCACCCCTTGTCATCCTCTCAAATTACCAACACGCCACTCATGTCCCAACACTTAGCCAAAATCTCTATACTTTCCACTAAGTGCTCAAAATATGAAATTACTCATTTACCCTTCGGTCATTTCTTTCCTGGAATCATTTTCAATAATTTTCATTATTCTCAAAATGAAAATACAACATGCAACTTACAATTTTTAATATCACATAAAATATGTAAGTCATGCTAGGTAAATAAACACATTAAACACATAATCACATAAGCACGTAAGTGTTAATAAAAGTTTTTTAAATTAGAACGTAAAAATATTGGATGCTACATTGAAGTACCCCCCTTCCACCAAGGGTAAAACAGTCATAACATGTATAAATAAATTATTTCAATTTTTTTATAGAATATTTGGATATAGGGCTAGCTATAGAAACAAACGGAACCTAAATCAAAGGTCCGAAGAGGAAAATACGAAAGGCCGAAAATCGGATGTCGCCACTAGTGCGAAGTGGGATCTATCCCAAACAACTGGGATCGATCCCAATTGAAATCAAACCAAAATAAACAAGAGACCAGTGGTGGGATCGATCCCAAAATGATGGGATCTATCCCAGGTCTAGAATTTAAAAAACAAAATACAAGTTTCTTCAAAAATTCGCAAAAATTATCCGTCTTGACCCCGGTCTCTATTTTTTCACCTCCGACATTCAAAGGTCTAAACCTTTTATAAAATGAATTTAAATCATTTCAAAACTCAAATTTTGTGTCGACATCATGGGGGTAGGCGAAAATGGGTTTTTCACTTAAAGACCGAATATACTTAATGCAAGTCTTATGAAAAAATTATTTTCGGAAAAATAAAACGAAACACCAACGGAATAACTAAAGAGAATTTAGAGACGCTAAAATGGAGGAAGGAAATGAAGAACCGAGGTAAAAAGGAAACTCAAAGAGAAGGCAATGACCATATGCAAAGGCACTAACTCTAACCCAACCATACCTAGTTTGACATCCAAATCTTTAAACTCCATAACGAATTATTCAAGAATGTATACAACTTCAATGACATTCCTATCCTTAAAATCGCTAAAGGGAACCAACTAGTTTCAAATCAAAACCTCTTTCGATTCTTTCAAACCTCAATTTCACATTCAAAACCACATCTCTTAGGTTTCTAACAATATCACATAGCCATCAATACACAATCGACTCGGTTTATTCATAACATCATCTATCAAAACCAAAACATCAATATCACTATTGACGCCACGTTGCTACACTAACGCTCATTATACCTCAGAACTATCACCCGCCTTTGCAAGGCTTCAATTCATAATCAACGCTATGACTCATCATCGAAATTATTTTATCACAAGAAAGCTATAAAAACTAACTTATATCACCACTCTAAGGCACATAAGCATTAATCTCACATTATGCTTTTAAACAAGGCATGCAAATCATCTTATCGCATTATCCAATTCCACTTGAGCATTTTAATAACATGTGAGTTATATATTTCTAAATCCACATTAAATATGTTCCTCAACCACATAGGATAATATCATGATCAACATGTCAACATAAATCACATAATAACAACTCAAGTGCAATGTGACTCACACACCTCATGGTACACACGCGACCACACACACCCTACTCTAAGGGTCAACATGATCATTCTCTAACCATTCACTTTTGAGGATACAAGCTCATGAATGAAGGTAGATTTATCGTAGCTTTCTTCCCAAGTGTCTTTGACAGTTACACTTCTAATAAGGAATACGTCAAACATGACGTGGTCTTGCAATACGATTTGGAAAAGTCCTCCCCCTATCTTCTCAATTTCTTGGAAGATTAGTTCCGTAGGAGCGAGAAGCACCCCCTGGCCAGTTGTTACGATGATCCAAAATAAGTCTATTCACGCACAATACAAAAACGGACGTAGACCACACCAATTGAATTCTCTCTACAAAACGTGAACCCATATGCAATATGCCTCAATAGGCCATGCAACAACATAAATATCTATCTCATCATATTTATAAACACCATTATCAAAATATCAACATGAATGCTATTCACCATTCAACATGCTTTCAAATCTCATTTAAAGCCATAACTAACAAGAATGCATTCTCATACAACATTCATGCTTCAATTCATCAAGTTGGCCTTTTATTTCAGAAAGATAACATTTTCATTCATTTAAAATGCTTAATTCTCAATTAAAGCATTTAAATCACAAGGATACATTCTCATGCACAAGTAATGTTCCAATTCATCAAATTGTCATTTAACTCACAAGGATAATAATTCCCTTCTTTTAAACATGCTCTTTGTTCAATTCAAGCAAGTTTTCCACAATTCTTCTCAACCTAACATGAATTTCCAATATAGTAAATATCATTCACAAAAGGGAAACTAGATATTCGCTCTAAGTTGAGATGCCGAGTTACACCAATAACATAGCATATACTAAAAGGTGCTACCCAAAGGAGCTAGCCTAATCTCAATACCAAGGCTACATCCCTAACACCTACATACACATATGTATAATTTCATTTACACATATACACAACTATACCCACATACATATACACATATATATAGGCATACAAACATACTTTAATATGAGAATTCTCAAGAATAATCACCCAACTAGCATGCATCATTGTCCTAAAAATATCATCACCAAGTACTCCATGCACAATGGTTAATTTACATAAACATGTTCAAAATCTCAACATCACATTTTCAAGGATTCACTTAGCAATTACCTCTAAGATTAGGAACCCTAGAATAAATTTCTCATACCTACACAATCATAAGATGAGATAATTAACAAGTTTTCCCCTACCTCAAGTGAAGAGCAACATAAACCACTAAGCAAGGCCAAAGAACCCTAGCTTTCACCCAACACCGAAATCAAAGGAGAAATCTGGTGGAAAGCTTCACCATAGCCTCGTAACAATGAATCAAACTCAAACACAAGAGCAGAACAATAATCATGAAGTGGTTTAACAAGAACCCCAAAACTAGGGTTTGAATGAAAAACACACAAGGAAATAACACTTACCAATCCTTGGCTCTAACCAAAAAGAAGAACACCATGAACAACTTCCATGTTGATGGACATATCAAACTCCCAACTTAGAGTTATCAAATCATTCCCTAAGTTGAGGAGAAGCAAAAGGGAAAAAGAGGAGAGAAAATGGAGAGGAAAAGATGAAGTCTTACAATTTGGAAGACTTGTAATGTGTAGAGATTTTTCACTCACACCTCTCACCATCCAATGGCCAAGCTTTAAGAAAGTAAGTGAAGACTTAATCCTAGGGCCACAAAATAGTCTTGCAATGAAAGATTAAATACATAACACATAAAACTGATTAAGTTTGTAAACAAGGCCTTAATATCTATGGGATTAAAATAAGGGAATGGAAATGAAGAAACCATCCAAGGGTTGATAAGAAGTCTTGCCAAGTGAAAGACTAACAATAATGAATTCTTTCATTTAATTGCCATCCAAACGAGGCCTTATGATCCAATGGTTTAGAACAAAGATGGGAGAAGAAGATCAATGGGTATAAGTGAGACACCACTTGAAAATGGGAAATCACCAATTTCTTCCCAACTTAGGGTTAATTACAAGAGTGTCATCATTCTTCTTAATTACCCTTCTACCCCTTCTCATCCTTTCTATTTACCACCATGTCACTCATACCCCTTAGTCAAATCTCTACACTTTCCACTAAGTGCTCTAAATATGAAAATACTCATTTACCATTCGGTCATATCTTTACCGAAATCATTTTTAACTATTCCGATTATTTACAAAATTAAAATACAACAAGTAACGCACGTATTTACACCTATCAAGAAACACCCTTGAAATATGCTAAGCACCACAAGCATAAAAATCTCATAAGTGCTACACCAGAACGTCTGCAATAAACTAGGGTAACACGTTCGAGAAAGCAACACGATGTCGAATCTTCAACGATAAAATGTTACACGAACCCACATAGTCGCCAACGAACAATAATTGATGAAGTTGGAAAGGAAAGTACATGAAATCATCCCGCCAAGTCCAAAACATAAATGCAAAAAATTTAAACTTACCAAGATTACACAAGACGTCATGAATAAGTGACGTCTCAAAACATTAACACTTAGAAAAAAATTCCAGACAGGAGAAAGGAAACGCAAGGCGTTACAACCTTACCACCTTAGGAGATTTTGTCCTCGAAATCAGGGAGTACCTTAGTCCGCGAGCCACATCCGGTTGATCAGACATGATGATCTACTCACATTCCTCAGTAACTAACACCATGATAAGAGTACGAAAACAAAAGTGACTGAGGAGTGGTCTTACTCTATTGTAATTAAATCACAACAGGATATATTTAGCAAGACACGTCCTCGATGCCACACAATGAAAACAAAGAAACTCGAAAGCACACAGAAAACGCAGATCAGAATCGTACATAACATCTAATGTCAAACGTACCACTAACCCTCACCCGTCGTCCCTAAGACATCAAAACCTAGTGCTTTGATACCAAACTATCACACCCCTAAATTCCAAAGACTCCCAAACCTGGACACCCAAAAAATCCAAGGTGTGATCCATACAAAGAGCGAATAACTAAGAACATAAATAACCATAAAATGAATGGAATATTATTAATAACAATAATTCCATACAAAACCAAGCAAGAGCTAAACCAAATGACACACAAGGCACATTGAGGTACCGAAATAGTACATCCATACAACGATGCAGCGATACCAAATACAAGGAAAGGATATCCTAACAGACTGGATCCCAAGAAAATACAACAACAATCCTCATACAGGGGACAAGTAAAGGAAAACAAAAGGAACAACTCTACCTACGAACGTCCCAAATCCGTAACAACATTAGTGCCATGAGCCATCCTGTAATGAAGAAACAAAAGAAAGTGTCGTTGCACTCCATGCTATCCGTAACCGAAACCTTTCCTGCAAACTGACGTTTGGGACGTCAGGCAGAAGAACGCCGAGGTGAGCTCATCGAAGCCTCGTAGGAGAAAGGAATCATAACAGTCACATCCTTAGACCGTCCAAGTCGAGTACGAACCAACCCGTGTACATGCAACTACCCTTGGTCAGTCAAATGTCACACAAATCACTCACGCCAATACGAGACCCCAAAAACACATCCTTCTAGTCTCATGCCATGCATCAACAAATAGGGCAACTAACACGTAGTGAAATTATAGCACAACAACATATAATAATGCACACCTATATATATATACACGTATATATATAGAGAAAGATATAGAACAAATACAAGCCATGTAGTACAGACCACCTCATAGATCACTACGACTCATACCTATCAATTCCACACTGACAAACATCATAACATCTATCACCAAAACACGGGAGCAAAAATCCAAGAATGATAACAGTCGTACTTCCTAGATCATGAGCATACCGAGCTCCAAAACCTCAAATCAGTATCAACTACTATTATCAATCACCTCACATGTCACTACCCGACATCCGTAACCCCAACACAGGGTTAAAACAGTCCCTTTAACATAAGGAAAGCCATAAAGATTGTCGAACACCAAAAAGGAAGTAAAATGGATTAAACAACCCAACACACCGACCACTCAAAGGTCACATGTTCGCCCAAGGATAAAATGGTCATTTCAAGGGCAAAAATGTACTTCCAAAGGTTACCCCACCTATTTGGACATAGGTCAAACCATAGAAACAAATGGAACGGAATTCAAAGCCCTGACGTGAGAGATATGAATTTTTAAAAATGGCATTAGACAACGCCGACCCAAACAGAAAGTTAAAGTAACCCTCTTTCACCAAGGGTAAAATAGTCATTTCAAGTGTAAATAAACGATTTAAAATTTTGTATCAAATATTTTGATATATAACAGACCCTAGAAACAAACGGGACCTAAATCAAAGCCACAAGACGAGAGATATGCATATTTGAAAACAGTATCGGATAACGCCGACAAAAATGGAAAGCTGATGTACCCCTCTTTCACCAAGGTTAAAACAGTCATTTCAATTGAAAATTAATGATTTCAAGTATCAAATACAACTTTTGTAACTAGCACTAGCCATAGGAACAAACGAGACTCAATTCAAAGCAACGACGCAAGAGATGAATTTTTGAAAACGGTGTCGGACAATGCTGATCAAAACAGAAAGCTGAAGTACCCCACTTCCACCAAGGGTTAAATAGTCATTCGAATTAAAAATAAATTATTTCAAATTTTGTATCAAATATTTGTATATAGGGCAAGCTATAGAAACAAACGGAACCTAAATAAAAGGTCCGAGGAGGAAAATATGGAAGTCCGAAAATCGGATGTTGCCACTAGTGCGAAGTGGGATCTATCCCAAACAACTGGGATCGATCCCAGATGAAATCAAACCAAATTAAACCAACGAACAGTGGTAGGATCGATCCCAAAAGGCTGGGATCTATCCCAGGTCTAGAATCTTTTTTAAAATACAACTTTCTTCAAAAATCCAAAACATTATTCGTCTTGCCCCTGGTCTCCGTTTTGTACACCTCCGACTTTCAAATGTCTAAATATTTATAAAATGAATTTAAACCATTTCAAAAATCAATGTTTTTGTCGGCATCACGGGGGTAGGCGAAAACGGGTTTTTCACTTAAAGACTGAATAGACTCGATGGAAGTCTTATGAAAAAAATCCTTTTTCGGGGAAACAAACCGAAACACCAATGGAACAACCATAACGAATTTAGAGACGCTCAAATGTAGCAAGGATATGAAAAACCGAGGTAAAAGGCAACTTGAATGAAAGGCGAGTGACCATATTCAAAGGCACTAACTCTAACCTAACCATACCTAGTTCGACATCCAAATCCCTAAACTCCACAACGAATTATTCAAGAATGTCTACAACTTCAATGACATTCCCTATCCTTAATATCACTAAAGGGAACCTAGTGGCCGTTGCCACGGAACCAACTAGTTTCAAATCAAAACCTCTTCCGATTATTTCAAACCTCAATTTCACATTCGAAACCACATCTCTTAGGTTTCTTACAATATCATATGTCCATCAATACACAATCGACCCGGTTTATTCATAACCTTATCTATCACAACAAAAACATCAATATAACTATTGACGCCACGTTGCTACATCAACGTTAACTATACCTCAAAACTATCATTCGCCTTCTCAAGGCTTCAATTCATAATTAATGCTATGACTTATCACCGACTTTATCTTATCACAAAAAAACCATCAAAACTAACTTATATCACCACTCTAAGGCATATAAGCACATATCAACAATGTTGGTTTTGAAATTTACTTTCGGCAAACAATTCCAAAATTGATGATAACAAACCATTGAAGAGTGTTTGATACTAATGATTTTTCGAGCTTAAGTTTTCAGCAAAAGATAGGTGAACGACTCGGAAAACAAACTCGGAAAGAAAACGACTCGGAAAGCATGTTCGGAAAGAAAGCTTGAATTAAAGCGAAAGGCCGTAAAAGAAATTGAAGCGCAGATGGAAAATCAACGGCCAAGGCGAAAGTCGAAGACTCAAGAGTTGGGGTAGATAGGCCGGGAAGCGATCATTGTAACAAGGTAATTTTATGCGTCGATTTTATCGAATAAGCTCAAGTATAAAATGAACCAAATTCAAATAAAATGAAAAACGCTTTACCGAACTTAAACGGAAAGAAAAATATTTTTATTAAATGTTTTTCATGTTTGAGTCGACTAAAATAAGCCTGTGTATTTTCTACTAGTCGACTAAAATGATCAGTAGCTATAGGTTTTTCATCCACATCAAAAGAGTCGACTGAAAAGAGCTTGAGTCGACTAGACTACTTCATGTAGTCGACTAGAACTCATTCTAGTCGACTAGATGGTCCAAAGTAGTCGACTAGAACTCAATCTAGTCGACTAGATGGTCCATTGTAGTCGACTACAACAGAGAAGCAGTCGACTAGAAGATCCTCAAAACCTGCAGATTCTTCAGAAAACATTTCCCATGTTTTGTGGACTTTATTCAATGGTATTCAAACGGCTCTTATCTTTCAAATACTATAATCATTCTTCAAAACCCTAATGCTATGCTATATATAGAATGAGATGTGTATATTGAAGTTTAAGAGATTGAAATACAAGAAGAAACAAAGCTATCAAAAATCTGCAGAAATTTTTCTCTACAAAAGCCATTGAAACCAAGCTTTGAAAATCTGATTTTCTCCAAGTTTCTTTGAAAATCAAAACCTCTAGTATCTCTTCTTATTCTCCAAATATCATTCATTGATCATACCCTTTGAGAATACATTTCTAGAGCTATTGTAAAATCACCAAAAACACTTGAGCTTATATTGATTTATCTTCCATAAACACCTTTGTGTTTTGAGTGTTTTTGTTCTTGAGTTATTTTATTGATTACATACGAATTTGTAATCTCGGACAAGTGAAGTCCACCGATTGTTCAAGAGAGGGTTGTTCTCTTGATTGAGGGACAAGCTCGAGAGGCTTGTGTTGTAAAGGTTTGCCATTCCACCTGTGAAGGAAGGGCCATAGTGAAAGGATCGGGAAAAGTCTCAAGAAGGGGTTCTTGAGCCGAGGAGTAGGAGTTACCGAACCTCGAAAAAATCACGGTGTCAAATCTCTCTATCTCTTTCTCTTTACTTAATTATTTTGCATGCCATAATTGCTTGAATATCTTGTATGATATCTTGTCTTGAAATTAATAGTTAGAGAAGTTCAAATTAAATCATTCACTTACTTATTGTGATATAGTTTTTATTTGAGAGTGTTCTAATCTCGAAAAGAATTAGACCTAATTTTTGAACACCCTATTCACCCCCCCCCCCTCTGGGGTTAATTAGTGACTAACAATTGGTATCAGAGCCTAATCTCTATTTATTTTAGACTTAACCGTCTTAGAGAACGATCATGTCATCGAATTTAGTCACTCATATTGGAGGTCAATCGAATAATAGGCCCCCATGGTTTGATGGATCAAATTATAGCTATTGGAAAACTAGAATGATAGATTTTCTTCAAGCTATTGATTACCAAATTTGGCAAGTAGTTCTTGAAGGACTATTTGTATTAACTAAAATTGTTGATGCAAAAGCCGTCCCCAAATTACCCAATGAGTGGGATAATGATGATCGTAAACTCATGTCGTACAATGCTAAAGCCAAAGTAAATTTAAATTGTGCTTTAAGTCCAAATGAATTTAATCGTGTATCTACTTGTTCAACGGCAAAAGAAATGTGGGATAAACTTGAGGTAACCTATGAAGGAACATCTCAAGTACGAGAATCCAAAATTGACATACTCATGCATGAATATGAATTATTTGCTATGAAAGATGAGGAAAATGTGAATTCTATGATGTCTCGTTTTACAAATATTTTGAATGGACTAAAGCATCTTGGTAGAATTGTTCCTAGATCCGATGCGTCACGAAAAGTGCTTAGAAGCCTTCTGGCAAAATGGGATGCAAAAGTAACGGCTATCAAAGAAGCTCATGACCTCAACACCATGAGTCTCGATGAAATTTTCGGCTCTTTACTCACTTGGGAAATAACGTTGAAAGCTCGTGAAGACGACATCAAGCCAAGAAAGGGAATAGCTTTGCAAGCCTTCACTAAAAATGAAATCAATAAGCCGAGTGAAGAAGAAGAGAATGAGGACATTGCATTGTTCACCCAAAAATTCAAGAGACATCTTCAAAGAAAGAAAGCAAACGGTGGAAGATTCATGAAGAGAATCGAACCTAAAGGCGAGACTAGCAAAAGGGAACCCCCAACGTGTTTCAATTGCGGAAAGATGGGAGACTACAAAAGTGATTGCTTCAAGCTCAAAAAGGAAAACGACAAAAGACCTAGCAAGATGGCAATGAACGTCACATGGGAGGACTATGACTCATGCGACTCGGATGAGGAGAAAAGTAGCGAGGAAACAACAAACATTTGCCTCATGGCAAATGAAGAAGAGGTACATTTAAATTTAAGTGATTTAGATAAACTATCATATGATGAACTTCTTCTTGATTACAATGAATTGCAAGATGTGTTTGAAGAATTACATGATGAATTTGAAAAATTAGCTAGAAAATATATCCTTCTTAAGAAAGATAAGTCTTCATGTAGTCTCACTAATTCAAACTTAGAAGTTTCTTGCAATGACAAAAGCATTGAGCTAGAGAAGGAAAATATTCGGTTGAAAAATACTATTGATGATCAAATAAATGTTTTAGCTAAATTTACAAAAGGAAAAGAGAACCTTAGTATCATGTTAGGAAGATAAAAAGGATCATTTGATAAATGTGGTCTAGGGTATGATGCTTTTGACAAGGATGCTCTTATATTGAAAAAGAGAAAATCACTTAGCTCTACATTTACTAAAAAATCATCTCATGCATCTTCAAATGATTATAAACATGTTACTTGCTACTATTGCAATAGAAAAGGACACAAAGCAAATGTATGCTTTCATAGAAAGAAGAAAATTATGTCAAAGATGGTTTGGGTTCCGAAAGGGACTATTGCATGCTCTCATAGAAAAGAGAATGTTGTAACGAAACAAATTTGGGTTCCAAAAGGAACTATTGCATATCTATCTAACCAAAATGGACCCAAAATAGATTGGGTACCAATAAAAGTTACTTGAACTTGTTTTGTAGGTATGCTTGAAGTCCGCATCAAAACAAAAATGGTTTTTTGATAGCGGATGCTCAAGGCATATGACGGGAGATAAATCAAAGTTTATTTCACCTAAACCTTATGAAGGAGGAAACGTAACGTTTGGAGACAACTCTAAAGGCAAAATTATAGGAATTGGCTCAATCGGTATTTCCTCTTCTCTCTCTATAGATGATGTGCTTTTAGTTGATGGTTTGAAGCATAATTTGTTTAGTATTAGTCAACTATGTGACAAGGGCTATGATGTTATATTTAGGACAAATGAATGCATAATCAAGAAAGATGGGAAGCAAATGTTCAATGCCAAAAGAAATGGAAACTTGTATACTTTGTTGCTATGTGAATTGCATGATCAAGATGTTAAATGTTTTGTCACATCTAGCGAAAATAGTTGGTTATGGCATAGACGTCTAGGACATGCTAGTATGGACCTCATTCATCGTTTATCTAAAAATGATTTAGTCAAAGGCCTCCCAAAGACTAAATTTTCGAAAGATAAAATATGTAGCGCATGTCAAGTAGGCAAACAAGTTAAATCTTCCTTCAAGAGAAAGAAAGATATTTCCACTTCTAAACCTCTAGAGTTACTTCACATGGATCTTTTTGGTCCGGAGAGAACGGCTAGCTTAGCCGGGAAACTCTATGTACTTGTTATAGTTGATGACTACTCTAGATTTACTTGGGTTCACTTTCTTGCTCATAAAAATGAAACTCACTCCATTCTTGAAAGATTTTATAGAGTCATTCAAAATGAAAATGAAGAAAATTAGAAGTGATAGAGGTAGGGAGTTTGATAATCAAGACTTAGAGAAATTATGTGATGACCTAGGTGTTTCTCATGACCTCTCAGCTCCTAGAACCCCTCAACAAAATGGTGTAGTTGAAAGAAAGAATCGATCTCTACAAGAGATTGCTAGAACTATGTTAAATGAGCACAATCTTCCCCGAAGCCTTTGGGCGGAAGCGGTAAACACTGCTTGCCTTATAATTAATCGTGTTATTATTCGGATGAAGTTGGGGAAAACGCCTTATGAGTTGTGGAATGGTCGAAAGCCCAATATTGGATATTTCAAAGTTTTCGGGTGTAAATGTTTTGTGTTAAATGATAAAGACAACCTTGGAAAATTCGACTCCAAATCGGATGAAGCAATTTTCTTAGGTTATTATACAAGGAGTAAAGCATTTCGGGTTTATAACAAAAGGACTCTAACCATGGTTGAGTCTATTCATGTTGTCTTTGATGAATCACCCTCACCACCATCACCTAGAATTGACCTAGAAGAAGATGAGGTTGTTGGAATTGAGGATAATCCAAATACTCTCAATATCTCCAACTCATCATGTAGCCAAAAGGAAATGAGAGAAGTTGAGCATCAATCCAATGATGACTTGACCAACTCAATGCCTAAAGCATGGAGGATTGTTCACAATCATCCTCTTGATCAAGTCATAGGTAATCCTTCAAAAGGGGTTAGTACCAGATCTCAACTTAAAGATTTTTGCAACCACATGGCCTTTGTGTCGCAAATCGAACCCAAGAACTTCCACGAAGCTCAATGTGATGATTCTTGGATCGTAGCAATGCAAGAGGAACTAAATCAATTTGAACGGAATCAAGTTTGACGTTTAGTTCCTAGACCCGAAAATCAAACTATAATTGGCACAAAATGGGTTTTTCGAAACAAAAAGGATGAGAATGGAGTAATTATTCGAAATAAAGCAAGATTAGTAGCTCAAGGATATAATCAAGAGGAAGGCATTGACTACGATGAGACCTGTGCACCGGTAGCTAGTTTAGAAGCAATTAGAATGCTTCTTGCATTTGCATCATATAGAAATTTCACTATTTATCAAATGGATGTCAAAAGTGCTTTCTTAAATGGTGTCATAGAAGAAGAAGTTTTTGTGAAGCAACCACCCGGTTTTGAAAATAATCTTTTTCCAAATCATGTTTTCAAATTGGCTAAAGCTCTATATGGTTTAAAGCAAGCTCCTCGAGCTTGGTATGAGAGACTTAGCGGGTTTTTAACTCAAAATGATTTTACAAGAGGAAAATTGATAACACACTTTTTACAAAAACCAATAAGAATAATTTATTGATTGTCCAAATTTATGTTGACGACATTATTTTTGGCTCAACAAATAATTCTTTATGTAGGGAATTTGCCACAAGTATGCAAAACGAATTTGAAATGAGCATGATGGGTGAGTTGACTTTCTTCTTAGGGTTGCAAATCAAGCAAAACTCGGATGGCTTATTCATTAGCCAATCCAAGTACACTAAAGATTTGCTAAAGCGATTTGGTATGGAGGCTACCAAACATGCTGTAACTCCTATGAGTTCCTCTATTAAGATTGATAAAGATGAAAATGGTAAATGTGTTGATATTACTAATTATAGAGGCATGATTGGTAGTTTGCTTTATTTAACCGCTAGTAGACCGGATATAATGTTTAGTGTATGCTTATGTGCCCGGTTTCAATCATGTCCTATGGAATCTCATTTACTTGCGGTCAAACGCATTTTTCGCTACCTAAGTGGTACAATAAACTTAGGGCTTTGGTATCCACGTGGAACTTCAATTGATCTTATTAGTTATTCGGATGCTGATTTTGCGGGATGTAGAATTGATCGAAAAAGCATAAGCGGCACTTGTCATTTTCTAGGACACTCACTAGTATCCTGGTCAAGTAAAAAGCAAAATTTCGTTGCATTATCTACGGCTGAAGCTGAATATGTAGCAGCCGGTAGTAGTTGCACTCAAACTCTCTATATTAAGCAACAATTACTTGATTTCGGTCTTACTTTCTCTCACGTGCCTATTAAATGCGATAATACTAGTGCGATTTGTATTTCAAAGAATCCTATTCATCACTCACGCACCAAGCATATAGAGATTATGCATCATTTTTTACGTGATCATGTTGCTAAGGGTGACGTTGAACTGATCTTTATCGACACTAAAAATCAATTGGTGGATATTTTTACAAAACCACTTGCGGACGAATCTTTTTCTAAAATTCGTCGAGAAATTGGTATGGCAATGGATTTTGATGTTTTATCTTAAACTCTGTAATAATCTTTATTTTCCATATTTTCTTGATATTTTTGTTTTTGTTTTTTGAATTTTTCTCTAGTTTTATCATTTTTTTTCTTTTCACCTTCTAGTCGACTCATCCTGTGCTGTTCAAACCATTCTAGTCGACTAGTTTGGTCAGTAGCTTCACAAATTGAAATTTCTTCACCTTCTAGTCGACTCATTGCTCATTCTAGTCGACTCAAACATCACTCTAGTCGACTACTTTACCTTCCCAGTCGACTCAAACCCAGCCTGGTCGACTCAAACCTCAATCTAACCGACTCACCTAGACCTAGTCGACTCAACCCACTATAAAACCTAAACCCCCTTTCATCTTCTCCATCCGCCTCCTTCAACCTTCACCCACTCTCAAACCCTCTCCTCTCAATCCCTCTCCTACTACCATCTATACCTTCAAATCATCACCTATCTCTCATTAATTTCACATTTCCATCATCTTCCACCCATTTCCCTCACCCAAATTTCTTCATTCTCACTCTCTCACATCTATATATATACACCATTATATATCTATATATCTCTATACATTTGTGCATCATCTTCTACAATGCCACCGAAGACTCGAGGCCTATTTCGGAAACGTTCACGCATTGATGGAGGTCAAAGCTCCACCAATCCACACATTCCTACGGCTGTTGATGAAGAAGAGTCGAATGAACCTCTTCTTCTTGAGGTACTTCTTCTTGATGATGATAATATAAATAAATTCATCACTGTTTTTGATCACCGTGCTCCTACACCTTGCCGTATTGTCACACAAGATTTATGCACTGAAATTCGGGCTCAAACTTTCGAGTTATTCCGAGCAATTGGTTGGGATTTTTTCGTTTCTCTTGACATTCCGGTATTTCCGCGAATTGTCAAAGCTTTCTACGCTTCTCTTGCAAATCACAAGGAGAAATTACTCCCTCATCTTCATTTTAATCTATGTGGTGAAGACGAGACCATTGATAATCAAGCGCATTTTCTTGCTTCCGAATGACGGTATCCGCCACTTCTCCAAGGATTGGTATAAGGCTGATGGTTTCGATTGTATTGAGGCTGTTCGGGTCATATGCGTCGACAAGGAAATTTCGCAGAATGCCGGTATTACCTCTTCTATGCTACTACCCGAGGCTAGATTAATTCATAATGTTATTACTTACTCTATTCTGCCTAAAACTGGTAGTCGTAGTAGTGTTTCTCATATGGAGGCTTTTTTGGTTTATTGCGTTTTGACAGGAACCCGCGTTGATTTAGCTTATATTTTCTGTTCCGTCATCCTCACATGTCAGCGCAAGCCATCTGGCCCGCTTTTCTTTCCCGCACACATTACATATCTACTACAGTGGAAAGGCTTTAAATTTCCAAATGAAATATCCGAGCATCATCCTATTTTTCTTGACGCTACTCATGTCAAGCATATGCATGTTCTTTCTGATGCGGAAGGAAATTTCATTTCTGAAAGTGCACCTGCTCCTCGTTCGCGTCCAGCTCCTAGCGGTTCTGCATCGCGCCAGGAAGCATCTTCCTCAGTTCCTCCATTGGACAGTGCTTCGGCTTCTCAGGCTGCTCTTCTCACCCAACTTCTTGGAGTTGTTCAAAGCAATACGGAGCTACTTAGGCAGCAGGAACAAATGCTTCAGCGCCTTGATACGACCGTAAATCAGAATACGGAAGCCATTCGATTGATCAATGAGCGCCTTGTTCTTCATGATGAGGAAATGTCTACCCGTATTACAAATCTGGCCGGGTCACTTGATGACCTCACTCTTGGACAAAGGAACCCTCGCTCACGCACCCCTCGACGCTGACAAAAAGGGGGAGAAATTATGCTATTTGCACTATCATGTATTTCATTATCCGATATTAGCAATTTCTGTTTTTGTGTGGCTTGTTATGGTTATTTGCAACTTGTTTGTTATTTCCATGTTTTTTAGTATAAACGGCTCGTTTTAAATTGAAACATCTATGATATGTTGTTTATATTTGTTATCTCAAATGTGCGCCTATTTATATATTGTATCAAAATGCCCATTAAATTGCAAATTTCATTTACTAAGGGGGAGCATTTAAACAAAATAGTATGCACATATTGAGGGGGAGCATCACTTGATGTTTCGCCAAATGCCAAGCAAACATAAAATGTTTTGTCATCATCAAGGGGGAGATTGTTGGCTTTGAAATTTACTTTCGGCAAACAATTCCAAAATTGATGATAACAAACCATTGAAGAGTGTTTGATACTAATGATTTTTCGAGCTTAAGTTTTCAGCAAAAGACAGGTGAACGACTCGGAAAACAAACTCGGAAAGAAAACGACTCGGAAAGCAAGTTCGGAAAGAAAGCTTGAATTAAAGCGAAATGCCGTAAAAGAAATTGAAGCGCAGATGGAAAATCAACGGCAAAGGCGAAAGTCGAAGACTCAAGAGTTGGGGTAGATAGGTCGGGAAGCGATCATTGTAACAAGGTAATTTTATGCGTCAATTTTATCGTATAAGCTCAAGTATAAAATGAACCAAATTCAAATAAAATGAAAAACGCTTTACCGAACTTAAACGGAAAGAAAAATATTTTTATTAAATGTTTTTTATGTTTGAGTCGACTAAAATAAGCCTGTGTATTTTCTACTAGTCGACTAAAATGATTAGTAGCTATAGGTTTTTCATCCACATCAAAAGAGTTGACTGAAAAGAGCTTGAATCGACTAGACTACTTCATGTAGTCGACTAGAACTCATTCTAGTCGACTAGATGGTCCAAAGTAGTCGACTAGAACTCAATCTAGTCGACTAGATGGTCCATTGTAGTTGACTACAACAGAGAAGCAGTCGACTAGAAGATCCTCAAAACCTGCAGATTCTTCAGAAAACATTTCCCATGTTTTGTGGACTTTATTCAATGGTATTCAAACGGCTCTTATCTTTCAAATACTATAATCATTCTTCAAAACCCTAATGCTATGCTATATATAGAATGAGATGTGTATATTGATGTTTAAGAGATTGAAATACAAGAAGAAACAAAGCTATCAAAAATCTGCAGAAATTTTTCTCTACAAATGCCATTGAAACCAAGCTTTGAAAATCTGATTTTCTCCAAGTTTCTTTGAAAATCAAAACCTCTAGTATCTCTTCTTATTCTCCAAATATCATTCATTGATCATACACTTTGAGAATACATTTCTAGAGCTATTGTAAAATCACCAAAAACACTTGAGCTTATATTGATTTATCTTCCATAAACACCTTTGTGTTTTGAGTGTTTTTGTTCTTGAGTTATTTTATTGATTACATACGAATTTGTAATCTCGGACAAGTGAAGTCCACCGATTGTTCAAGAGAGGGTTGTTCTCTTGATTGAGGGACAAGCTCGAGAGGCTTGTGTTGTAAAGGTTTGCCATTCCACCTGTGAAGGAAGGGCCATAGTGAAAGGATCGGGAAAAGTCTCAGGAAGGGGTTCTTGAGCCGAGGAGTAGGAGTTACCGAACCTCGAAAAAATCACGGTGTCAAATCTCTCTATCTCTTTCTCTTTACTTAATTATTTTGCATGCCATAATTGCTTGAATATCTTGTATGATATCTTGTCTTGAAATTAATAGTTAGAGAAGTTCAAATTAAATCATTCACTTACTTATTGTGATATAGTTTTTATTTGAGAGTGTTCTAATCTCGAAAAGAATTAGACCTAATTTTTGAACATCCTATTCACCCCCCCCCCCCTCTGGGGTTAATTAGTGACTAACAATTGGTATCAGAGCCTAATCTCTATTTATTTTAGACTTAACCGTCTTAGAGAACGATCATGTCATCGAATTTAGTCACTCATATTGAAGGTCAATCGAATAATAGGCCCCCATGGTTTGATGGATCAAATTATAGCTATTGGAAAACTAGAATGATAGATTTTCTTCAAGCTATTGATTACCAAATTTGGCAAGTAGTTCTTGAAGGACCATTTGTATTAACTAAAATTGTTGATGCAAAAGCCGTCCCCAAATTACCCAATGAGTGGGATAATGATGATCGTAAACTCATGTCGTACAATGCTAAAGCCAAAGTAAATTTAAATTGTGCTTTAAGTCCAAATGAATTTAATCGTGTATCTACTTGTTCAACGGCAAAAGAAATGTGGGATAAACTTGAGGTAACCTATGAAGGAACATCTCAAGTACGAGAATCCAAAATTGACATACTCATGCATGAATATGAATTATTTGCTATGAAAGATGAGGAAAATGTGAATTCTATGATGTCTCGTTTTACAAATATTTTGAATGGACTAAAGCATCTTGGTAGAATTGTTCCTAGATCCGATGCGTCACGAAAAGTGCTTAGAAGCCTTCCGGCAAAATGGGATGCAAAAGTAACGGCTATCAAAGAAGCTCATGACCTTAACACCAATTGAATTCTCTCTACAAAAGGTGAAACCATATGCAATATATCTCAATGGACCATGCAACAACATAAATACGTATCTCAACATATTTATAAACAACATTTCCAAAATGTCAACATGAATGCTTTTCGACATTCAACATACTTTTAAATCTCATTTAAAGCCATAACCAACAAGAATGCATTCTCATGCAACATTCATGCTCCAATTCATCAAGTTGTCCTTTCATTTCACAAGGATAATATTTACATTCATTTAACATGCTTAATTCTCAATTAAAGCATTTAAATCCCAAGGATACATTCTCATGCACAAGTAATGTTCCAATTCGTCAAATTTTCATTTAACTCACAAGGATAACAATTCCCTTCTTTTAAACATGCTCTTTGTTAAATTCAAGCAAGTTTCCCACAATTCACATCTCAACCTAACATGAATTTCCAACATAGTAAATATCATTCACAAAAGGGAAATTACATGTTCTCTCTAAGTTGAGATGCCGAGTTACACCAATCACATAGCATATACTCAAAGGTGCTACCCAAAGGAGCTAGCCTAATCTCAATACCAAGGCTACATCCCTAACACCTAGATACACATATGTATAATTTCATTTACACATATACACAACGATACCCACATATATATACACATATATATAGGCATACAAACATACTTTAATATGGGAATTTTCAAGAATAACCACACAACTAGCATTCATTAGAGTCCTAGAAATATCATCACTAAGTACTCCGTACACAAGGGTTAATTTACATAAATATGTTCAAACCCTAACATCACATTTTCAAGGATTCATTTAGCAATTACCTCTAAGGTTAGGAACCCTAGAATCAATTTCTCATACCTACACAATCATAAGATGAGATAATTAACAAGTTTTCCCCTACCTCAAGTGATGAGCAACACAAACTACTAAGCAAGGCCAAAGAACCCTAGCTTTCACTCAACACTGAAATCAAAGGAGAAATCTGGTGGAAAGCTTCACCATAGCCTCCTAACAATGAATCAAACTCAAATACAAGAGCAGAACAATAATCATGAAGTGGTTTAAAAAGAACCCCAAAACTAGGGTTTGAATGGAAAACACACAAGGAGGAAAGAACACTTACCAATCCTTGGCTCTAACCAAAAAGAAGAACACCATGAACAACTTCCATGTTGATGGCCATATAACACTCCCAACTTAGGGTTATCAAATCTTTCCCTAAGTTGAGGAGAAGCAAGAGGGAAAAAGATGAGAGAAAATGGAGAGGAAAAGATGAAGTCTTGCAATTTGGAATACTTGTAATGTGTAAAGATTTCCAACTCACACCTCTCACCATCCAATGGCCAAGTTTCAAGCAAGTATGTGAAGACTTAATCCAAGGGCCATAAAATAGTCTTGCAATGAAAGACTAAATACACCACACACAAAACCCATTAATTTGCCAAACAAGACCTTAATATCCAAGGGTTTAAAATAAGGCAATGGAAATGAATAAACCATCCAAGGGTTGATAAGAAGTCTTGCCAAGTTAAAGACCAACAATAATTAATTCTTGCATTTAAGTGCCATCCAAAAAAGGCTTTATGATCAATGGTTTATAACAAAGATGGGAGAAGAAGATCAATGGTATAAGTGAGACACCACTTGAAAATGGGAAATGATCAATTTTTTCCCAACTTATGATTAATTATAAGAGTGTCATCATGACTCTTAATTACCCTTCTACCCCTTATCATCCTCTCTATTTACCAACATGTTACCCATACCCCAACATTTATCCAAATCTCTACATTTTCCACTAAGTGGTCTAAATATGAAAATACTGATTTACCCTTCGGTCATTTCTTTCCCGAAATCATTTTCAACTATTCTCATTATTTACAAAATGAAAATACAACAAGTAATGCACGTATTTACACATATCCAGAAACACCCGTGAAATATGCTAAGCACCACAAGCATAAAAATCCTATAAATGCTACACCAGAATGTCTACAATAAACTAGGGTAACACGTTCGAGAATGGAACACGATGCCGAAACTCCAACAAGAAAATGTTGCACGAACCCACATAGTCGCCAATGAACAATAATTTATAAAGCCAGAAACGAAAGTACACGAAGTCATCCCGCCAAGTGTACATAAGATATCATGAATAAGTGACGTCACAAAACATTAACACTTGAAAAAGAATTCCAGAAAGCAGAAAAGAAACTTGGGGCGTTATAGAATGGGTATTCAATTCACTTTTATCAGGATTGTTGCAAAATCTATGATAAACATGGCAGAAATCAGGTTGTAGCAATAGTAAAGATGGAGAAGAACATAAGTTTTCCATTAACTTTACCCTACTCCAAAACAATTGTGATGAGGGTTGACATAGTTGATGAGACTTGGCTTTAGCACAAAAGACTAGGTCACCTTAATTTTCAAAGTATGAAGTATCTACAACAAAATAACATGGTGTATGGATTACCAAAGATTCAAGAAGTAAAAGAAGTTTGTGAGGGTTATGCACTTGACAAACAACATCGAGAAGCATTCCCTAAAGAAAAGTCATAGAGAATAAAAGCACTATCGGAGCTTGTTCATACCGAAGTTTATGGGTCAATGACAACAACAAGTCATGGAAGTAATAAATTTTTTATTACTTTTATTGATGATTTTTCTATAATGGGTTGGATTTATTTCACACGACAAAAATCAAATGTATTCTCTATATTCAATAAATTCCAAAGGTTTATAGAAAGGCAAAGTGGACACCTTATCAAAGTGTTGAGAAGTGATAGAGGTGGAGAGTACAACTCCAATGAATTTGATTAATTTTGTGAAGATATTGGCTTGGAAAGACAACTTACAGTTGCCCACATCCACAACAAAACGGGGTTACTAAAAGGAATAATAGAACAAGTGTTGAGATGGGAAAATCAATGCTACATGAGAAAGGACTACCAAAGAGTTTTTGGGCTGAATCTGTTAATACTGATGTTTATTTGTTGAAAAAATGTCCTACAAAATTTGTTACAAATAAAACACCATTCAAAGCAAAGCGCAAAATGAAGTCATCCCTTAATCATTTGAAGGTATTTGGCTTTATTTGTTTTGCACATATTCCAAGAGAAATTAGGCACAAGTTTGATGAAGCCAGTGAAAAATGCATCTTTGTTGGTTACAGTTCACAATCAAAGGCTTATCGACTTTTTAATTTGAAGAAGAATAAGTTAATTATTTGTAGGGATGTTCTCTTTAATGATAAGTCTGAATGGAATTCGCAAGACAATAATATTCCCAATCAGGTCATATCCTAAAATAAAGAATCAGTAGATCACATGAATGAATGTGAAGTTGAACATGATCAGGTTACTGAGGAAATCCAACCACCAACTGAACAATCAATAAATTTAATCCAACAAGAAGGTTACCCATCTTCATCTCCAAGTTCACTACCAATAAGAATGAAAAGTCTTAGTGATATTTATGCCATTTGCAATTTTTGTCTTAAACTAGAAAGTTTTGAACAGGCAATTAAGGATCAAGTTTGGAAGAAAGTGATGCAGGAAGAAATTAACATGATTGAGAAGAACAAGACTTGGGAGTTGGTAGAGAAGTCAAAAGATAAATATGTGATTGGAGTCAAATGGATCTATAAAACAAAGTTGAATCCAGATGGATTTGTTCAAAAATATAAAGCAAAGCTTGTGGCTAAATGTTATTCTCAACAACAAGGAATTGATTACAATGATACTTGTAAGAACATTTATAGTGTTTGTAAGAACATTTATAGTATTTTTTGTGTTTGGTATGTTCTAGACAATAATCATGTTGAGTAAATTGAGGAGTTAGGAAGGTTTAATAGGCACTATCAAGTTTTGTCAAATTCAAGTCAAGTCTAAAGAAGTGAAGAATACAAGAAAATTCAAGAGGAAACAAGTTTGAAGAATACACACCGTTGATTGCAACGTGGTTGCTTAGATCCGTTTGAGAAACGGAGCCGTCTGAGTACTGAGATCGGAATAGGATGTTTCGTGGTTCATTGATCCGTTGAGAAGCAGAGCCGCCAGAGTACGGAGCGGAGCAAGAACTTCGTGGAGCGCGAGTGATTCAAGGTTGTCAGATGTCGAGTGAAGAAAGACAGATCTTGATGGATTTGTAAGTCTCAAGCTTCATATAGTCTGTGTATTGCTTGATTCATAGTGCATCAATACCCGACTGTATCCATGATTTTTAATTGGAGTCTTTCCAAGGTTTTTCACGTAAAAATATCATGTGTCTCTATTGCTTTATTTTTTGCACTTAGATTTAGTTTTGCATGATTTATCTTGATAGAGAATTTGATTAAAATTAACTTTTCCACAATTATTATTAATTTGTCAATAAATCCACAAAAAGCCTATTCACCCCACTCTAGGCTATTTTCATTCATCCTCTAGGTAATTTCAATTGGTATCAGAACGTGGTTGCTCAGTTTTAGATTAACTACCTAGGGTTAGATTCTGAACTTAGACGTGGATTTACCTCGTGAAGGAGGATCTGTATCTAGGTTCCCTTTGTTTGATGGTTCTAATTACACATATTGGAAAGCAAGAATGAGAGCATTTTTGAAATCGTTAGATGAGATAGCTTGGCTTTCCATAGAGGTAGGATACTCATCTCCCATTGTGAAAGATGCTGTTAATAATGAATCTAGGGTAAAACTGTCAAGAGAGTGGACTACTGCTGAGACAAACAATGCTAGTTAGAATTCAAAAGCTTTGAATGCATTGTATAATGTTGTGACTACGAGTAAGTTTAAGAGAATTTCCACGTGCAAAATTGCCAAACAAGCTTGGGATATTCTCCAATTAACTCATGAAGGGACTTTAAAAGTCAAACAGTCAAAACTCCAAATTTTAAATTCACAATTTGAGCAACTTAGGATGGAGGAAGATGAAGTTTTATGTGACTTTGTGGCTAGATTAACTGACATAGTAACAAGTTGTCACAATCTAGGTGAGCCCATTCCAGAGACTACCATAGTGAAGAAAATTGTTAGGTCTTTACCTGAACATTTTTGGTCTCAGGTTACTGTCATATCTGAAATCATGAGTTTCAAGGAAATTAAACTTGAAGAGTTGGCTGGAAATTTAAAATCATATGAGATGGAGATGTGTGCTCAATCCTCTAAGAAGTCAAGCGGAACAAAAGAGAAAAATATAGCTTTTAAAACCACTAAGGATGATCCTAGTGAGTCTGATGAGGAGGGTGAAAGTAAATCAAGATAGTTTGATATAATCGTGAAATAGTTTCATAATTTTTTAAAATCTTCTTATGGTCAAGAATTTATTAAAGAAGAAACCTTAATGTTTTGAGTGTCAAGGGTTCGGTCACATAGCTGTTGAGTGTGCCAATAAGAAGAAAATGACAAAAGGTCTAGCTATTACTTGGAGTGTTGGATCAGATGATGGAATAACTAGTGATTCTGCCGAGTCTGATGTGGTTGATGAGTCTGATAATTTCACCGTGTTTTCCATACAAAGTAAGGAGGTCGGTAAAATTGCTGCAAGCTGGACAATATCTGAGGATGAAGATTTTGAGGATAATGAAAATCGTGGGGACTTGTATGAAGATGCATATAATAAACTGTATGAAAAGTCCGTACATGTTAGTAAAGTTTACTCGAAATTTATGGTTCAATTTAAAAATGTTGATAAGGAGAGACAGTCCTTAAGAGAAGAGTTGACGAAGTCTGAACAAGAAATGACTCAGACTTTGAAGAGGGTAGATGGTCTCAATGAGGAATCAAGAACTCTAAGATTGGAATTGAGTGAGAAATCTACAAGGATTGAGGGTTTAGAAAATAAATTGAAGGATGCTAACTCAACTATTCATATATGGTCTAGTGGAACTCTTAAGCTTGATAACATGTTGAGTATAGGAAAATCTGCAGGAAATACAAAAGGGTTGGGGTGCAAAGGAATGTGTAATTCGAACATCATTTCCAAAACAACCTTTGTTAGGGCTACCCAAGTAGCATCTAGTTCTTCTCAAGGTAAGTCTGATAGGAATCTTAATGTTCAATCTTATGTCAAAAAACCTGTTGAGAGTAAGTCACCAGTTACCTCTAAATCCCTTAAGTGTTCGATCAATGGTTTTCAAAGGTTTATCCCAGTATGTCATCATTATGGAGTGAAAGGTCACATTTGACTTGTGTGTTCAAAGTTAAGAGGAGAAACTTTGAAATTAGAGTAAAAGCATAAAAATAAAAAAATACCCAATATTGAAAATAAAATTCGGGTGTTGAGTGAAGAGGTGAAGAAATTGTCTAGGCTATTAGATAGAGCACCAAAAATTGAACAAGTGTGGGTTAGGAAATATGAACTACATTGTTTGGTTGCTCATATTGAATGTAGAGCGCGCGACTCTAATTCTGAGAAAGGTCTCGAGTATATATCCACAGATTCTTAGTCAATAGACATCTCTACAAAACCATTAGATTTTCAAAAGCATGTGCATCTTAGAAAATCTAGTGGTATGTTATCATTACGATAGATGTCTTCATATGTATCATTCTAGGAATATATTTCATTATTTTTATCCTAGAATTGATACATTATCATGCATTTTGTTTTGTTTGCATGTTTTATTTTTTTCTTATTATGGTTGCATCATTTTTTGCTACTATTAGGATTATTCATGCATGCATCATTATGACAAAAATTCCATAAAAATTATAAAAGAAAAAAAAAATTCTTAGCATGTTGAGCTTAGCTAAAGGTATAAATGGTTGTCATATTTCACTCTATTCTCATATTTACTTTTCTTATTATGCTTATGAGAATTGGAGGTGTCAGTCTGACCTAAGGATATGAGTTATTCACTTAACATGTTTAAGTACAATGTTTTAAAACTCGTTAACTTTTGGTGCTTGTTTTACTTCAGAGATGATCGTAAAAGTTGTTAAAACGTTTTGTCTTTTTCATCTAATCTGAAGTGATATGTAGGTTCATGAGTTATTCTAGATTGATCTATGGTTTGGAAAACCTTTTGCATGCTTATGAATGTTGTGGTAAAGTTGAAAAGAGGAAAGAATGAGATGTTTAAAATATAAAAATGCAAAAAGTAGTTTTTTTATCTGAGTAACCAGGTCTCCTACCACAAAGTAGCAGACTGTTCGCGTCAAAAGGGGAGAAAACTAATGAGCATAAATCCCATGGAAGAAGCTCGGGCCTAGTTGGTCGGGACTAAAAATCCTCGCTGGAAAGTCCGGAGCTTAGAAAGATAAAAAGAGATATGGTGAAAAGGTTGAAAAGATTAAATTGTGTTCCCTTAATTAGCAATATTATCACATTTAATGAGGAGATTATTACAATTAATACGTATTGTTTTCCTCTTAATTGTTCGCTTGCACCTGAATATTTTTCATATATGCAAATGATATGTAAAACTTATCTTGTGACAACTAATAACTACAAGGTACTGTGATGATTTTCTTCACTATCATGTGTATAATAGTTAAGTCAAATATGTGAATATGATGTGTTAATGATTAACTCTTTGTCTCTATTGCCCTGCTCACATCTTTATAAAAACAAAAATAATTCTTTGTTTTGCATTTATGCATTAGTGTTCAGTTCATGCATTGTAGAGATTTTTGGTACTTGAGAATCTGGATATAATTTTATAAAGTACTTTATCTTAGTATTTAGTGCTTGGCTTAGATTCTTTCATGATTCCTCTGTGATCTTTTCCTTTGTTTATATTTTGAGGATTTCCCGAAGTTTTTGTTGGTATATCTTTATTTGTCATTTCAGTGACAAAAAGGGGGAGAAGTTTTAAGTAAGGGGGAGAGATTATTTGGTTAAGAGGAAGAGTTTTTAATTGAGGGGGAGTATATTCTCAAGGGTATAAGGAGAGAGTGTCTATGATAATCATTATGCTTGTATTGTTGTTATGTTATTCTTATGATCATTATTAATGATTTATATCTGTTTTCGACACCTGTTTTTCATGGTATGTTGTTCAGTGTTGTGATTACATGATAGGAAGATCGTCATGATGACAATCTGATATTCTATGTCTATGTTTGTTGATGTGTGTTCATAGGTATAGATATTATGTTGTTATTCGTGAGGCTTTGTAAAACATGATTTTGTCTCAAAAATGTCATGGGGGAGATTGTAAGAATATTTATAGTGTTTGTAAGAACATTTATAGTATTATTTATGTTTAGCATGTTCTAGATAATAATCATGTTGAGTAAATTAAGGAGTTGGGAAGATTTAATAGGCACTGTCAATTTTTTTCAAATTCAAGTCAAGTCTAAAGAAGTTAAGAATACAATAGAATTCAAGATGAAGGAAATTTGAGTAAAAAGTGTCGCCCAAATGGCATAAACTTCATTTTTTCAAGCTGCAACTTCAAGAATGTTTACAAGGGAGTCAAGGAGGTTCAAATGGCATAACTATCAAGAAAAGTTGGTTCCAAGGGTTTTGTTATGTATGGCCTACACATCCAATAGCTAAAAGTGGCTAGAAAGTGTTGTTTTGATGCAAGAGCTATGCATGCCAAAATTAATTACGCAGCTATCTACGCTTCAAGCGTAGGGGAAACTGCGAGAAAAGTTTGAGAAATTTCATATTTGACCCTGATTTAAGTTTTAATGATGCAGTTGCAACTTTACACATTGAGATACGTGTCATATATATATTATTCATCAGAGAATAGGGTTTTACTTGGTTTGATGTGAAATTACGAAAAAGGGAAATATTAGGGTTTCTCCTATGTATTGTCTATAAATACCAAGGTCTTCTACAGATGAGAGGCAGCCTTAGATCCCAAGAGTGTTTGAGAAATCTCTACAAGTTTTCTATAGATCCATATTAATCTACATAGATAGAGATAGAAAGAGAAAATATCATCGAGTGATTCTATATCTTCTAGTTATCTCTTGTTTAGGGTTTGTTTAATTATGCTTCTACATAGATGATCTTATGCATAATTGAATGACCTAGAAAATTTACACACCGCCGATTGCAACATGGTTGCTTAGATCCGTTTAAGAAATGGAGTCGTCAGAGTACAGAGATCGGAGTAGGAAGCTTTGTGGTTCATTGATCCGTTCAGAAGCGGAGCCGTCAAAGTACGGAGCGGAGCGAAAGATTCATGGAGCGAAAGATTCAAGGTTGTCAGACGTCGAGTAGAGAAATGCAGATCTGGATGGATTTGTAAGTCTAAAGCTTCATAGAGTCTGTGTACTACTTGATTCATAGTGTATCGATAACCGAGTGTATCCGTGATTTTTACTTGGAGTCTTTCCAAGGTTTTCCACATAAAAATATCGTGTCTCTATTGCTTTATTTTTTGCACTTAGATTTATCTTTGCATGATTTATCTTGATAGAGAATTTGATTAAAATTAAATTTTCCGCAATTATTATTAATTTGTCAATAAATTCATAAAAAACCTATTCACCCCTCCCCCTTTAGGCTATTTTCATTGATCGTCTAGGTAATTTCAATACTTTTGCACCAGTTTCTTGACTTGATACAGTTAGAGCCCTAATTTCATTAGTTGGTAAAAAAGGTTGATCCTTAAATCAACTTGATGTAAAATCAGCATTCTTAAATGGTGTAATGAAAGAAGAATTATATGTAGAACAACCTTGAGGGTTCATTGTAAAAAATGGAGAAAACAAAGTTTAGAAGTTGAAGAAGGCTTTGTATGGCCTAAGACAAGCCCTTCGTGCATGGTATAACGAGATTGATGCATACTTTATTGAGAAAGGATTTCAAAGAAGCATAACTGAGCCAACCTTGTATGTCAATAAACAAGGTAAATCATAAATTCTTATTGTTTCTCTTTATTTTGATGATTTTGTATTTAATGGCAGTGATGAAAGAATGATAAAGGATTTCAATAAATATATGATCAAAAAATATGAGATGAGTGATTTGGGTTTATTGCATTATTTCTTGGGCATTGAAATTTATCAAAAAGAATGAGTATTTATTTGCCAAATAAAGTATGCAAAAACACTTCTTGAAAAATTCAGAATATGGAATTGTACATCAGTTTGTACTCCTTTAATGGTGAATGAGAAATTGATTAAAGAAGATGGAAGTAAAGAAGTGGATGCATCAGTTTATAGTACTTTGGTTGGAAGCTTATTGTATTTGACTGCAACAAGGCCAAATATTATGTATGCTACAATTTTGTTATCAATGTATATGCATAAAGCATTCCAAACTCATTTTGGGGCTGCTAAAAGAGTGTTGAGGTATATACAATGTACTATTGATTTTGGTATCTGGTATAATACAAAAATAAAACTAGTTTAATGGGATTTTGTGATAGTGATTGGGCAGGAAATGTTGTTGATATGAAAAGTACTTTTGGTTAAGCATTTTATTTAGGTTCTGGCATATTTTCATGGGTATCGAAGAAGCAACAAAGTGTGGCACAATCATCCACCGAGACTGAATATATTTCTACATCATTGGCGACTGCACGAGTTATATGGCTGAGAAATGTTTTGGAAGATTTTGGTGATAAACAAGAAGAAGCTACTCCAATATTGTATGACAACCAATCAGCAATTACAATGTCAAATAATCCAGTCTATCATAGTAGGACAAAACATATTGCCATGAAGTGTCATGTTATTCGAAAAGTGGTAGAAGATGAAGAAATTCAACTCAAGTATTGTAGAACTGAAGATCAAATTACAGACATATTCATAAAAGCACTCCCATGATATAAGTTCCAGTATCTGAGAGAATTGTTGGGAATCACAACATGTCATTAAGGGGGAGTGTTAAAATTAATGACCTGTTAGATTTAGGTTACATATTTGTGGTACGTAATGTTTAGGTTACGTATGTATGGTGTGTTACCTATTTAGGTTATTATGTTATGTAACTAAATAATGGTTACGTAGGTTATATTAGTAAGGTTAAACAAGTTCCCTAAATATAGGACGTAATACCCATTATAATCATAAGAGAGAATAATACACATAATCATATTTCTTCCTCACGTATTTTCTTCCTTACTGCTTGTACCCTGCCAACCTAGGGTATCACAATAATACCCAGCAACTTTGTTTTGAATAGTAAAAAATACTTCCAAGAAATATACAAATTTTGCAAGTAAAAAAAAATGTGTTTAATTTTTATTTTTTTTGCAGTGTTCACTCAATATATATATATATATATATATATATATATATACAGCCTCAAAACCACCAACACCACCACCACCAACACCGAATCCAACCACATCCCCATGCCCTAAAACAACACCACCACAACCACCACCGCCTCCGACCACCACTACCGTTGCCACTTCCCTTTGCCCCAAAACACCACATATATGTGTGTGTATCTATAGCAAAAGCATCAGTACCAAACATGATTATATTTTAGACTCACAACACTCCATAAAACAAACATGTACTTTTGTTTTTAAAATTTCACAGCACAAAAACACAAACACGAACCAAAGGGCCCTTAGTTCATTGGATGGAGGAAGAGATTTGAATCCCTTAAAGAAACTATATGTGTTGACCCCCCAACTTAGCAGGTGATGTGGAAAGTTGGCCCAAAGATGATTGTGCAGCTGAGGTTATTCAATTAGATGATGTGGCAAAGTCTTAAGTAACAAGTTTGGTTGGATGGATGATAGTGAACAAACCTATATTCATGAGAAAATGTTTATGCATGCAGTTCATTGGTGTTGATAGATACATCCAAGTGATAAACATGCTACAAGTAGACCTGTCAACGGCTCAGAGTTGGACCAGATCAATGTCAATCCTATCAAAATCTGGTAAACTCAATTATTAACCCAATCCGATCCGATAATCCGATGGATTTTTATATAGCTATTCCATATCCCATTATACTTCTTACCAGATCTCTGATCCAATAATATAAATCTCCACAAAATGAGCTATGATTTGAGCTTTGATCAACATATGAAATTTTATACATTAACAAACAAATTCACACACAAATAAAATTATACAATCAAGTCAAACAGATGTATACATATACTAACTCCAACTCTCTGATTCTTTTACAATAGCTGATTTGAAGTGGAAAAGACTCTGAATCATGTTTTTACTCATCTTTAAATCGCAACACACAGAAATAGCCAGGAAAGAGCTCGAATCGTATTTTATCTTCGCAATTGTAGCTGAATTTGATAGGAGATTTCAAGTTCTATATATACATATACTAATACATATACAAGAAAACAGAGAAATTAGGGAAAAGACTTAGGAAACAAGATGAAAATTGAGGGTGAATAGTGTACCTCAAAAATTCTGGAAAGATTGAGTGAGAATCGCATCGTTTGCGATTTAGAGACTAAAGAGAGTATAGTTTAGAGAGAGAGAGAGAGAGAAATTCAGTATGGGTCTATGAGAGAAATGAGTGTGGCGTGGGTATAGATTAGGTTAGAAAGGGATTGGTTTTAGATGTATGAAATTACATACTTAGCCCTCAACTTTAGATTTTATTTCCTTAGGCCGCAATGATATAAATATATACATATAATAATAAATATACACACACAAAATATATTAAATTTATATTGATATATATATAATATTATCGGATCGGATTAGTATAAATGCAAATCCAATTTGTTAAGAAATTAGATTATCGAATTCGGATCTTAATCGGCTTATCGAATTTTATTTTTAAACCATATCCGGTTAATCGGATTTGGATTAAATCCGATCCATTGACAAGTCGAGCTACAACTAAGGAGTATATCATAAAGAGAGTGGAATTTGAATTCAAACAAAGTAGCAATTGGTTAAAAGTAATTAGAAGAGTTGTGACACTTTGAATTCAAAGATTATTACAAGATAAGGGTCCAAAGGAGTTTTACTCAAGCATGGTTGTTCAAATATGGAATAAAAGGAGTCTAAGAAGTAGTGGAGTTTTGCATCAGCCGGCTAAAGACAAATAGGAATAGTTGCCGATTCAGTTTAAATTCAAAATTCAATTGTTATTTATATTTATTTTAAATTTAAATAGTAAGATTATCTTTACGCTTTGTTAGGAAAGTAGTTATTGTAAAACACTATAAATAAAGACCATTATGCAAGTGTACAAAGGGTCCCTCAACAATCAAATCATATCTTAGTTATTCTCATAGTTTAATACAATTCTCTAATTAGTTCTAATTCCTCTATCTCTTTCTCTCTCTCTCTCTCTCTCTCTCTTATAGCTTAAATAAGTCCATTACTTTTCATTCAAATATGAATTTTATTTATGTGAAATGCATGTTCTTTGATATTGCTTTACCAACCGTTAAAAGTCCTCTTCATTGAGGTATAGAAAAGATACACAAAGTGGAATTTTTGAGTTCTCCCTTCCACGTGTCGTCTGAGAAGTCAAATCGAAAAGAGACATCACTGCTTTCCGAATCCCTTTGGAATCTAGGTTAAGATTTCTGGCACGTCCGCTCAAAATCAACTAATCGATTGACCTAGCCGATTTAAGAGGAAATAATTTTTGGCACGCCCGGCTGGACCACCAGTTTGAAGTGAAATAAAAAGCTTGTTACCCCAAAAGGGTCTGAAGATCGTCCTTACGGGAAACGATGATCAGGAGGACGAATTCCAAGTGCAGCATCAGTAGCAAACATATACTACTAGTTTAGTGCCACTTAGTGAGGTAAATCCTCACGAGCCATCGATTCAGGATCAGCTGGCTCCGTTGATTGAGGGTGTCAGGATCCCTGATTACAATGTAGATAGTGTGCAAGAACAGGTTTCGGCCATCTGGAGGCTAACTAATGGTCAATGATCTAATTAGAAGGATTCCATTACTCAATTTTTTATAGACCCCACCAACCTGTCAGCAAGTTCAACAGGCATGTTGATTAACAATAGACGGTGAGTGTGCCAATGGACTAGTAACATCAGTCAATGGCTTGCTTTCAATTCCAGTTGGAGGAGAAAACCTTTCTCAATTAGTAATTCCGCGATCAACCACAATTTGTGAGGCAAAATCAGAAAAAACATCTAGTGTTACCCGTTCAAGAGCCCGTGGACAAGGGGGGGGGGGGGCAACCAAAATAGATAAAGGAACAATTAGTTGAATGTTCCTCTGATGGGGGTTAACTAGAAGTGAACCCTCCAAGGGATTGGTCGTAGTACAATATGAATGTACAACAACAGCCGATACCACAACTGATATTGCCACCAATTGATCCAGTTTTGCATCAAGGTTTGTGATGTGGTCAAACTAGGGTTTAAAATAGTTATTAATAACAGACCCTTACAGTGACCTAGTTTTACCTCTCGCATGTGCACAAATTGTACTGTAGTATAGTTCGGCTTGAGAAATGTTATCAAACCCAAGGGACTAAGGCGTACTCTAAACTTTAGCAAATTAATACTCTCAAATTGCTATGAGAATATGGTTTTGAGTTTTTGTTATCAACTAATTAACTAATAAAACAAGTAAATATAGATTAAGACAGGAACAGTAGAGATAATATCTAGGGTTTTTCCTAACTCCACCACGATGCACGTCAATAGGGGTTAAAATACTGCTTAAGAACAGAACCTTATGTCGGCAAAGATTTACCTATCGCAAGTGCACAAATCGTATTGTAGTAGAGTTCGGTTTGAGAAAGGTTATAGAACCCAAATGACTAAGTCGTATTCTGAACTCTCGCAAAGTAATACTCTTAAATTCCTATAAAAGTATGATTGTAGTTTGTGATTTCTTAACTAATTAACTAATAAAGCAAGTAAAGATAGATTAAGACAAGAACAATAGAGATAAACACTAGGGTTTCTTTACTCCACTAACCGCATAAGATAGTTATTTACTTTATCAATTGCAAGAGGGCGATTCATCATTGTGAATCATATTATACTGTAAATAGTAAAATATATCCCAAAAAGAATACCATTTACCAGATTCGCTACAACTCATCTCCGGATAGAGAATGATTAGTGCATGTTATCTACTTTACTCTAATCTACCACTACAATATAAAATTAAATTAAAGCATGTCTATATCAGATCGTCGAGCATGGTCTGTGTAAATCTAGAGTTTCGGGTGTTAAGCACCATTGTGTAGAAAATCATGATATGTTGGAGAACACCAGATAAACATTATTGATTGAGGTAATGCATTTATTCAATCTAAGACAAATAGAATAAATAAAAAACCTTTTATACTAAATAACTATGGTCACGTATCCACACAATCATCACAGGTGCAGTCTTCAGTTCCCCCTCATTAAATTGAAACAAATAAATAACTACATTACTTGTGATAGGAGTCAAATATCATACATTTAAAGCTCCTAATTATACATTGTTACGTTCATGTTTATCATTATATTGGTTCTTTTATACGGTTTTCATGTTATAAGACATTTCAAGCCATGTCATGTAAAACGAGTTAAATTTAGTGAAATAACTGGATTTGTGATTCAAGATTATTCGAGAGCCAAAACTATGGATAAAAGACCTATGAAGGACCAAAACAAAGTCAATGATGCAAAAGGAATGAAAATAAAAGAAGTCAAGAAGAGAAACGAGCAAAGGAAATAAAGTTCAAGGTGAAGAACTACCGAGTACTCGATAGTGCCTTCACCGAGTACTCGGGAAAGTACGAAAGGGAGCGCATTTGCGCAAATAAGAAAAATGACCAAAACTTTTAGCGCACTTGTGCCCATTTGCGCAGCACTTAGGAGCTATTGAGTACTCGGTAGAATTCTTACAAAGTACTCGATAAGACTAAAAACGGACAGGCCACATCAGTAACTTATATACACATCCGCGGGACCCGTTTCGACCAGAATCAATATAGGATCATCTTTATGCTATCTTGGAAACAATATTGACCATATTTGATAAGATTTCATATCATTCTTCAAGAAATATCAAGTTACACATTCCTGACGTAACCGTGAAGCAATCAGATTACCAAACAAAGACGTCTCTTTTTCTATAAAAGAGATGGGTCTCCCCTACAGACAGGAGGTCAGAGAGAGACATATAGGAGATAATACATAAATTATATTTGTGAAATTATGTATAGAAGATTAACCATAGAGGGGGTGTCTACAACAACAATGCAGACATCCACTACCATGAACAACTAAATTGGTATCTAAGGTTTTTAACAAAGCCCTAGCCAAGTAATATAGACTATTTCTTATTTTTATTGTATAAGGGGAAACTAAATGATACATATGTGTTGATTGTGTAGATGAGTGATTATGTTTGATTTTATATAAGATTCTTCATCTATTATATGTCTTGTCTTAGCTTAAATGAATGTTTTATCTTGTACAATCATGGTTATTCAATATGGGCTGGAACTCGGATGCTTCACTCATGATTTTCTACACAATGGTGATAATTAACATGCAATCTTGACTTAGACAAACCATGCATCAGGAAAGATAACGAGTGACATGCTTTTTAATTTATGTTAGTAGGAGTAGTTTAGAATAGATACATGTATCTGTTATGCTTGTTCAATGATGGCTTGCGCCAATGATGGATTAATTGTTCATTTTTTGGGATTATGGTTTTGCCAATGTTTGCGACCCTATATCTGATTCACAGATGTTGGACCGCCCTTTACAATTAAATGATTAAGAGGATATATTATGTGGTTAGTGGTGGAGTTAGAAATACCCTAGATCTTTATCTCCATTGATCTCAAACCAAAACCAAAATCTATCTTTACTTTTATGTTATTTTATTTATTGTCAAAGTAATTCTAGAAAATCAAACAAACAAATTATCTTTCATAATTTAGTTATAATAATTATAAGGAAGTTGTGAACTCAATAGGCGTTGGGGATTCGATATACCCTATCTCATCTATATTATACTATAATTGATTCGTGCACTTGCGGTAGGGAAAAATAGGTCAACTTTAAGGGCTTATTTGCACACACTATTATTATTATCATTATTTATTACCCAAGCTTAGTATAGCTGAATGTAACAAGGTTTGGCCGACCGATCAAGTTTTTGGCGCCGTTGCCGGGGACTAACGATTTTCTATACTCCTAAATAATTATTATAGCTAGATTATTCATTTGCTTTATTTTATTTTCTTCTTTTACAGGCAAGATTGTGTTATTTTTTACTGGTGCATTAAAGTCAACGGAAGGAACCAGAAAAGCGGTGACGATTGTTTTGCTGGCCCATTTGTGAGTTTTAGTCGTATCTTAAATTATTGTTCAATCTTATCTTGAATTTTCTTATTTAATTTTGTTTATTTATTTTTAGTTTATTATTTAGATTAGTTTATTTTTATAAAAAATTATTTCATCGTTGTATGAGTAGTTTGCGTTCCATATCTAAAGAACCTGTTCCTTTTGATCCTGAAGTTGAAAGAACTTATCGTAAAAACTTAAGAACTAATAAACAAAGGATTGAAAAAGATACATTAAATTTTAACAATATGGGCAAACCTCAAGTACCACCACTTAGTTCCTTGAAAGATTATTACACACCTTCTAATTTCGAATCACCAGTGGACAATATAATATCAGGCGAAACAGCGTCCCATTATGAAATCAAAGCTAGTATTTTGAATATGTTGCCTAAATTATATGTTCATAAACATGAAGATCCTTATGAATATATTAATGAGTTTATATAAATTAGTTTGACAACTAAAATGAATGGGAAGTCTATTGATGCCTTACGTGTGCGATTATTTCCCTTTTCACTCAAAGAAAAAGCTAAAATATGGTATAATAATTTAGAAGAACGAGTGATAACTAATTGGGAGAACCTTAAAAAAGAATTTTTACATAAATATTATCCTATGGGAAAGACACGCGAAGCCCTAGCAGCGATAATCAACTTTGCCCGAATTCCAAGTGAACAATTCCATGAAATTTGGGAACGTTTTAAAGAAATCTCGGCTAAATGACCCCATTATAAATTTACAAAATACAATTTGGTACGTAATTTCTATCATGTCCTCGGCGAGATACAACAACATCGTATAGATGTGGCATACGGAGGAACATTTGTATTAGAACCAGTCGAAGACATATGGAAAATATTTGAAAGATTGAGTAAAAATTCACAACAAAATGCGTTAGAGGCTAGGGCTAGATCAATACTCAATAAGCCTATATGAATGGAAACTATTAAAGAAATAGAAAGAACTGACGATGTTACAGCTCAAGTAGCTGAGATAAGTAGAAAATTCGACAACTTTCTAAATTTCACTCAAAATACTCCTAGAGAAATATGTTTGATATGTTCTAATCCTTCCCATTTAGCTAGAAGATGTCCAATGACATATTAAGAAAATATACTACCATATGATGTTAACGCAGCCTTTACTAGTACCAATAATCCTTATTCAAATTCTTTCAATTCAGGCTGGCGGAACCATCGATATTTATCTTATCGTTCTCAGAACATATGAAATCTTGTCCAAACTCAAAATTTCAATCAAAATCCAAGACCATTTAATAATACTCAGAATTTCAATCAAAATCCAATACCATTTAATAGCACTAAACAATTTCAAAATAATACACAAGGATTTCGATCTTTTCAATCAAACCAACCTTAATTTAGGAATCAAATTCAAAACCCGAATCCACCACAAAGATCACCTAGTTTCGAGGACAAAGTCTTAGCAGCCCTTGGTAACTTAGAAGCTAATACCCAACTGCTAGATACACATTCACAAGCTATTTCAAAACTAGAAGTGCAAATGGGACAAATAGATAACACCCTTAATAAAAGAGAATATGGTAAATTAGCAAGTCAACCAGTGATGAATCCTAAAGGGAAACACATGATTGAGTTAGGAACTTTACCTGAACCTACACATGAAACTGTTCAATCAATCACAAGCTTAAGGAGTGGTAGGATAGTGGACAATAGAGTTGAGGAAAAGTTTGAGGAAAAATTAGCACAAAAAAAAGTCTTGGAAAATATTCCTAAATAAATATCACATCCAACAGAAGATGAACCAGTTAAGGAAATACCTGAAAAACCAACGGAGAAGGAATATGAGCCAAAAGCCCCATTCCCTCAACGTCTCTGTAGATCAAACTATTATGTCAAACAAGACGATAAAAATAATGAAATATTAGAAGTACTTAAATAAGTAAAAATCAACTTGCCTTTATTAGATGTCATATCTCAAATCCCACCTTATGCTAAATTCTTGAATGATTTATGTACGTACAAGCATAGAAGTAGAGCTAAGGTGCCTAAAAAGAGTGTTAACTGAACAAGAGAGTTCTTTATTGTTAAATGATACACCACTCAAATACAAAGATCCAGGAGCGCCTACAATATCATGCATAATTGGTGATCAAGAAGTAAGACGGACTATCCTCGATTTAGGTGTCAGTGTCAATTTATTACCTTATTCAGTTTACCAACAATTGGGATTAGGAGAATTAAACCCTACTACGGTTGTATTTCAATTAGCAGATAAATCAATCAAACAACCAAAAGGGATAGTTGAAGATGTGATAGTTCAAGTAGACAAATTCTATTTCCCTGTCGATTTCATAATATTAGATACCGAACATGTTCATAGTCCAAAGAAACACATACTTGTAATCTTAGGACGACCATTCTCAGCAACAGCTAATCTTGATGACATCGCAACTATAGAAAAAGCACTATATGAAAAATTATGGAAAGAACCAACAGAATCATTACCTATCACTTTGAATAAACCACCCGATTCTATACTAATAAAGGTAGAAATTCTAGAACTTGAGGAATCATCTGAACAAACTAAAACTAACAACTTGGATATGATATGTAGTGTCAACACAGTCGATAGTTTACCATGATATGCTGATATAGTTAACTATATAGCCACGCGTAAAATACCAACATGATGGTCCAAACAAGAGAAGGATCGATTCTTTAGTCAAATTAAATACTATATTTGAGAAGATCCTGAGTTATTCAAATATTGTTCTGACCAAATCATTAGGAAATGTGTTCCCGAGAATGAAACATAAAGTATCTTAAAATTATGTCACACATTAGCATGTGGAGGTCATTTTGAAGCTAAAAAGACATCAACTAAAATATTGCAAAGTGGATTTTTATTTTCCTACCCTTTTTAAAGATTCATACAATTATTGTAAAACATGTGACAAATGCCAATGATTAGGTTCAATTTCTTGGAGAGATATGATGCCATTATCCTCAATTTTGATAATTGATGTATTTGATGTTTGGGGGATAGATTTTATGGGACCGTTTCCAATGTCAAATAATAATTTATATATACCTGTTGGGGTAGATTATGTCTCAAAATGGATAGAAGCGGAGACTTCGGCAAAAGCTGACCAAGAAATCGTAATTGAGTTTTTACAATCTAATATTTTATCTCGATTTGGTATACCACGCGCAATAATTAGTGATAATGGGAAACATTTTTGTAATCGTTACATGAGTAGTTTATGTCTTAAATATTCCATTACACACAAAGTAGGTATGTCTTATCATCCCCAAATAAGTGGTCTAGCAAATAGAGAGATCAAGCGAATCTTAGAAAAAACAGGGCGAACTGATAGAAAAGACTGGTCGACCAAATTAAATGATGCATTATGGGAATATAGGATGGCATATAAAACACCTATGGGAACGACACCATATCGATTAGTCTATGGAAAAGCTTGTCATCTTAATGTTGAAATAGAACATAAAGCTTCCTAGACTATTAAAAGACTAAATTTTGATTTAAAAGAAGCATGCTCTAAACGAAAATGTCAACTTAATGAATTGGAGGAAATTCATAATGATGCATATGAGAATGCACGAATATATAAAGCAAGGAGGAAAGTATTTCGTGATAAAAATATTCAGAAAAAGTCCTTAGAGTCGGATCATAAGGTATGGCTATTTAACACTCGATTAAAATTATTTCCTGGTAAACTCCGTTCAAGATGGGATGAACCATATAATGTAATTACTGTGTTCCCCTACGGAGCAGTAGAACTCAAAGATACAAACAAAGGTAAACGATCTAAAGTAAATGGTCAGCGACTTAAAAGATTCGTAGAATTTAACCCTGAGATAGGATGTGTTGAATCTATCGATTTGGTAGATTCCACGTATGACAACGGTTAGCGTCTCTATGAATATCGAGCCAATGACGTTAAAATAAAGGCACCGGCTAAAAAGTTAGTGTTTTCTTAGACGGGTATGTAATAATAGGATTTTAATTATCTTACTTTTTTTTTAATCAATCTTAGTTAAATTTAGTTAATTTATGTTTTTATTAAGTTTAGATGAGGTATAACAATAGGAGTAAGTATTGGAGTGAATGAATAGATCATAAATTAAAAAAAGGAGGTTGAAAGAAATTCTTAGAAAATATGAACTACCAAGTACTCGGTAGAATCTTCACCGAGTACTCGGTGACTTAAAAATTGCACTGAACTGGGTAAAACTCGACAGTTCTTATAGGGTTTCTTTTCTCTCCTCACAAATAACTCAATACTTATCTTCTCTAAATATACACCCTAACCTTCTTTTACCTTCATTGTTCTCGATCTAGCAAGAATCAAACTTCAAAATCCTCCCAAATCGCGTATATCACTCTCTGTATATATATATACGCATATATATATACACAAATATACTTTCGTTTTGCCCTCAAATCCTTAATTTTCAATTGTTTTGGCTCAAATCAAGCCTCAAATCTTCATCCTAGCCCTAATCCGACCAAAACCCACCAATTATCTCGCCCAAAAACAACCAAAAAAATCCCTCTTTCTCTTCCATTTTTGAACCTATATATATATATACATCAGTTTATTCCTCAAAAATCACTCAAAACCATTCGAAATCATTCTAATGGCACCCAAGAAGAGGAATAGGACTTAAAAGGAGGGAGAATCATCACTAACAGTTTCTGAAATGCGAGAACGATCAGCCCAAAGGGAGGTCGAGTCACGACAAAGGGCACAGGAGGTCGGGCTTACCAATGATTTTTAGCTCGAGCGCACTTTCACATACGCCGACTTCCAATACGCACGAAAATCCAGGATGAGTGTTTAGGGATTGGTAAGATGGGGGTTGAGACCATTATTGACTCCGATGTCGCCTATGTATTACCCGAAAATGGTTTACGAGTTCTATTACAACATAGTTTATGATATGGCATCCGGTTTTTCTACGACGATGAAAGGTCATCATTTCATGATCGATACCGCCTTCATTGCAATGGTGTGGGGCATACCGGATAAGTGTCCGAAAGATTTACGAGCTAATTTTTCACCTCCTCCAAAGCCATTCCTAGACGTTCACGAGATAGTACGCCGGATGTGCCGAGGTCGCTATAGGGATTTGAAGAGCGCAACATGTGCGGGGAAGATGTATATTCCCTGGAAGTTATGGTTCGTGGATACCGTGATCTACGATCAGATTCACCCTCGTGGCCATGAAACAAAGAGGCAGGGTCTTCTTCAAGAGGTGATGTACTATTTCTATGCTCACCACTAGGTCTTGATTCAGGGCGTTATAGCTCAGATCATACGGACCATGCTGTAGGAGCTCTTTGATGAGGTGGCAGTTAGGCCGAAGAAGTAACAGCTCCCATTTCCTTCTTTGATCACCGGTATTTTATGACATCTGGATATTCAGCCGGCTAAGGGAGAGGTGGAGCGACCAATTCACTCACCAATGACATATGGAGTCTTTAGCCGCTTTCACGACAAGATGAGTCGAGGCCTGGAGGTAGTAGCCGTTGAGGACGAGGATGATTCTGAGGATGAGGAGAGCGATCCAAGAATAGTGGAGAGAGATAGAGGAAATAGTGGGGATGATGATGAGGCTACATATGAGGAGAGGCCTCAGGCACCTAGACAGAGAGAGATAGTGACTCTGTCTAAGGAGCAGTATGCAGATTTGGTAGCCCGTCAGGAGCAGATTCTTCGTGATCAGGCCGAGATCCGAGCAAACATGGCTCGTGGATTTCAGGCAATCTTAGAGCGATTAAGTGCCAGCTCCACTTCTCATCTGCCACCACCCCCGTCCTCTTAGATTAGGATTTCGAGAAAGTAGTCGATCATGACCCGGCATAGAATTTTGTTTCAGATATTGCCGTAGGTCGAGCCATGAATCGTTATTTTGTATTTTTTGCTTTATTTTGTTAAAGGCATTTTTGCACTTGAATCCCATTGAAAAATATTAGAAAATTAATGAAAATGGATATTTTAGTATTTATCAAACAAAGTATTTAGATTTTATCTATTTTTTATTTATACGGATATAATGATACAAGTTTTGGGGAGGATACGATTTTTCAAAAATATGTTTTATAAAATTCTAACTTATATAAATAAATAGTTCTATTTTAATTAATTTTATATAAATATTAATGTACTATAAATATATAGTTATTTTAGTTTGTTTTAAATATTTTATTTAAAGTTTATTTACTAACTTCTTATATATATATTCTATCTATAACCTTATATATATGTATATATATTAAAAAAGTATTTTTTGAAAAAATTATGGTATAAGGACTACCGAATACTCGGTGAATCCTAAAAAAAATTTTAAAAAAAATATTTTTTTCTAAATTCCGAAAATTAATAGATATAATTATGTATTTTTATTTTTCTTTCAAATTAGGACTTTGACTGTGATATAATAATATAATATATAGTTTTAGTAGCTTATAATAAAGAAAATATAATTTTATGAAATTTACATAAATATGAAATCATTTTCAACTAGGGAAATTTTTGGACTAAATCTAATTACCATTTCAATACCTTCCATTTTCATGATTTCTATTCCAAATTTCTGCAGTAAATTGATTCATTCCTCCCTTAGCAAGGATTTGATTTAAGATCTATAAATATAGGAGCCTCCCCTAGTCTTTCTATCACATATTCTTCATAAACTATTCGGAAATTAAAGCTAGTATGACCATTAGAAGTTTAACAGAGGAGGAGATCAAGGATGCTACCCCTAAGGCTGATCCTCTGGCAGATTATCAGATCAAGTACGAGTGTGTATTCTATAAGCATATCACATACGATCCATTGGAGATCATGACGGATCGAGCTTTTAAGGAGCAGCGATTGGAAAAGCTCTACAAGCCGGCGAATTTGAAAGTTTTTCCTAATATTGTGCGTTATTTCTACTACAACATGAGGTATGTTGTTCAAAGCGAAAGAGGTTTGATCGCACGTACAACTACGATACAATTCATGGGGACTTCCCCATAAATTACCCTCCGATATTGACGGTAAGTTTTGACTTATTCCACATCATATTTTGTCCTTTCATGATATGGTTAGAGAGATTTACAATGGGTTTGAAAACCCACAAACTCAATTTTGGATAAAAAAAGACGGAGTTAGAACCAGAACTTTGGTATATTGATGGGATTTTGGATAAACAAGCATGTCCCAAGGATAAAGATAGACATTTATATTGAAAAATGGTGTATACGCTCTACTGTTTTAAGAAGAGATTTTGGGTTTCTATTCCATAACTAATTTATGATAAGATGATGAAGTGATGGCACACTCTTGAGCAAAATTCATGTGCCACAATGCATACGGATGTAAAGTTGTTTTTTCCTTTCCTCATCACGGCACTAATCGAAGATCAATTGGGTGAATTTCTAGATGAGACTGATGAACCAATGCATACGAGGCCAAAGAAAATTGATCATGATCAATTCTTTGGGAAATCATCCATTTATGAGCTGATAAAGTGGTGGGCAATGGGATTCAATACATGAAATGATGACTTTACTGAATGTGGCTAGAATGGAATAGAAGAAAAATTCAAAGGAATAGGGAATGGATGTAGAATTCTCTAAGTATTTTGTTATTTTACTTTTATTTTTATTATATTTCCCATCAAATCCATTTAGGATTGGTTCTATCCATGTTTTACATTTATTTTATTTTTCTGCAATTTTATTTTTAAGATTGTAGGCCCTTAAGGCCAAATCATGAGTGATATTATTAATAAAATTTCATTCCCTTGAAAATATGTTTCATGTTATATATTTTAGTTTATTTAATCATTATCTCTCTATTAAATATGATCTTGAGTATTGCATAGTGCGTTAGTTTTTTTAATAGATCATCCAAAGAAAGTTTGGGGGAGATATACGCCATACAACAAAGCAACCGAAAATTGTACTTCAAGGGCGGTAACAATTTCTTCCTTCTTTAATTTTTAGACCATGAGGACATGGTCAACTTTAACTTTGGGGGGGGAGGAATTAGTTATATGCTTTTAGGGAATGAGAAAATTAAAAATTTTGAAATTTTTTATTAAGTTCTTCATTCGAAATATGTGATTGAGATTTGATATGAGTTTATTTGTGTACATTTTATGACTAGAAAGGTATTATGTATACAACTACCCCGCTCATGAGTATATAATAGTTTGATTAAATTGAATTTTTAAGATGTGGTCTATATGAGTGAATAAATGAGTGAAATTGAAACCGAAAAACATAGTCTTGGCCTTTAAAGCACACAGACACATTTTTTATGGAACAACTAGTTGACCTTTAACTATGTAGTTGAAAAAATAGTTTTGTTTCAATGACAAGGGGAGAAGGGGAGTAGTAAAAGAAAAATATGAAAAAATAATAAAAATGCAAAAAGTAGTTCTTCGATCCAAGTAACCGGACCTTGGTATCACCAATGTCATTGTTCGCGTAAAAATGGGAGAAAACTAATGAGCATAAATCCCATGGAAGAAGCTCAGGCCTAGTTGGTTGGGACTAAAAATCCTCATTGGAAAGTCTGGAGACTTAGAAAGACAAAAGGGATAAAAATGAAATATATTTATATATATATTGAAGTTATGTCATGGAAAGACTTGATCAATGAAGTATAATAAGGGAGATTAGTCTACTATAAATAATATTCACAAAAACACGAAGAGCTATGTGGATCAGCTGTAAAAATTAGCAAGTTTATTTCACTATTGTGGGGACAATTCTTTAAGATTTAATTCATGAAAATTATTATGTGTAAGTGAGTGGGGATAACTTGTACACATTTTATTCTGAAAAAATTATAGCATTTCCATGATTGATGATTATTTGATTTCATGAGCATATAAGAATGAAGAATGAAAGAATTTGTGGGTAGTAAATTTAACCCTCAGAAGACTTCACTCGTTCACTCGGTATTGCCGAGGGGTTTAAAAGGCTTGTTACACGTGCTAAGTATAATCGTACACCTTCATGAAAGGAAATGTTGGTTAGTTAGATAGATTTAATTTCTTATGTTAAAAACACAATCATCAAGAATTTTGAGATTTTTCTATTTAATTGATTGCTAAGGGACTAGCAATGTTTAAGTTTGGGGGCTTGAAAGGAGTCAAATATCATACATTTAAGGCTATTAATTATACATTGTTATGTTCATGTTTATCATTATATTAGTGATTTAATAAGGTTTTTGTGTTTTAAGACGTTTCAGGCCATGTCATGTAAAATAAGTTAAATTCGGTGAAATAATTGGATTTTTTATTCAAGATTATTTGAGAGCCAAAATTATGGATAAAAGACCTATGAAGGACGAAAAATAAGTCAAGGATGCAAAAGAAATTAAAAGAAATGAAGCCGAGAAGAGAAACGAGCAAAGCAAATAAAGTTCAAGGTGAAGAACTATCAAGTACTCGGTAGTGCCTTCACCGAGTACTCAGTAAAATACGAAAGGGAGCGCACTTGCACAAAAAAGGAAAAATGACCAGAATTTTTAGCGCACTTGCACCCGTTTGCGCAATACTCAGGAGCTACCGAGTACTCGGTAAGACCAAAAATGGCTAGGCCACATCAGCAACATGTATACATATCAGTAGGACCCGTTTCGGCCAGAATCAATATAGGATGATCTCTAGGCTATCTTGGACACAATATTGACCATATTTAATGAGATTTCATATCATTATTTAAGGAATATCAAGATACACATTATTCACTTAACCGTGAAGCAATCAGATTACCAAATAAAAATGCCTCTTTTTTTATAAAAGAGAGGGGTCTATCCTACAGACAGGAGGAGGTTAGAGAAAGACATATAGGAGATAATACATAAATTATATTGGTGAAATTGTGCGTAGAAGATCAACCATGGAGGGGGTGTCTACATCAACAATGCAGACAGCCACTACCATGAACAACTAAATTGGTATCTAGGATTTTTAACAAATCCCTAGACAAGTAATGTAGACTCTTTCTTATTTTTATTGTATAAGGGGAAACTAAAGGACACGTATGTGATGATTATGTAGATGAGTGATTACGTTTGATTTTATATGAGATTCTTCATTTATTCTATGTCTTGTCTTAGCTTGAATGGATGTTTTATCTTGCACAATCATGGTTATTCAATATGGGCTAGAACTCGGATGCTTAACTCATGATTTTCTACACAATGGTGGTAATTAACATGAAATCTTGACTTAGACAAACCATGCATAAGGAAAGATAACGAGTGACATGTTTTTTAATTTATGTTAGTAGGAGTAGTTTAGAGTAGATGCATATACTAGTTATGATTCTTCAATGATGGCTTGTGTCAATGATGGATTAATTGTTCCTTTTTTTGGATTCGGGTTTTGCCAATGTTTGCAACCCTATATCTGATTCACATATGAATGACCGCCCTTTACAATTCAATGATTAAGAGGATATATTATGTGGTTAGTGGTGGAGTTAGAAATGCCCTAGATCTTTATCTCTATTGATCTCAAACCAAAACCAAAATCTATCTTTACTTTTATGTTATTTTATTTATTGTCAAAGTAATTCTAGAAAATCAAACAAACAAATTATCTTTCATAATTTAGTTACAATAATTATAAGGAAGTTGTGAATTCAATATAGTCTCTATGGATTCGTTATACCTTATCTCATCTATACTATACTATAATTGATTCATGCACTTGCGGTAGGGAAACTTACGTCAACTTTAAGGGCTTACTTGCACACACTATTATTATTATCATTATTTATACCCAAGCCTAGTAAGGCTAAATCTAACAAGGTTTGGCCGACCGATCAACTTGGCTAGGGTTTTATTAGAAAACCCTAGATACAAACTTGTTGCACTTCTATGGGGTTTAAAAATAGTGCTTAATAATAGACCCTTATGACAACAAGGTTTTACCTATCGCAAGTGCATGAGTCGTATTGTAGTACAGTTTAGTGATAGGTGCTCAATATTAGTTATTTTTCGCCCCTATCTTGTGTTTGTTATGTCTTTACATTCCATTACTTGGTATTTTTATCTCGTTTATGTGTGTAAGCATGTTTTAGAAGCTTAATGAAGAAACAAAGCTAATCTCGGTGAATTTATTGAGTTCGTGTTCGTTTCTATCTCGAGAAAGGAATCAAAAGGTGTGTCAGAGCAAAGAAGAGCTACCGAAGGGCAAAATGGTCATTTCTCGACATCATTATCTCACCGAAATAGCAAAAATGTCATTTTTAGACATTAATACTTCATCGAAAGGCATCAGAAGTCAAAGGCGGCCAGCACAAATACGAAAAGACGTGTTTTTACAAGAAAAATGCATTATACCCTACGTCGTCAGAGAGAAAAAGGGCAAATTGACCCAACCTACGCTCCTAATCTACGCTGTGGTTTTGGACCCTATGCCCTAGACCTACGCCCAAGCGTAGGTCAGGAATGTAGGTCTCACTTTGTGGTCACGTGATCCCTCGACGTGCTAAAGTTATTTCGGAGTTATTTCAGAATTTTTCAGTTTTGTCCCTACTTCGATATTTCAAGTGATCAGTGATTCCAGACCTATAGGTATAGGCTTATACACATATTTACATGATATTTAGTAAAGATTATTTATGTATTATGAAATTACAGAAAAGGGAAACCCTAAACCATTAGGGTTTCCCTCACTTGTCTATAAATATGAGAGGATTAGGGTTTAGAAAGGGGTGATGTTTTAAGTTATGTTTTAGTTCTAGTTTTAATATAGTTTTTGGAGGTTGGTTCATGCACGTTCATTCATAGAGTTCTTCCATTGAAGAGAAACACCATTAAAGACCTAGAGATCTGAAGAGAAGACCATGGAGAGTGTTTATACACCGATAATGCAGATTCTCTCAGTCATGATCAACTAATTCGGTATCTAGGGTTTTCTCACAAAACCCTAGCCAAGTAATGTAGTTCTGATTTTATATTCAATTGTAAAGAGGGGAAACTTTGACTATACTGTGATGATTGTGTTAGATGAGAAACCATTTTTATTCGTGATACAAGTTTATATATTTGAATTGATTCTTGTCTTAGACTTTTTGAATATATTTATCTTACACAATAATAATTATTCACTATGGGCTGGAACTTGGATGCTTAATCTGTGATTTTCTACACAATGATGGTCATAAAACTCAAAACCCTAGGTTGACAAAGGTCATGCCCTGACAAACTGATATAGACATGCTTTAGTTTAATTTACTACTTTAATTTACTTCTTTAATTTACTTTTCTGTTAGTAGTTGGAATGCACTAATCAGTTTAGTCTTGAGATGGGTTGTCGCGATCCGGTTGAGAGTAATCCTTTTTGGGGTCAAACTGCTAGCGTGGTGCGACCTGATTCACAGTCAATGGATCACCCTCATACAATTTAAATAGAATTTGGACTATGTTATGCGGTTAATAGTGGAGTGAGGAAACCCTAGTTTTCTCTCCCTCTAAATCACAACCATTATTTATCATTGTTTTCTCCTTTATTTTCATTAATATTAGATAATTCATAAAATCAACTCTTTTCGAAAAACTATAATTCAGTGTTTCTAAACTATTAAAGTGAACAATCCTCGTCTCTATGGGATCGATATTCCCCTACTCAAGCAAAACTATATACAATTGATATGTGCGCTTGCAGAAGGGTAAAACCTAAAGTGTCATTAAGGTGTTGTTTTTAACCACATATTTTGTACACACCTGACGCCCAACATGTAGCTTGAGAAAGGTTATCGAACCCAAGGAACTAAGTAGTATTCTGAACTCTTGTAAAGTAATACTCTCGAATTGTTATAAAAGTGTGGTTCATTGTGTGTAATTTATTACCTAATTAACTAATAAAGTAAATAAAGATAGATTAAGAGAAGAACAATAGAGATAAAAACTATGGTTTTCATACTCCACCACTAACCGCATAATATAGTTATCTACTTGCTCAATTGCAAGAGGGCGATCCATCACCGTGAATCAGACTGTACCACAAATAGTTGAATACATCCCAAAAAGGATATCGTCCACCAGATTCGCTACAACTCATCTTCGGACAGAGTGTGATTAGTGCATGCTATTTACTTTAATCTAATCTACTCCTACAACATTCCAGCTTTCGTATGCATGGCAAGTCGAAGATAGGTCAAAGGAAGTCGAATCGGATCAAGATTCAAATTCTGTAAAATTCCAGCTTTCTTACGCATGGCCCCTACGCTTGAGCGTAGCTCCAAGCGTAGGGCCTTTTTCCCCATACGTAGCTCGTGTGTAATTTTGATGATTCTCGCCACCTTTAGCTACTGTCTGCGTAGCTTATGCGTAGGGAAATTTATGGAAACCACTTTTTCCAATTCTTCCTCCGTTAGGACCCCTTCGACCCCGTTGATATGTTTCCCGAAGTTTCGGCTCTAAAAAATATCCTTTTTGCCCTCCGGGAGACACTTTTTACTTGAAAACTCATCTTTTGTTCTCTTCTTGGATAGACACAAGCATATCATTGGTTAATTCATCAAAGTTAGCTTGTTTTCTTCATTAAGCTCTTGAAACAGGCCTATACATGCAAACCGCATAAAAATACCAAATAATGGAATGATAAGACATAACAATAGTGAGTTAGGAGCCTAGAATGGACAACATTCGACACCTATCACACCCCCAAACTTACATATTGCTAGTCTCTTACCAATGAACACAGGAGAACTTTGAAAATACCTCATGATTTTTATCTATCCTGACTATTCTACACTAACCCCTTGCTTCGTGAGTATCGACAATTACACTTAGCATATGTAACATGTCTTTTAAACCCCTAGGCAACGCCTAGTGGACGAGTGAAGTTTCGTGAGTGTTAGTTATACTACCCACAACTTCTCCATCCTTCATTCCCACGCATTCATGCATTCTCACACTCATTAACCAAGCCATACTACAATATACAAAATAACATGGATACAAAATATTCCCACTCACTACCAATTAACAACTGTCTTGAGTTATTGTTGATAATGGTCCCCACTACAGTAGACAACTTCGTTAATCTCTACTCCCAATCCGGACAACCTTTCGTGTGTAAGTGAATTTCCCCTACAGTAAATTAATCTACTTTTCATATCTCTTCATCATTTATTTCTTTTGCTATGTTTTTCACTTCATTTTCTTTATCTTATGTTGTTTTGTTTTGTTTTTTCTTTTTTTTCCCAACCTATTGGCTTTAGCAGACATTGGGCCAATGATCCCAAGCTAGTGAGCTTTAGGTCATGAGGTGATAAAGCACCCCTCGGGCTTAATAATCCAGAGCGTCTAGTCTCAATTTGCAAAGACTTTCCAATGATTCACTTCTCTTTTATTTTATTTTTCATATATATATATATATATTTTTTTTTTCATAGCATATAAAATTTTTCCAACTCAATATTCAAAGATCAACTAATTCAACAGTAGGGGGTCATGTGCATGTGCTTATAGGTCAAATAGTCTTTCTCGATTTTGATTTCACTAATTCATTTACCTAGATAAAACTACAACATTTCACTAACTCAATATAATCATACTCTCATGAGCGGGAATATCGCATCACGTACTACTCATATATGATACACATAAAATCAATAAACTTGTAATGCAAAACACTCATGTGTGAAAACAAAGAATTTCTCAAAAAAAATCAATTTTTTTCAATCATCCCCTATAGCCAACTATACCTTCCCCCCAAATTTAAATTAAACCATGTCCTCATGGCTCACAATCATACTCATGAGAAAGAATATAATTACCCTTCAATTGTTTTTCAATCATCCCCTATAGCCAACTACACCTTCCTCCCAAACTTAAATTAAACCATGTCCTCATGGTTCATAATCATACTCATGAGAAAGAATATAGTTACCCTTAAAGCGTGATTCCGTACTTTCAACAATATTGCACTTGTCTAGTCTCGGGCTTAATAATCCAGAGCGTCTAGTATCGATTTGCAAAGACTTTCCAATCATTCACTTCTCTTTTATTTTATTTTTCATATATTGTTTTTCATTTTTTTTCATAGCATTTAAAATTTTTCCAACTCAATATTCGAAGATCACCTAATTCAACAGTAGGAGTCATGTGCATGTGCTTATAGGTCAAAATAGTCCTTCTCGATTTTGATTTCACTAATTCATTTACCTATGTAAAACTATAACATTTCACTAACTCAATCTAATCATTACTCTCATGAGTGGGAATATCGCATCACGTACTACTCATATATCATACACATAAATTCAATGAACTTGTAATGAAAAACACTCATGTGTGAAAACAAAGAATTTCTGGAAAAAAAAAATCAATTTTTTTTTCAATCATCCCCTATAGCCAACTATACCTTCCCCCAAACTTAAATTAAACCATGTCCTCATGGTTCACAATCATACTCATGAGAAAGAATATAATTACCCTTCAATTTGTTTTTCAATCATCCCCTATAGCCAACTACACCTTCCCCCCAAACTTAAATTAAACCATGTGCTCATGGTTCACAATCATACTCATGAGAAAAAATATAGTTACCCTTAAAGTATGATTCCGTACTTTTAACAATATTGCAATTGTCCCCCCCCCCAAAACAAAAAAAAAACTTGATTCGAGCCACTTGTAGAAATATTCAACAAAGCACACATACTCAATATCATAGCAAGGGATGAGGAAATACATCATCTCTTTCCGAAAATCATTACTCAATATAGCACAATGAATGAGTTTTTTATTTAATAAAATAAACCATGATTTGGCCTTAAGGGCCTACAATCCTATGAAATTGAAAATCGACGATTTGGCCTTAAGGGCCTACAATCTTAAGGAATTTAAAATTGCAACTACTCTACTAAATCAAAAAAAAAAAAAAACATTCCTAACCCTACAAATCCTAATCCAACTACGACTCCTACCCATTCCTTGCTCCTATGGATCCTCATTCACTCCACTTAGCCACATCCAAAAGAATCCTTGATAGTTGTCTCCACTTTAAGCCTTTCAAAATCCACTTGTTGGTAGTGACACGTGAATGATAAACACTCTACATTCATCTTTTTCAACCGATAACCTAATTGTTCCTCACGGATCCTCAATATCAACATTGGATATGGAAGGTATAAATTCATCATATCTCGGCCTTCCACCTCTCCACTTATAATCCTTTGCACCAATATCATGTTGTCCATTATCAACTCCGGCACCGGTATCCAATAACCCTTAAGTATGCAATATAGAAGCTTGATCATCGTGTACCCTCTCCAACTCATCATATGATTTTGGTACACTTGTAATGAAAGCACGCAATCCAAATATAATAAGTCCGGGTTTGAATGATAACTATCCACACTCGTATCCATATGTTTTGGGACATTCATGTCAAATATGTCCATGATCATATCTACTGCCATGAGTGGCTATTCCTTCGGGTTTTAAATATTTTGCAGAGGTGATCCGGACACTTATGTGGTATCTTCCAAATTTTCAAAACTACTTCTTCATCAACCACAATCAGGTCACTCCATTCATCTATCTTTACCCGCACGACCTCTCGTCCCTCCGGCCCTTCCATATTTATTCTTTCATAAAAACTCTTAACCAAGTTTGGATACACTCTTAATCCCACCGAACTCTCGAAATTCTCTAATCGTCTTTCGCGTAAGATTCTCACCCTCGGTGCTATCAATGGACTTTTCATCATTTCGAAAAGGAACATGAGTTCATATTGAACCCCTATACTCCATAAACGTAGGAGGCATTGTGCGCATTCATGGTGCAACCGGAGCTTGCAGATTTGTGCTTTCCTCCTCCAAGTACCCATTCTTCCTTCTAGTATCAACTTTCCCCGAAGTGACATCATCTTCTAAGATCTCCTCTGGATGAGATTAGATCTCATACTCACTTTCTCTCTCATGCACTCTCACCCGAAAAAGAAGAAGAAGAAGAAGAAGCCATCTCTCTATATTTTCTTTCACAAGCTCTTGTGTTGAATTGTGAGAATTATGAAGCCTCAAGGGTTGTATTTATAGATGAACAATTCATATTTAAAAAGGTAAAGGAATTGGACTTATTGTTGGAGTTTTAGAGTGGAAACAAATATTAATCCAACTTTGACATGTAATTGGATTCCATCTCCTACTCGGACAAGGATTTTTCTCTATATTCCTATCTAAACTCTAAAAATTCCTAAAAACTACCCCTAATTAAATCCTAATACAGTACAAGTACAAAACCATCTGAAAAACCCCTCCATCTATGCAGATTTTAAATTTTTTTGGAATTCCTATGAAGGCCCCTACGCTTGAGCATAGGGCCATGTGTAGCACTACTACGCACAAGGCTACACTTGAGTATAGCCTATGCGTAGGCCACATATGGCTTTGGTAAAAAAATAATAATAATTTCCTAGTACACATTCGTCATATCCCATGCTCCAATACCACCCTCCAGTATGCACACACACTCCCCCAAACTTAAACAGACACATGTCCTCATTGTGTGACCCCGAAGCTCAACCGAACCCCAAAATTAAAATCACATTCAACGTATGTATCATCATAGTCTTGGAGATGTAAAACATGAGCAATACTATCACATGAATACAAAAACTTGCAGTTTTATATAACAAAAAACAAAACAACACTTAGAGAGCGATCGTTTAGGCGGTAAACATATATTGAACTACAAAAACAAATCCTCCCAACAATTCCTCTCTATTGTCCATAAACTAAAAATACATGATAAAAAAAACTATATAACAGCTAAACACTACTCATTCTCATCCGACGGTGGTTGTGGCGACAAGGGTAGTGTGGATCACCATCTCGAGTAAAATGCTCAATGTCTCCCTTTGGCCATACAAGACTCGGTGAATCTTATCGCGTGTCATGCGTAACTCCTGTCGGAGTACCTCCTGGCCAGCCTTATACTCCTCTCTGACCTGGCAAGTCTCTTCCCTACTCAATTATAGCTCCGCTCTAAGCGTCGCTTGCCCCGCGAGTAACTCGTCGTACTAAGCTCGAGTAAGTGTGACTTACGCATCGGCATGTGCCAGAGGTATATCCCTATCTACAGCTTGTACCCCCTCTCCCTAAGGTGGCACTGTATCATCATATATGGCATCTGATCTATTAAGAACATCTCTAGTAGGAACTACCATTGGCCTCCTCTGAAGGATAACCTCACCATCGAGCCTCGACCACAGGTTCCACCACAACCCCACTATGAAAACGCCGGGCACATACTTGTTCTTCTCGGTCTCCTCATTTATCTCAACACCGACATCTATCATCAATCGTATAACCAGAGTCGGGAATTTGATCTGAAACCCGCTTTGGCCAACCTTGGTTATGCTCCGTGTGTCGGAATAGTGTTGGTATAAGCCCCTCCATAAAATCTAGGGTATGGAGATCCAATCACTACAAGAAATCTGGTCTTTAGTGACGGTCAAAACTATCCCTAAAAATCTCAAAACCCTCGCTAATACACAATCCGAACCGTCACAAAAGGTTATTAGTGACGGTAAAATGAAACCGTCGTGAAAAAACCATGATATTAGCGATGGTATGATTGTCACGAAAAGGCAGGTATTAGCGACGGTATATCCATCACAAAAAGCCAAGTATTAGTGACGATATATCCATCACGAAAAGCTGATTTATTAAGGACAGTGGAACTGTCGCCAAAAGGCCTTGTACTATCACTATTGAACATTCCAGCTTAAAGCTTTTTTTCCTCTATATTTCTATTTTTACAAAGTTATAACAAAATTTAAAATGTACTAATATCGAATTTAAAAGTAAATGTAATATAATTTAAGAATTTTCATGGGCAAAGCTTCTTGGTCCATCCAAGACCTATAAATAAAAACAAAACAACATACAAACCAAACTAAAATTGAAGCCTAACAAAGCTTCTTGGTTCATCGAAGACCTATAAACAAAAATAACATACAAAATAATCAAAATTGAAGCTTAAGTAACCATGGTGGAGGTTCTTTTTTTCCTTGTAATTCTCCCACACTTGTGCTAGTTCTTCTGCCATTTTCTCATTTTTTTCCTCAGCTCTTCGAGACACCTCTTTATAACATGACAATGCACATTGACGACTTGAACAAATATAACCATGTCTTAGACCACAAGAATATCCATATGCCCAGCACTATCACGATACAATCTCAACTGAGCGTGGCACAATCACAATTTTGAGAAACTTGTATTGACTTCTCCATAATTCCATCCTACAAAAAAAAATGTTTTATAATCGGGTTAAAAACAAGGTGCATCAAAATGCATAGCGCAATTCATAAGTTTCAGGGATAACCAATTCAAGCAGTACGTAGTATGCTTTAAACCGTTCTATCAGTAGCAAAACCAACCCAAATTTCAGTTTATTAGATGTTATTAGTTATTGCATCCATTATCAGCTTAGTAACAACCAATAATGTCTTATATTATCAGCTTAGTAACAACCAATAATGTCATATAAGATAACTTAATGGGTTCTTTTTCACTTAGTGAACACTTGCAAAAAAAAAAGATATAGACATCCTAATACACTTGAAATTAACATATACCTAAATCATATTGAACATTTCAATTTTGGTATATTACTAATGCAAATGACTTCATCTTTAAACAATATATTTTTTCCCAAAAACAAAAGGTTATTTGCAAAATTGAAAAGATAAAACTAATAAGTATTGTTATATTTAATAAAGTCCATACCTTCATCACACGCATATACCTGAAATCAGCTCACAGGACTAGAATTCGGGAAATAATTTAATGGGTCCATACTTGTTTCAGATTGGAATAAACTTTACAATAAAAATCACTATTTGAATGGACTCAAACTTACATTAAAAACATAAAAACAAGACCCATTGCCATATCAAATAAGTGAAGCAGCCAGATCATGTGCAAATGAACCAAATTGACGTAAGCAGAAGGCAAGGAAACAATATTAAATGATTGCATGGATTCAACCACTCTGTTGATGTGTTGTACAAACTGTACAAAGGCCATGGTGAAGATTATTAATCTAATTAAGACACAAGTGGTACCATATATTTTTTAATGGGGGAACAAAGGCATGGGGCTTCACTCTTTTCGGGGGTTTTCATGGAGTACACCATAGTTGTATATAGAAATTTATGAAGGTAACAACAATAATAAACTTGAATTCTCTGAGATATTTTTTTTTTCAATTGTTTTACAAACACTGAGAGTTATACTACATATTTTTGTTAAACTGTCTAGTTTTTTACAAACACTGAGAACCATACTACATATTTTTATTGAACTCGCTAGTTTTTTACAAACACTGAGAACCATACTACATATTTTTATTAAAATTTCTAGTTTATTTTCCTTGGTATCACATTCTGATATTTAATTATAAAACTTAACACTGTTGAATGTAATATTTGACGTATTTGTATCCATATTAGAGTGTTCTCGCCATCTTGCAACCTAACCAAACAAGTGAAGCTTACTAATCCAATCAAAACCCTATAAACATAAAAGAAATTGTACCAATGAAATCAAGAGGCAAAATAACTAATTTTGGGAATATGAAAAACCCCTAAATCCATTCATCCACTTCATCACATCAACCTAAACCAACCCCAAACAATTGTAACTGATAAATCAAGGGGCAAAATAACCTCCAATTTTTAGGATAAGTAAAAACCCTAACGAACAATCCAATCATCATATCAGACAAAACAAAACCCTAGAAACATAAAAAGAAAAAAAATCAAATCAATAACACAATTAACACGTACATAATCGATGAAATCAACTGACGGAAAAAGGGACGAACCGAGATGAGATTGAAAAGGGTAACTTAACTCGGTCGATTTGACGAACTTAGAGTTGAAGTTGTTGAGAGCCACTTCAAAAACCTTGTGGTTAGACCCGGAGGTTCCCACGTGTTTCTTGCTGTAATACAATCTGTAAAGTTTGAACCTTTGAGGGAAGAGTGAATTTGAGAGAGAGGTTTTTGGAGTTCGTAAGATATCCTTTTCTGAGGTGGATAAGAAGAAATAGATGGGTTAATTATGTGGTTGTGGAGAGATTGAAGAAATATAATATAAAATATTCTAAAGATAATTTACACATTACTTTGTCCACAAAACGACCCTGTATGGTGGTCTATTTACCTTTTTTCCATTAAAAATAATAAAATCAAAATTAAACAAACTTTGACAAGCCTATAAAGTGTTTGGGCGCTGAAATTTACCGCCACTAAACTTCTGTGAAAGAGCGTCTGGGTCATTGGTGACGGTTCAGAATGTATTGTTGCGAAAGGAGGACCCTTTAGTGACAGTTTTATGAAGTGTCACTAAATGACTGTTACAAAAGGCACAAATTCTTGTAGACGTTAATGCCCGAACTCAAAGGCATAAAGTAGTGGCAAAACAGCTATCGTCTCTGGTGCCCGTGCCCCTATGGGTGTATCTGAGAACGTAATATATTATCCAGGAATCACATCTTTGGACAGTAATCCAACTTCTTCGTGCAGTTATTCCTATCATCGGCATAACTCCCAACACACTAGAGTCAAAATATCTTGGATAAGTTCGGAAATGGCTCTCGTAGAGGCGAAACATCATCCACTAAATTTGGTGGACACTTGTCAGGAATCTCACATGCCTCTGCGATACTCTGCGGTGTAATCTCAAACCGCACTCCCCGAACCTTGGTCAATAACCGGAACTTCCCTTTGTAATAATTCATATGAAGCCAAAACTCTCATATTGGATCCAGGCATACTAGAACAGAGGGAGGTGAAAGAATCAGCAACACCCATCTTGCGCGAAGACACTGAATAGTCCATGCAGGCACCTCCTCCCTCTCGAACGCCTTTATTGAGTATGTCCTCTCAATGTTGAACTCCTAACGAATAGCCCGGTCCAACAACTCTTTCACTGTATCATTAGGGTCCACTGGCCCAAGAGACTCCAACACCCCATGCCCTGCTCCACCAACCGCCTGCGGCTCTGGCTGTGGCACCATAGATGTATCTATAGGGTCATCGTGTGTTGCCTCTAAAGATGATGATGAGAAGGAGGACATCATAACCACACGTCTCTGTGCCCTAGGTGGTGAAGCCTCTGGTGTTAGATTAGGAGACCTCTATCTCGCTCGCAACATACTCACAATCTTACGGCCTCTCGTCTTCATCCCCGCATTTCGAATATTCAAGAAATATAAGAAAATCATTCTGGATACTAATATGATGATTAAATGAATCCCTAAATTAAAAACACTTGAAAAAAATCAAATTTTCAACCCGTTTACAAGCTGATAATCACAACTTTTGAAAAACGGATCAAAACATGTTTTCAACGGGATTCGTTCGTCAATACTAGTTAAGAATGATTAAACGAGTAATTAAAAACACAAATATGGAAAAAAATCTCATTGAATCAACCGATCTAAGATTTTCCCAAAATTTGGTTTTCGCAAAATCTTCGAGTTCTGCACGTGAATCCAGATGATCAAGGAACGTATCTGGCAATGAAACGGAATGAAATGCCACGTATTCGCCTTAAGGATGGATTGGGAGTGATTTGAGAGAGTTTGGTCGAGTAGAGAGTGGGAGGGAAATGTTTTAACCCTTCATTTTTATAACAGAGTCGCGTAGGCTGGAGTTTGTAGCTCCCTAGCTTAGTTGAAATTTTCAGCTCGCTTTCTCATCCCATTTCGTGCATCGTTAAGTGCTAAAACTCCATGCATCCTCTATACATTTCACATGACATTTCTTAACACCAACCGTGATAACGATGATACTACGACTCGATCTTACTTCTATTTAACTAAAATACAAACTACAAACCTAGGTTCAAAAACTACTTTTCATCCCCTAGTACCAATGTTTTATGACATTGGCATGACGTTGCCATTTCTTAATATCTGGAATCATGCTCGTGTGTTGGATAAGTCAAATAAACAAACTACATTATTTGGCTAGGGTTTTGCTAGAAAATCCTATATACCAATTTAGTTGCTCATGGTGAGAGGAGACTGCATCATTGATGTAGAAACGCCCTCTACAATCGTCTGCTCTGTATCTCTAGTTCTTGAATGGCTTCCTTCTTCAAAAGATGTAAATCTCCAGAGATAGTGCTTTGAAAATTATGTAATTAGAAGCTCCTTAAATCTGTATCAGACCTTGGTATTTATAGAAGATGTTGAGAAGAGTCATGTTTGTATTAGACTTGTCCCTCTTGGAATAGGATTCCTCTTTGATGTGTTTCTCCTCAATTCTAAGTCAAACCCTTACATCTGATGTAAAATACACCTTATATACGTGCTTAGAGGTGTTGAAGTCGAAGATAGGTAAAAGGAAGTCGAATCGGATCAGGATTCAAATTTTGTAAAGTTCCAGCTTTCTTACGCATGCCCCCCTACAACTCCAAGCATAGGGCCTTTTTCCCCATGCGTAGCTCGTGCGTAATTTTGATGATTCAAGCAACTTTTAGCTACTATCTGCATAACATATGCGTAGGGAATTTCATGAAAACCACGTTTTTCAATTCTTACTCCGTTAGAACCCCCTTGAATTCGTTAGTATGTTTCCTGAAGTTTTGGCTTTGAAAAATATCGTTTTTGCCCGCTGGGAGATACTTTTTGCTTGAAAACTCCTCTTTTGCTCTCTTCTTGGATAGACACAAGCACATCATTGGTAAATTCACCAAATTTAGCTTGTTTTCTTTATTTATTGTTCAAAATACAAATAATAATAATAGGGGGTTGTGGTGTATCCATCCGTTACTAAATGAAATAAAAACTGAGGTAATAACTTTTAGTGACACATAGTTAATTGTCATCTAAATTCTTGATATTAAAAAAAAATTAAACTGTAATGACAGTAAAAAGAACTATATAATTGATAGACGCTCAATATTGTTCATTCTAAGCCTCTATCTTGCATTTGTTATGTTCTTACATTATATTATTTGGTAGTTTTATGCCGTTTATGTGTTTAAATATATTTCAGGAGCTTAATGAAGAAATATAGCTAATTTTGGTGAATTAACCAATTTCATGTTCGTTTATATCCAAGAGGAGAGTCAAAGAGGTGTTTTCGAGACAAAAAGTCCTTCCGGAAGGCAAACATGACATTTCCCGAAGCCGTCACTTCAAGGAAAAAGTATCGTGGATTCAAGACGCTCATTTTGGCGCAGTTGCGGAGAAAAGTGATTTTCACGCCTAAACCTACGCTTACAGAAGAAAAAAGTGGTCAGAAAGTGAAGTTTTACGCTTGAACCTATGCTCAAAGCGTAGGTAGGCTACGCTTAAAGCTTAGGTGCAGTATGAACAGTGTTTTCAGCACAAAATTTTAGCCAATTTCTAAAGCTTATATCTCGGTAAAAAAAAGGTCCAAATGGGGTGACTCTTAAGCCTATCGTGAAGATCTTGAAGTCATCTTTCCAACGATATATTATATGCCTTCATCGAATGTGTGTAACTCTAGATATGATCAAAAGAGTGAGAGATGTCTTGCAATAAAAAGTTGGAAATTTCAGATTTGGGCCAAAATCCTATTTTGACCTGGATTGATCCGTTTTGCCCGGATGACTTTGAGTTCGACCCCAACACCTATAAGCATGTGTATATGAGATATTATACATTATATTTTAGGGTTTTCCTCAATTTAGTGTGAAATTACAAAAAAAGGCAACCATTAGGGTTTCCCTTGACTTTATCTCTATATACCAATCTTTGTTACATATTTGGGGAGTTTCGTTCATATAATTTTTAGAGCAATCTCTGAAGATTCATCCCAAGGAGGAGCCATTCAAGACCTAGAGACCCGGAGATAACGACCATGGAGGGTGATTCTACATCAACGATACAGTCTCCTTCTACCATGAGTAACTAATTCAGTATCTAGGGTTTTCTAGCCAAGTAATGTAGTTCTTTATTTGTTTCAATTGTATTGAGGGGAAGTTGTGACCATACTGTGATGATTGTTGTAGATTAGTGACCATTTTTATTCTTGATACAAAACTCTATATTTGTTCTAAATTCTTGTCTTAGATAGAATGAATATATTGTTTTACTAAATAATGATTATTCACTATGGGCTTGAACTCGAATGCTTAATTCATGATTTTCTACACAATTGTGGTAATAAAACTCGAAACCTTAGGTTGACATAGGTCATGCCTTAACGAGTTGATATAGACATGCTTTAGTTTATTTTCATGCATTAGGACTATATTAGAGTCATTTAATTGGCAATCCGGTTGACGGTATTCCTTTTTGGGATCGTATTTAGCTATTTGCGGTATGACCTGATTCACAGTTTATGGATCGCCCTCTTGCAATTGTTACATTGAGAAAACTATAGTATGCGGTTAGTGGTGAAGCGATGAAAACACTAACTTTCTCTCACTCTTGTCTTAATATATCTTTACTTGCTTTCTTAGTTAATTAGTTGAGAAATCAAAACCAACAAATCATATTTTTTTATAGTAATTTAAGAGTATTATTTTACGAGAATTCAAAATACAACTTAGTCTATGTGGAATCGATAACCTTTCTCAAGCCGTTTCTATACTACAATTGACTCGTGCGCTTGCGATAAGTAAAATCTAAGCCGTTTTAAGGGTGCGTTTTTAACACCCTTACAAACTACATTTAAAGTAACCAAAGTAGATTACACCAAAATAATATTTTGGCACAAACATTTATTTTTGAATTTTATATTTGTTTTTTCAAAATATATATATTTTCAAATTTTATATATTTTTTCCGAATTTTATATATATATTTTAAAGTTTATATATGTTTTTCAAATTTTATATTTGTTTTCAAAGTTTTTATTTGTTTTCGAATTTTATTTTTATTTTCGAATTTTATAATATTTTTCAAAATTTAATATATATTTTTTCTAATTTTATATATTTTTTTAGAATTTTATATCTTTTTACGAATTTTATATGTTTTTTTCGAAAATTATATTATTTTTCAAAATTTATATTTATTTTCAATTTTATAATGTTTTTCAAAATTTAAAATATATATATATTTTTCGAATTTTATAAATATTTTTCGAATTTTATAATGAAATTCGAAATTTGATGTATATGTTTTTGATTTTTTTTAATATAGGCTTAAGGGGGTAGTTTGCTTGTTTTAGAAAGATGAGAGTAGTAAAATGGGGGCAAAAAAAGCATAGGGGGATATTTTGCAAACCTTGGAAAGCATAGGGGGTTATATGCTCTTTTGCCTTTTATATATTTATTTATAATTTTATATATTTATTTCAAATTTTATATATGTTTTTCGAAATTTATACATGTTTTTCAAATTTTATATTTTTTTAGAATTTTATAATGTTTTTCGAAATTTAATATATAGTTTTTCAAATTTTATATTTTTTGTAGAATTTTATATATTGTTTCCGAATTTTATACAAATTTTATATATATATATTTTTTGAAATTTATATATTTGTTTCGAAAGTTATATTTATTTTTGTATTTTATAATGTTTTTCAAAATTTTAAATATATGTTTTTCGAAATTTTTATATTTTTTCTAAATTTTTTTTTATATATATTTTTGAATTATATATATATATATATTCAAATTTTATATATATTTCAAATTTTATATATTTTTTAAAATTTTAAATATTTTTTTGAATTTTAGGGAGTGAAACTGTAATTTACCCATTAGGTTGGGGTCAATATGAAATTCAATAGTTTAGGGGGGTTTATTGAAATTAACCATAAAATTATAATATAATATGAAGGACAATTATGTAAAATCATACATGAAATCAGAGTTGACCGGCTTGACTTTGGACGGAGGGAGTGAAAGTGATACCGGAGCTAACCTGGAGGGAGGTATCTACTCGATTTAGAAACAGTAGGGGTTCCGCGTGTAATATCATTAAACCTCAGGGGAGGTTAGTGATCTTTTCCCTTAATTTATACACCCTATGTCCCATTTTATAGGTCCAACTTTGAAAAATCAACTTTTTAAGGGAATTGATTTTATATTATTTTATGAGAAGAAAGTTTAATGTTTTACCAACTTTGCCCTTGTAGTAGAGAGAATGTATGTGTAGGATAGGATATATGTTGTGGGTCCACGTGTTTTGAAAAAGATAAATAGGGTAATATGAGAATGTTGTATTGAGATTATAATTTGAACCCTTATTTTGGGACAATTAAAAAGAATAAAGTGGGCATATAATTTGGGACGAATGGAGTAGATAGAAACGGTTTCAAATCCTTAATACTAACTACATAATATTGCTATACAAACATTTTTTTTAAAGAAATGGCCTCATATATTTGTATTTTTCGTTTCTTAAGGCCCCGTTTGCTAACCGGTCTGGGTTGGGCGATGTTCTAAAAATCTGTTTAGTAAGCGGTCTAGTCTGATAATATTACTCTGAGAAAACTGGAACCAGATTATGTTTGACAAACTGTCTAGTTCCAAAAATTCTGGAATCAGACCATGTTTGGTAAAGTGATCTGGTATAAAAATTTTAACTAGGTGTAAAAATATTGAATATATTTTATATAATTTTTATTTTGTAATAACATTAAAAAACCAAAAATTGTCAACTAAATATTTGTTAAAGTAGATTTTTAATTTTTAATTATTTATTTTTTACATGATAATATCATATTAGTTTGAAATGTTTTTAACATCACCTCCCCTTAAATTGTTAAGAAATTTGTTTTGTACCTGTCACAATTTATTGCATTCGTGAGTGAGCTTATTTAACTAGTGAATTAGAAAAAACAACTCTCAACATATACATGAATATTGCACACAAATTTTTTTTTATTTAGCATTAATCTAATTCATTACAAGAAAATAATATTTCTTTACCACAAATGTCTTTGTATCATTCTCTATTACAAAAATTAATAAGAAAATAGATGCCCAAGTCCTTCTCATGCCCAAAAAAAACAAGAAAAAAAAACAGGAGTTTAACAGTTTGTCATGAATAAAGAATGGTAACCAAATCAGATCTTCCTGCAATAGAGAATACTTCATTTTAAACATTGTTAATATAAAAATAAAGCCCATAGACACCCTTTCTTATGGAAGAATTTAATTAATAAAACAAAATAGGAAGAAGAAAACACAACAGTTCAAAAATATACTATTCAAGAAAACACAACAGTTCAAGAAAACATTTTAGTATGAATAGTGAAAGCAAGGGTATCAGGAGAGGTCGCAGGTAATACTTCTTATAGCTGACACTGTTGGAAATAGTTTGGAAAAAAAACAAAACAGTAATTAAACCCAACTTTGAGCTTAAATAATTATGGGATCCGAACTCCAATTTTAACGGGACCAAGCACTAATGTGTTCTCCTTGGTGAGGAGATCAAGTTGGTATAATTACATGTTCAAAACTATTCATTATTGAATGAGAAATTATCTCTCAAACTGACCCACTTGAACTTGGGCAAGAATGTTTGTCCCACATTGGAAATAAAATGAAGTGTAAAGGTGTTTATATATGGTTGCATTGAATGAGTGACTTGAATAACTAGAGGCATGGGAGGAGAGCTAGACCATGCATGAACCATGCAAGCCTTAGCCTAACCACCCACGAGCACCGCCCGCCCGGGCCGTGGTCATGGTGCGGTGCGGGGGGTGGGTCATCGTTTCTACCCATTTTTTATATATTTTTTTGGACAAAACTGTAATGACTCTTTTAAAGAGTTGCGTATACAGTTTGTTGTATCAACCATCACCTCCACAGTTTAAACACCTATTGGAATGGATACCTATACAGTTGAGATACCTTTCCATTATCTATATGTATAGGTTATTGCAGTTCATTAAATATACGTTTTTCTTTCCATACACTCTGCCAAAAATACATATTTCCCGTTACATACATACACATATACATATAGACAGATAGGTCTGGTTCGGTTCGGGTACAAACACAAAACTTGAGTTCGCCGGTCTTCACCATTGCAGTGCTGCAATTGTGAAAGCGAAATCCGTTCTATCTTTGGAGGCACTTGCTCAGAATCCTTGAGCACCGTAGAGGGAGCAATATTGCCTTAAGGAAACTGTGGTATCACACAGGGCTCGGATTTAATCTGCTCATTCTAACAATTTGATATTACGGGTCAGTTCTCTTTTTAATTATTGCAAATATATTTGTATGCATGATTTATAGATATATATATATAACAGAAGTATATGTAAATTTCAACAAACTTAAGGCAATATTGGTTTTCATTCACATATATGCTGTTATATATTTCGTACATATATATATACATTGTTACGGTACATAGTATATACATATTATGTTCACAAATTGTATCATATAGGTTTATAACTATACTGTATATCTTTCTGTTTGATTATACGTGATTTGCAGTATTGTATATTCGGAAATGTCTTTTATACAAACTACAAAATTCTATATACCACATCTGTATACATATAGGCGTGTCTTTTCAGATTTGTTATTTCAAAATTCTATTAACCACAGAAGTCTAAATTATATTCTGTTAGTATATAGTTATATACATTCTGAATTTCGGATATTTACATTCTACACTGCAATTTGTGTTAGTAGTTACATTCTGAAATTTTCTTTTGAATTACACATTCTGTTATCAGTCTATTTTGTTCTATATATATTTACGATCTGATATATATAAACATACATTATTCTGATATATATATATATATATATATATATATATATATATATATATATATATACGAATATTCTGATAAACATAATTATATTTTATATATATTTTGTATTTCTATTCGGATTATATATATATATATATATTCTGTTTTTAGATATATAAACTGCATTCTGGTTTTGTAAATTGTATTTTGTTATATATATCCATATATAAACATACTGAAATTATATTCTGTTATATATATATATATATATATACTGATATTCTGTTATACATATATATACTGAAATTGTATTCTGGTATTCTGTTATATATATACTGAAATTGCATTTTGTGATATATATATATACATTCTGGATTTATACTCTGTAATATATATATTATATTCTGATATATATATATTCTGTTAATTTGTATACTGATATATATATATATTCTGTGTATATAATTTTATACTATATATTCGGTTTTTATATATATATATTATATTCTGAAAAACGGTTTATATATATATTTAATTATATTAATTGTTAATATAATTATATATGTATATGTTTTGAATCAAGTCCAGTATATATTGGTTGTCTATATTTTTGAAATTTTATTTCGGAATTTTATATATATACATCATGTTTGTTGTATTACAGTGTAATTTTTGTGTTATTATAATATTGTGCGGGAAACAGTACATAAAGCAGATTTCTGTTTGTGTAACAGAAATGACTACTGGTAATCCAACCACAATCAATGTCCCACATGGGGAGAAGCCTGAAAAGTTCAATGGCTCTGATTTTAAGCGTTGGCAACAAAAGATGCTGTTTTATCTTAGTACTTTGAATTTGGCCAAATTTTTAATGGAAGATATTCCATCAGTGGCCGAGGGTGAAACTGATAAAGATAAATTGGCTGTAGTGGATGCATGGAAGCATTCTGATTTCTTGTGCAGGAACTATATCCTAAATGGATTAGATAACACACTGTATAATGTATATAGTGGTATGAAAACTACAAAGGAATTATGGGAATCATTGGATAAAAAGTATAAAACTGAGGATACTGGCACGAAGAAAATTCATTGTCGGCAAATTCTTAGATTTTAAAATGTTAGATTCCAAAACTGTACTCAGCCAAGTGCAACAGATTCAAGTGCTTCTTCATGACATTCATGCAGAAGGTATGTCTCTTAGTGAGTCATTCCAAGTGGCGGCTATAGTTGAAAAACTACCACCACTTTGGAAAGATTTTAAGAACTACCTGAAGCATAAACGCAAGGAGATGACTCTTGAAGAGTTGATAGTTCGCCTGAGAATTGAAGAGGACAATCGTAAGTCTGAAAAGAAAAGTAGTGCATGGCATCCTAAGGAGTCAAAAACAAATATTGTGGAGGAAGGATCATCTTCAAAGACTAAAAAGAGAAAGTTCAATGATGAAGGTCCAACTAAAGGATCTAAGAAGTTCAAAGGCAAGTGCTTCAATTGTGGAAAGCTGGGACATCTCTCTAAAAACTGTCGAAAGCCAAGGAACTTCAGGAACACTAGACCCCAAACGAATGTGACTGAGGCAGATCGACTTGCAAATGATGTAGGCGATATGAATCTTGCTGCTGTGGTTTCAGAGTGCAATTTGGTGGGCAATAACAAAGAGTGGTGGGTGGACACTGGAGCTACTCGTCACATCTGTGCCAATAGGTGGATGTTCACTGCTTATCAACCTATGAAAAATGGAGAACAACTCTTTATGGGTAATTCTTCATTTTCTAAGGTAGAAGGTAGTGGAAAAGTGATCCTGAAAATGACTTCTGGAAAAGAGGTGACTCTGAATAATGTGCTACATGTGCCGAATATTCGCAAGAACCTGGTGTCTGGATCTCTGCTAAGAAAAAATGGCTTTAAATTAGTTTTTGTATCTGATAAGTTTGTACTTACAAAGAATGAGATGTATGTAGGAAAATGATATCTCAGTGATGGGCTGTTTAAGCTCAATGTAATGACTGTTGTACCCACATCTAATAAGATTAATAACACAGTTTCTTCTTCTTATATGCTTGAGTCTATTGATATTTGGCATGCTAGATTAGGCCATGTTAATTATGATACTTTACGTAGATTAATTAATTTAAATGATTTTTCTAAGTATAAAATTGACCCAAATAATAAATGTGAGACTTGTGTAGAATCTAAATTAACAAGGAAATCCTTTCAAAAAGTTGAAAGATGTAGTGAGCCTCTAGAACTAGTGCATATTGATATATGTGATCTTAAGTTCTTGGAAACTAGAGGAAGAAAAAAGTATTTTATTACTTTTATAGATGATTGCACTTGATATTGCTATGTTTATTTGCTAAGAAGTAAGGATGAGGCTATTGATATTTTCAAACAATATAAAACTGAAATTGAGAATCAACTTAGCAGAAAAATCAAAGCTATAAGAAGTGATAGGGGTGGTGAGTATGAATTTCGTTTTGAGGAGTTTTGTAAAGAACATGGAATTATTCACCAAACTATAGCTCCCTACTCACCTCAATCGAATGGTGTAGCTGAAAGGAAAAACCGAACTTTAAAAGAAATGATGAATGCTTTTCTGTTAAGTTCGGGAGTACCACATAATTTGTGGGGGGAAGCTATACTTTTTGCTAATTACATTCTTAATAAATTGCCTCAAAAGAAAACTTTTAAAACCCCATATGAGTTATGGAAAGACTATAAGCCTTCCTATAAATACTTAAATGTGTGGGGGTGCTTAGCAAATGTGGCAATTCCTAAACCTAAAAAGGTGAAAATAGGACCTAAAACCGTGGATTGTGTATTCATCGGTTATGCCCACAATAGCAGTGCATATCGATTTCTTGTTAATAAATCTGAGATTTCTGATGTACATGTCAATACAATAATTGAATAAAGGAATGCTACATTATTTGAAAATGTATTTCCATATAAAAGGACATCAGATTCAAGCTCACAGAAAAGGTCATTTAGTGATATGACTCAAGATAGTCAGGAACCTATAGACGAAGAATCTATAGAACCTAGACGAAGCAAAAGAGAAAGATTCACTAAGTCCTTTGGGCCATATTTTGTTATCAATCTGGTAGAGAATGAACCTCAAACTTATAAGGAGACCATGTCTTCACCTGAAGCAGTTTATTGGAAAGAAGCTGTGAATAGTGAAATTGAGTCCATTATGCAAAATCATACATGGGAACTGGTAGATCTTCCACCAGGCAATAAACCATTGGGATGTAAGTGGATCTTCAAGAAGAAGATGAAGGCTGATGGATCAATTGACAAGTATAAGGCAAGACTTGTAGCTAAAGGCTATAGGCAAAATGAAGGGTTGGATTATTTTGACACCTATTCACCAGTTATTAGAATAACGTCCATTCGCATGCTAATTGCGATAACAGCGTTAAATGGTTTAGAAATACATCAAATGGATGTAAAAACAACATTTCTAAATGGTGAATTAGATGAAGAAATATACATGGAACAACCCGAGGGGTTCATTTCTCCTAGCCAAGAGAGACAAGTGTGTAGACTTGTAAAGTCATTGTATGGACTAAACCAAACACCAAAACAATGGCATGAGAAATTTGACAGTGTCATGATGTCAAATGGGTTCAAAATAAATGAATGTGACAAGTGTGTTTATGTCAAGACTTATCATAATGCGTATGTCATATTATGTCTATATGTAGATGACATGCTTATTATAGGCAGTAATAATGATGTAATCAATTATACTAAGCAAATGCTAAATAGTAGATTTGACATGAAAGATCTTGGCATAACTGATGTTATTTTAGGAATTAAAATTTCTAGAACATCAGAAGGACTTGTGTTATCCCAATCTCACTATATAGAGAAAATGTGTGATAAGTTTAAGAATTATGGGATAAGTCCAACACGAACACCTGTGGATGTAAATGTTAAACTTTCTACGAACAAAGATGAAGGTATTTCACAATTGGAATATTCTCGGATCATAGGAAGTTTAATGTATGTTATGAATTGTACTCGACCTGACATAGCATACTCGGTGAGTAAGCTGAGTCGATACACAAGTAACCCAGGTAAATTTCACTGGAATGCAATACTAAGAGTTTTAGGATACTTGAAGTATACTCAAAATTATGGTTTGCATTATACTAGATATCCAGCTGTACTTGAAGGATATAGTGATGCTAATTGGATTTCTGATTCCAATGATTCAAAATCCCTAGTGGATATATTTTTACTCTTGGAAGTGCAGCTGTGTCGTGGAAGTCCTCAAAGCAAACATGTATTGCTCGATCCACAATGGAATCTGAATTCATTGCATTGGACAAAGCTGGAGAAGAAGCAGAATGGCTTCGTAACTTTTTAGAGGACATTCCAAACTGGCAGAAACTAGTGCCAGCTATTTGTATACATTGTGATAGTCAATCTACGATTGGAAGGGCTCAAAATCACATGTATAATGGTAAGTCTAGACATATCCGTCGTAGACATAATACCGTAAAACAATTGCTCTCAAATGGTATAATATCCATTGACTATGTAAAGTCTAAGGATAATATAGCGGATCCGTTAACTAAAGGTTTGGCAAGAGAGCAAGTTGAAAGATCATCGAGGGGAATGGGCTTGAAGCCTCTGGGTTAAAAGACACCATAATGGCAACCCAACCTAGTTGACTGGAGATCCCAAGATCTAGGTTCAAAGGGACAACCGAATTGTGCGTGACTTAGTTAAAAGCACTATGGAGATTAAAACAAAACTCCTTCCCATTCCTATGATGAGACAGTGCATATTTTAGGGTAAGCTATGCTTTTAATGATGTCTATGACTTGGAAAAATCCAAGTGAGGAAGAACTCCTAATAGAATCACCTATGTGAGTAGAAGGGGCCGCTTCTAGGAGAATTTTTTAAGGCGGAATTCTCTGACCAATACTCATGAAACCAAGTGGTGTCCAAGGCAAAAATGGACACAAATGTGAGAACCAACTGTGTTCGAAGGGGAACTGTGTGAAGTCTATTGTCTTGGTTTACACAAACAGTTGACAGTTCAAGGCATCACGTCCACTGATTAGCCAGTAAATCCGATAGTCTTTCACAAGGGAAAGTTCAAGGCTCTAAGGCTACGTATCCTGATACAGTAACCTTTCATTGTACTCGAACTAGTGTCTGCATATTCATCTGCATTTTGAACTGCTAATTTCCATTCATGTGGGGGATTGTTGGAAATAGTTTGGAAAAAAAAAAACAGTAATTAAACCCAACTTTGAGCTTAAATAATTATGGGACTCGAACTCCGATTTTAACGGGACCAAACACTAATGTGTTCTCCTTGGTGAGGAGATCAAGTTGGTATAATTACATGTTCAAAACTATTCATTATTGAATGAGAAATTATCTCTCAAAGTGACCCACTTGAACTTGGGTAAGAATGTTTGTCCCACATTGAAAATAAAGTGAAGTGTAAAGGTGTTTATATATGGTTTCATTGAATGAGTGACTTGAATAACTAGAGGCATGGGAGGAGAGCTAGACCATGCATGAACCATGCAAGCCTTAGCCTAACCACACACCCGCGAGCGCCGCCCGCCCGGTCCGGGCCGTGGTCGTGGCGCGGTGCGGGTGGGTGGGTCATCGGTTCTACCCATTTTTTATATAGTTTTTTGGACAAAACTGTAATGACTCTTTTAAAGAGTTGCGTATACAGTTTGTTGTATCAACCATCACCTGCACAGTTTAAACACCTATTGGAATGGATACCTATACAGTTGAGATACCTTTCCATTCTCTATATGTATAGGCTATTGCAGTTCATTAAATATACATTTTTCTTTCCATACACTCTGCAAAAAATACATATTTCCCCCTGCATACATACACATATACATATAGACAGATAGGTCTGGTTCGGTTCGGGTACAAACACAGAACTTGAGTTCGCCGGTCTTCACCATTGCAGTGCTGCAATTGTGAAGGCGAAATCCGTTCTATCTTGGGAGGCACTTGCTCAGAATCCTTGAGCACCGTAGAGGGAGCAATATTGCCTTAAGGAAACTGTGGTATCACACAGGGCTCGGATTTAATCTGCTCATTCTAACAATTTGATATTAAGGGTCAGTTCTCTTTTTAATTATTGCAAATATATTTGTATGCATGATTTATATATATATATATATATATATAACAGAAGTATATGTAAATTTCAACATACACATCGCATCTACCTGATAGATGTAAAGAAAAAACAAAATTGTCCAATTGATAATAGAAAATGGCAAGTAATTCCAGTAGAAGATCAAAGAATCAAACAGTTGATGCTGGGAATCCCAAAATTCATCAAGTATTTCCTTAACAAAAGTTAGAAAGCAGTAAGTTTTTTGAACTCCTATACTCCTGTAACTAGTGAAATTCCTTGAGATTCAAGGATTACAAGATAAACAAAATATAACACACTGCTCAGTAAATTTTTCGTAGAGAAATAAAGATAACTATTAGAAGCATTACATAAAGAATGAAAAAATAATGGAAAACATAATTTTATACATTCCAATAAAACAAATTATATATCCCTTGTTATTGTCCCTGTTAATCAAGCAAATCCCAATCTAAAAATATATACACATGTAATGATGTTTTTGGACTCACATAGCTCATTTGCGTACATTATAGTATATGAAAACATGCAGTTCACTCATATGCTTATCATCAGAACATGCCACTCAATTGAATGTGCCATCAAATGCATCTATGAAAACAGAACATGAACAATAATAGTTCCCAAAAAGAAAGGCCCTGTTTTGTTCTTTATTCAAGTCCCCACTCCAAATATTACTCAATAATAGTACCAACACTGCAATTTGACCACATTGAAACTCAATCATAAACTGAAAACATGCTTGTATAACACTGCCGTTTGTCCACATTGAAACTCAATCATAAAGTGAAAACATGCTTGTATATCAGAGGCCCTGTTTTGTTCAAAATATTAGGCCCTTTTGTATATGTATATATATGTAAATTCAAAGTATTTTACTCTTCAATGCATTGTGCATGTGGTCAAAACATGCTTGTTTTTCACTCATCTAAAAAAAGTGAACAAATAAAAAATATATTGATTAAATTGATATCAAATCCATCTGAATACATATGGTAATTATATAATATGGTCAGATTCAAAATCCAGACTCATAATTAATAATAAAAAATAATCCACACCATATACATATGCAAATATCAAAAACCATAAATTCCAGAAGAACATACCATATACATATGCAAAAATCAAGCTTATATATATGCATTTACAGAGAAGAAATGATAGTATACATATGCAAAAATCAAAAATCATAAAATTCCAGAAGAACACACCATATTCATATGCAAAAATCAAGCTTATGCATTTACAGAGAAGAAGATAGTACCACTTTCCGAAGCTAGTATATGCCTCAAGCTGCTCTGGTCCAATATTGGAGAAAGCCTAGCAACATACAGAGTCGAAAAGGCACAACCAAACGACATAAATTATAGATATCGACCTAATAGAACGAAATTAATATATATATATATATATATATACATATATATATATGTCTGTATCCAACATCAAGAAGCTGTGTATATATATGTATAACCAGTTATCGAAATTTCTGCTACTTTAGCCTTTTCTCTTCCAGATCCAACAACTAAAGACCACAAATATAGTAGATCGAGAAGGGTTTGTGAAGAAGAAATTTAAAAAATCCGTAAAATGACGAAAATCGACCAACACAAAATTGAAAAACCCTGAAAATGAACGAAATGAAGTGCATTTGTCAATTCAAATAATAAAATATCCTCATAGTTATTTCACACGAGAGTGAACCAAGATGAAATTAAAAATATGAGTGAAACTCTATTTCATATATGGATCATAGAAAACAACCATAAGCATCATTCATTTTAAACTTCAATAATTGACAAGAAAACCAAGCTAACTTCCCTTGATTGACAAAAATAAATTATATGCCCTTTTTCAAAATTAGTCAAAGTTTTAGTACATGGGAAGATTTATTTGCTTTCATTTCAAAATTCTTTGAGCATTTTAAAGCTTAATGAAAGGTTTTTTTTTCATAAGAGTCACCTTTTCAAAATAATTTATCTCAAATCCAAGGTGTCACCTTCACATGCAATTTCAAGATATTCAAAAGAATGTGATGCATGAACAATGATTATTCATCAATAAATGAATACATTCATAAAACACATTTATAAATCAATGAATAGATGAATACAAGTATCAAATCAATACAATGTATAAATTTTCACAATTCACTTAGACATCTCAAATATTGCATACCATCATCAAAATTCCTTTTTTATGGCATGTGCATGTTCAATGGTCATTGGGCACTAGAGATCATCTAAAAACACTTCCCCTTATAAGAATATTCTCCTTTAGCCTTTAAATGCATATAACTAACTTGAAAACATCATAGGAGAATAAAATGTTAAATAACCTTACGTAAGGGAAAAACTTTCAAAGTTTGTCATGGATCAACTCTAAGCCGGTTAAGGCAAGAATAGAGCTGAGGCTCTGATACCAATTGTTGGCCAAATATTGACACCTAGAGGGGGGTGAATAGGGTTAATGACAAACTTTGAGACAGTTGGCCTTGAAATTCTATTTCGGACAATAATTCCTGTTTTGATATTAACAAAACATTTAAGCGTGTTTGATACTAATATAATTTTGAGCTAAGTGTTTCAGCAAGAATAGGAAAATTCAAGCAATAAGCAACAAAGAAATTCAAGCGCAAAAACGTAAATGGACAAAATGGTCAACGAAAGGAAAAAGTTGAAGACTCAAGACACGAGATAGATAGGTCGGTGTGTGAATATTGTAATAAGGTATTATATGTGTTGATTGGTCCTATAAGCTCAAGTGATTAAAGAACCGAACTCAAAACGGAACAAAACGAACTCAGAATCAAAATCTTTGAGTCACCTAGTCGACTGGCCAAGTAATGGCAACCGACTGGCTATGATCCAGTTGATTGTCCAAGGGCCTAGCCGACTGGATGAAACAGAGAGTTTTTGAACTTATTTGATTGCCTGAGGCAGTCAACTGGCCATAGCCGTTGAGAAAAATATTTTAAAATACAGCTTGAAGGCAGTCGATTGGGTGCCTATAGGCAGTCCACTGAGTGCTTCGGGTTTTTAAGAAAAAGTAAATCTGAGAAATATTTTTGCCCATCACTTGGTGTTTATTCTTGCTACTTTTCAGAACTCACTCTCCTACTCTCCTATAGTGAGATTCACTCTCCAAACCCTAATGTTTCACTATATATAGAATGAGATGTAGGATTGAAAGAGTAATTCTAGTGTGAGCAATTCCTACAAAGTCTTCATCTCATTTTTTTTCTCTAGCACTCTTTGAAAAGTATTTGAAAGCAAGAATCAAGAAATCTCGTTTTTCACTCAAATCATTTGAAGATTTAAATTATAGATATTTTCTTATTCTCTCATTGAATTCATCCTTTGAGAATATACATCTAGAGTTCTTGAAATATCACTTAAAAACACTTAAGCTTATATTGATCTATCTTCCATAAAAACCTTAGGGTTTTTGAGTGTTTTTATTTCTTGAGTGATATATTGATTGCATACATAAATTTATAATCTTGGGTACGTGAAGCCCATTGTTTCAAGGGAGAATTGTTCTCTTGATTGTGTGACGAGCTAGTTAGCTCATGTGTAAAGGTTTTGCTATTCCACCTATTGAAGGAAGAGCCATAGTGTGAGGATTGGAAAAGTTTCAAGGAAGGGGATTCTTTGAGCCGAGGACTAGGAACTACCAAACCTCATAAAAATCACAGTGTCAATCTCTTTATCTCTATCTGCTTATTTTATTATCTTGCATGCTTATTAATCTTGTGATAATTAACTTGATAAATTAAATTGATTCCTTCATTGAAAACTCGTTTGTATAACAAATTTAGATATTTGTGGATATTGCTAGTTTTTGTTAAAAAGAATTTAAAATTTGTTTTAACACCCTATTCATCCCCTTCTAGGACCAATTAGTGACTAACAATTGGTATCAGAGCCTAATCTCTACTTGTTTTAGACTTAACCGTCTTAGAGAACGATCATGGCCTCAAATATAATCACTCACATAGAAGGACAATCTAACAATAGGCCCCCATAGTTTGATGGTTCAAACTATAGCTATTGGAAGACTAGAATGGTAGATTTTCTACAAGCTATTGACTACTAAATTTGGCAAGTTATTGTTGATGAACCTTTTACTATAACCAAAGCTGTAGATGAAAAAATAATCCCTAAATTACCAAATGAATGGGATAATGATGAACGTAGACTTATGTCTTTTAATGCCAAAGCTAAGGTAAATCTAAATTGTGCCTTAAGTCCAAAATGAATAATCGTGTTTCTATTTGCTCCACGGCTAAAGAAATGTGAGATAAATTAGAAGTAACTTATGAATGTACCACCCAAGTTCGAGAATCTAAAATTGATTTACTCATGCATGAATATGAATTATTTGCTATGAAAGAGGATGAAAATATCAACTCTTTAATGTCTCATTTTACTAACATTTTGAATGGACTAAAGCATCTTGGTAGAATTATTCCTAGATCCGATGCGGCACACTAAGTTCTTAGAAGCCTTCCGGTCAAATGGGATGCAAAAGTGACGGCAATTAAAGAAGCACGTGATCTTAGCACAATGAGCCTTGATGAGATCTTTGGGTCTTTTCTTACTTGAGAAATCACCTTAAAATCTCGTGACGAAGACACCAAGCCTAGAAAAGGTATAGCTTTGCAAGCCTCTACCAAAAATGAAGCCAATGAGCAAATTGAAGAGGAGGAAGATGAAGACATTGCCTTGATCACCCAAAGATTTAAAAGATTTCTTCAAAGAAAGAAAGTCAACAGTGGGAGATTCATAAGGCAAAATGAGCCAAGAGGCGAGCCTAGCAAGAGGGAGCCTCTAACTTGCTTCAATTATGGAAAGCCGGGGCACTATAGAAATGAATGCTTCAAACTTAAAAAGGAGAACGAGAAAAGGCTAAACAAGATGGCCATGAATGCTACATGGGATGATTATGACTCATGTGATTCGGATGAAGAAGAGAATTGCGAGGAAATGGCAAACATTTGCCTCATGGCAAATAAAGATGAGGTACATTTAAATTCACAAGTATTAGATAAATAAAAAATGTCATGTGATGAACTCATCTCCTCTTATAATGAATTGCAAGATACATTTGAAGAATTGCATGATGAATTTGAAAGATTAATTAGTAAACACATTTTACTTAAGAAAGCAAAATCTTCATGTATTTTTACTTGTTCCACCTTAGTTGATTCGAATATTACGGACAACAAAAGTATTGAGATAGAAAAGGAAAATATTTTCTTGAAAAAGACTATAGATGATCAAATAAACATCTTAGCAAAATTCACAAAAGGAAAAGAAAATTTAAGTATTATACTAGGAAGACAAAGAAGATCATTTGATAAAAGTGGTTTAGGGTATGATGTTTTTAACAAAGATGCACCCATATTGAAAAAGAGAAAATCATTAAGGCATACATTTTCAAAACAACTATCTAACACACCCTCAAATAATCATAAACATGTTACATGTTATTATTGCAAGAAAAAGGGTTATAAGGCAAATGTTTGCTTTCAAAGAAAGAAGAAAGTTGTCTGAAAAATATTTTGGGTTCCAAAAGGAACCATTGCATGCTTACGTAGAAAGGAAAATGTTATAACAAAAATGTTTTGGGTTCCAAAAGGAACAATTGCATCTCTCTCTAAGCTTAGTGGACCCAAAATAGATTGGGTATCAATGAACGTTATTTAAATTTGTTTTGAAGGTATGCTCGAAGTCCGCTTCAAAAGAAAAATGGTTTCTTGATAGCGGATGCTCAAGGCATATAACGAGAGACAAATCAAAATTCATGTCTTTAAAGTCCTATTAAGAAGGGAATGTTACTTTTGGAGACAACTCTAAAGAAACAATTATTGGAATTGGCTCCATCGGTATATCTTCCTCTCTATCTATAGATAATGTGCTTTTAGTTGATGGTTTGAAGCATAAATTGTTTATCATTAGTCAATTATGTGACAAAGGTTATGATGTTATTTTTAGGTCAAATGCATGCATAGTTGAGAAAGATGGAAAACAATTGTTCAATGCTAAAAGAAACAAAAATTTGTATACTAGTATGCATTATGAATTGCATGATCAAGATGTTAAGTGTTTTGTCACATCTAGCAAAAATAGTTGGTTCTGACATAGACGCTTAGGACATGCTAGTATGGACCTCATTCATCGTTTATCTAAAAATGAGTTAGTCAAAGGCCTCCCGAAGACTAATTTTTCAAAAGATAAGATATGTAGTGCGTGTCAAATAGGCAAGCAAGTAAAGTCCTCTTTCAAAAGAAAGAAAGATATTACCACTTTTAGACCACTAGAACTACTTCATATGGATCTTTTCGGATCGGAAAGAACGGTCAGCTTAGCCGAAAAACTCTATGTACTCGTTATAGTTGATGACTACTCTAGATTTACTTAGGTTCATTTTCTTGCTCAAAAAAATGAAACTCACTCTATTCTTGATAAATTTTATAGAGTCATTTAAAATGAAAAATATTTGAAAATCAATAAGATTAGAAATGATAGGGGTAGGGAATTTGAAAATCAAGATTTAGAGAAATTATGTGATGAACTTGGTATATCTCATGATCTCTCGGCTCCAAGAACCCCTCAACAAAATGGTGTGGTTGAAAGAAAGAATAGGTCTTTGCAAGAAATGGCTAGAACCATGTTAAATGAACACATCCTTCCTCGAAGCCTTTGGGCGGAATCGGTAAACACCGCTTGTCATGTCATAAATAGAGTTATCATTCGAATAAAATTGGGAAAAACACATTATGAGTTATGGAACGATCGAAAGTCCAATATTGGGTATTTCAAGGTGTTCCGTTGTAAATGCTTTATGCTAAATGATAAAGATAACTTGAAAAAATTTGACTCCAAATCAGATGAAGCAATTTTCTTAGGTTGTTCTTTAAGAAGTAGAGCATTTAAAGTCTTTAACAAAAGGACTTTAATCATTGTCGAGTCTATTCATGTTGTTTTTGATGAATCACCACCACTACCATTACCTAGGGTTGACCTAGATGATGATGAAGTTGTAGAGATTGAGGATAACTTAAATAACCTTAATATTTCCAACTCATCAAGTAGACAAATGGAAAAGAGTGAAGTTGTGAATTAATCTAATGATGACTTGACAAGCTCAATTCCTAAATCTTGGAGGATTGTACAGAACCATCCTCTTGACCAAGTCATAAATAATCCTTCACAAGGTATTAACACAATGTGATGATTCTTGGATCGTGGCTATGCAATCATATGACTTTTGTGTCTCAAATCGAGCCCAATAACTTTTACGAAGCTCAATGTGATGATTCTTGGATCGTGGCTATGCAAGAGCAGATAAATCAATTTGAACGCAATCAAGTTTGACATTTAATTCCTCAACCCACACATCAAACTATAATAAGCACAAAATGGGTATTTTGAAATTAAAAGGATGAAAATGGAGTGATCATTCGAAATAAAGCAAGATTGGTAGCTCAAAGATACAATCAAGAGGAATGCATTGACTACGATGAGACCTTTGCAACCATAGCTAGATTAGAAGCAATTAAAATGCTTCTTGCATTTATATCATCTAGAAATTTTACTCTTTATCAAATGGATGTCAAAAGTATTTTTCTAAATGGAACTATAGATGAAGAAGTGTTTGTAAAACAACCACCCGGTTTTGAAAATGAATTTTTTCCAAATCACGTTTACAAATTCTGTAAAGCTTTGTACGGCTTGAAGCAAGCCCCTAGAGCTTGGTATGAAAGGCTTAGTGATTTTTTAACTCAAAATGGTTTTAGAAAAGGTAAAGTTAATAATACACTCTTTAGAAAAACCATTAAAAATAATTTGTTGCTTGTCCAAATATATGTTGATGACATTATATTCGGATCAACAAATGTTTCTCTTTACAAAGAATTCGCTACAAGTATGCAAAATGAATTTCAAATGAGTATGATGGGTGAGTTGAACTTCTTCTTAGGGTTGCAAATCAATCAAAGATCGGATGACTTATTTGTTAGCTAATCTAAGTACACTAAAGATTTGCTAAAGCAATTTGGTATGGAGGAAGCCAAACATGCTATAACTCTTATGAGTACCTCTATTAAGCTAGACAAGACGAAAATGGAAAATGTGTTGACAACACTAAATCTAGAGGCATGATTGGAATTTTGCTTTAATTAACTGCTAGTAGACCGGATATAATGTTTAGTGTATGCTTATGTGCTCATTTTCAATCTTGTCCTAAAGAATCTCACTTGCTAGCCATAAAACGTATTTTTCGCTATCTTAGTAGAACGATTAACTTAGGACTTTGGTATCTACGTGGCACTACACTTGATCTTATTAGTTATTCGGATGCCGATTTTGTGGGATGTAAAGTGGATAAAAAAAGCACAAGCGACACCTTAACACTTTCTAGGACACTCCCTAGTATATTGGTTCAGTAAAAAGAAAAATTCAGTTGCATTGTCTACGGCCGAAGCTGAATACGATGCAGCAGGTAGTAGTTGCGCTCAAACTCTTTATATTAAGCAACAATTACTTGATTTTGGTTTTGTTTTCAATCATGTGCCTATTAAATGTGATAATACTAGTGCTATTTGAATATCTAAGAATCCCATTCAACACTCACGCACCAAGAACATCGAGATTAGGCATCTTACGTAGCTAAAGACGACGTTGAATTGGTTTTTAAAATTACTTAGACGATAGTGAAAACAACCCAGAAGGGGGGGGGGGGTGAATAGGCTTTTGTGGATTTATTGACAAATTAATATTTAATTGCGAAAAAATAAATTTTAATCCAATCACAAAACCCTAATTCTCAAATCACATCATTCAAGCAATACCAAACAAACATCAATATAGTGTAGAAAATAAATCAAGAGACGACACAAAGAATTATACGTGGAAAAACCAAGGAAACATTCCAAGGAAAAAACCACGGGTACACTCAGGTACCGATGCACTATGAATCAACAAGTACAGACTTTATGAGAGTTTTAGACTTACAATCACTCTTGATATGCCTTCCTCTACTCGCGGTCTGAAACCCTTGAATCACTCGTACTTCACGAAGCACGCTTGCTCTGCCAGACACTATGAGAGACTCACAAATCACGCTTGATTTGCCTTTCTCTACTCACAGTCTGAAATCCTCGAATCGCTCCGTACTTGGACGGATCAAAACAACCTAGTTGCAATAGACGATGTGATCATTTTTTAGCAATTACTCATCCAATCATGCATAAAGAACTTTGGTGTAGAAGCACGATTGGAGAACCTCAACACAAGAGAGAACACCAATATGTATGATCACTCCATAATGACCTCTCTGTGTGTATCACTTTGTATAAGAATATGAACTATAGAATATTGCAGAGCTCTCACCAAAAACCCTCTTGAAAAATCGTCGTAAAAAACTGTAGCCTCTTTTCTTGTAGAACCTTGGCATTTATAGACCAAGTCATAGAAAACCCTAACCTTTCCCTCTTATGTAATTTCACAATACCTTGATAAATCTTCTAAAATTTGATGTAAATATTTGTATACGCCAATACATAGAGGTTTGAAGACGTCGATCACTTAAAAACTCGAAGTAGGGACCAAACTGGAATAATCCGAAAGCACCCCGAAACAAATCCTGCATAACAAGTGATCACGTGACCAAGCATTGGGACCTACGCTTGGGCGTAGGACCTATGCTTGGGCGTAGGATTAGGGTGTAGGATCCCCTCCCAGCTTCAAAACCACAGTGTAGGTTAGAGCCAATTTGTCCTGTTTCAGCCTCTAACAACGTAGATATATTGCATCTTTTGCAATTTTTTCATATTTGAACTAAACTGGTCATCTCGAACTCCCGATGTTTTTGGTTGAAGTCATAATGTCTGGAAATGACATTTTTGCCCTCTAGTGAAGTGACGATGTCTAGAAATGATGATTTTTCCCTTCGGTAGCTTTCTTTGCTTTGACACACTCCTTGACTTCTTTCTCGAGATAGAAACGAACATATTAACAACTCAATTTCAAATACACAAAACTCTTAATATGACAATTCACTCAACATGATTATTGTCTAGAACATATCAAACACAAATAATACTATAAATGTTCTTACAATCTCCCCCTTGGCATTTCTGAGAGAAAACAATGTTTTATAATATAGCCTCACAAATAGCAACATAACATCTATACCTTTGAACACACACTGATAAACATAGATATAAACTGTCACCTTGCTTTCATGACAGTTAACCAATCCTGTAACCACAACACTGAACAAACCATTAAACGCGGGTGTGAAAAATAGACATAAAATGATCATAAGAAAATCATAACACCAATGCACACATAATGATCATCATTCTCCCTCTAAGAATAAACTCCCCCTTGCTAAATATTTCTCCATATGAATCAATCAAACAATCTCAATCTCTCCCCCTCAATTAATACTTCTCCCCCTTTTTGTCACTGAAATGTCAAGCAAAGAGAGTATATGCCATAGCAACAATATAGAGAGATGTAAGGAAGTATTCAATGAAAAACACCAAAATATAGAACTCTTACCAGATCATATTCAAATTCTAAAGGTAATAGAAATCTGTATTATGCATGACCTTACTACTAATGAATGAATGCAAAATGTCATGAATAAAAATAAAATAAAATATTTTTATTTTTAGAAATCTGTGAGTAAGGTAGTAGAGACATAAAGTCAATCATTAACACATCATATTTCAGATTTAACTCGACCATTATACACATGGTATAAAAGAAAATCAACACACATACCTTGTAAACTCAAGAATGCATAAGTCAAGTTTTACAAATATATATATATGAAAATTCTCATGTGCAAGCACTAAAGTAAGATGAAAACAATACATACTAAAGCTGATAATCTCTCCACCAACCATGATGATAATTCAATCCAAGATCCAAACTAGAAGGCAAAAAATAAAAGATACGTTATCTTTGTCACACAATTTCCCGTTTCTCATCTTTTCAACTTTTTCACCATATCCCTTTTTGTCTTCCTAAGCTCCGGACTTTCTAGCGAGGATTTTTAATCCCGACCAACTGGACCCCACATTCTTCCATGTGATTCATGCTCATTAGTCTTCTTCCCTTTTTACGTGAACACTCAATGTCTATTGAGGCAAGAGGCCCGGTTACTCAGATTGAAGAACTACTTTTTGCATTTTTAATGTTTTAAACATCTCATTTTTTTCAACATCACCACAATATTCATACACATGAAAAAAATATTTCATACATAGACCAATCTAGCATAGCTCATGAACCTTCATACCACTTCGGGTTAAATAAAAAAAATTGACAGATTCAACAGGCATTATAATCATCACCGAAACAACTAGCACCTAAGATTAAAGTTTTGTAACATAAAATAATCATGTTAAGTGATCATCCAAAAATATTAGGCCAGTCTGATGCCTCTACTTCACATATACATAATGAGACAAGTAAATGTGAAAATAGAGTAAAATATGACAACTTTTATACTCTGGCCAAGCTCAACAGTCTCAAAAATTTTATTTTATGATTTTCGAAAATAAAATGCATGCATGAAGAAATATAATACAAATGCATGATTACCTATCAATTATAGGAAAATAATGCAATGTGTTCCTAGAATGATAGATAAGAAGATATCTATTCTAAAAAAAGCATACCAATAGATTTCCAAAGACTAACATGCTTTTGAAAATCTAATGGTTTTGTAAAGATATCTGCCAATTGAGAATCTGTGGATATGAACTCTAAAGACACTATCCCATCTTCAACAATATCACGAATGAAATGATGTCAAATATCTATATGCTTTATCCTAGAATGTCGAACAGGATTTTTAGAAATATTTATCGCATTCGTGTTATCACAAAATACAGTCATCGTGCCTTGAGAAAAACCATAATCCTACAATATTTGACGCATCCACAAAACCTGAGTACAATAATTACCAACTGCTATATACTCAGCCTCAGCAGTGGAACGAGAAATATAATTTTGTTTCTTGTTATGCTAAGCAACTAAGCAATTTCCAACATAAAAACACCCTCCACTGGTACTTTTTATATCATCAACATTACCGGCCTAATCAACATCAGAAAAAGATGCGATTTCAGTATTAGTATCCGATGGATATCACATTCCATAATTCATTGTCCATTTAACACACTTGATAATCCTTTTCACAATAGTAATATGAGACTCCTTAGGATTTGCCTGGTAACGTGCACACAAACCAACACTAAAAGCTATATCAGGTCGACTGACAGTCAAATACAACAAACTCCCAACCATACTCATAGGAGTGCGAACATCCTTAGCCTTTTCTAAACCAAACTTCTTCACCAATTCCAATGTATAACGAGTTTGAGAAACAAAAAATCCCATCATTTAATTGCCTAACTTGAAGCCCTAAAAAGAAGTTTAATTCACCAATCATGCTCATCTAAAATTCATGTTTCAATTGATCTCCAAAATAATGAGCAAACTTATCAGAAGTGGATCCAAACACAATGTCATCAACATAGATTTGAGCAACAATTGTATCACTCTAAATTTTATGAATAAACAGTGTTTTGTCCACTCTCCCTCGAGTAAAACCTGTCTTCAACAGGTAATCAGTCAACCTTTCATGCCAAGCTCTAGTAGTTTGCTTTAGCCCATACAAAGCCTTTTTCAACCTATAAACATGATCTAGATAATAAGGATCTTCAAATCCTTTGGGCTGCTCCACATATACTTCCTCATGAAGAACACCATTTAAAAATGCACTCTTCACATCCATTTGATATAACTTGAATCCAAAATGACACGCAATAGCAAACAATATCCGAATAGATTCAAGCCAAGCCACTCGAGCGAAAGTCTCATCAAAATCAATACCCTCCATCTGAGTATATCCTTGAGCAACAAGCCTAGCCTTATTCCTAACCACTATACCATTTTAATCTTTTTTATTCTATAAAATCCACTTGGTACCAATCACATTTATCTCTTTCGGTCTAGGCACAAGATACCATACATCATTCTTAACAAACTGCTGAAGTTCTTCTTGCATAACATTTATCCACTCACTATCTTGAAGAGCTTCTTTGATATTTTTAGGTTCCAAAGAAGATGTATAGTATCCATATGAAACCTCATTCCTAGCCTTTCTCCGTGTCACCATCATCTGATCAACAGAACCTATAACATTATCCAAAGGATGGTATAACTTTACCCCTTGCAGATGGTTCCTTAAATAGTGTAGGCTGAACATCACCAATTAAATCATGTGATTCTACAGGACTTGAAGTATGATCACTAGCCACATTATCCTCTTTTTTAACCTCAGAAGAATCATTATCCAATATAAGGAATGACTGACCATCTTCCTCCTCAGCAGACGTTGGAGACTTATCAACACATGAGTCATCAACCACTACATTCACAGATTCCATCATAGTTTGAGTTCTAAGGTTCAACACTCTATATGCTCGACTAGTCAATGAATAATCCAAAAATATTTCGTCATCACTCTTAGACTCAAACTTCCGAATAGATTCACGATCTCTAAGAATATAACGTTTTGCTCCAAAAACTTTGAAATATTTCACATTGGGTTTCTTACCATTCCACAATTCATAAGGAGTTTTTAAGGTGTCAGACCTAAGATAAACTCTGTTTGAGATGTAACACGCTGTGTTCACCGCCTCGGCCCAAAAATACCTAGGAACATTCCTACCCTTTAATATAATATTGGCCATTTCCTGAATAACCCTATTCTTCCTCTCAACTACTCCATTCGGCCCAAAAATACCTAGAAATGGAACAATTCTTCTCAGTTTGAGTTTTTAAACAAATTCTCTTAAAACTTTCAGGAGCTTCAGACTTTTCACTTAGAAATCCAACCCATGCAAATCTCGAATAATCATCCACCATGACAAAAATATACTTCTTTCCTCCTTTACTCATAGTCCTAGTGAGACCCATTAAATCACTATGCAACAGCTCTAAAGGTCTAGAAGTACCAATGACATTTATCTTTTTGTGCTGACATCTGACTTGTTTACCTTTCTGACATGATTCACACACAACCCCTTTTGCATAACCAAGCTTAGGGACTCCCTTAATAATTTCACTCTTAGTAAATTTTGTTAATTCTCGAAAATTAACATGTCCCATCCGCTGATGCCAGATTTTAAATTCATCATGTTTAACTTTATTGCATAACAATTCAGAACTAGGAACAATGCAATATTAATTATTAGTTGAACGCATACCTTCCATTACACAATTCCTAGAAGAGTTAATAATCGAACACTTATCAGGAGAAAAAGTGACATTATGATTGTTATCACATATCTGATTGATGCTCAATAAATTTTCTTTAAGACCCTCTACATAAAGCACATCTTCTAGTTTAGATAAACCAGAAACCATAATGGTACCTTGGCCTAGAACCTTCGACTTCTCTCCATCACCAAAGGTGACTATCCCACCATGACATTCCTCAAGAAATCCAAATAATGACTTATCTCCAGTCATATGCCTCGAACATCCACTATCCAAATACCAAGATGTAGACTTGTGTGCTTTATGTGCAATATTAACTACAAGACAGTTTAGCTCACTTTTTGTCACCCAAGCCTTCTTCATCTTCGAAGCTCCTTTTGTCAATCTTGACAAATTCTTCTTTTATTCATTTAGCATTCAAATTTGATCTTGAACACGATCTCCATGTTGAACTCTTTGTTCCTTCACCGATTGCAGAGTCTTCCCTCTCAACTTTGAACACCTTGGTCGAATGTGACCACTGACACCACAGTGATGACAAATAGGAACAAACCTCAGGAATCCATCATTTGACTTCCTAGTATATCTGGGGGTAAGGAAATGCTTGTTTTCAACAGGTCTTTTGACATAGGATCAAACCTTAGGATTCCAATTTGAATTTCCTTTTGAGGAACTTGATGCTACTTGGGAGGCTTTTACAAAGGTGGTTTTTGCAGCAACATTCGAATTTTACAATACTCCAACAAAACCTAGTCCCTTTATATTTCCTGTGGACTTTCCTACACTCAACATATGATTAAGCTTAAGAGTTCCACCAGACCACTTCTGAACATTTTAGTAAGCATCTTTTAGCTCTTTTTCCAAATTTTCAATCTTAGTAGATTTCTCAACCAATTCTTTATTGAGACCATCTATTAACTTCAATGCCTCAATTTTTTCAAGTTCAGACTTATTCAAATCCTAAATCAACTTGGCCTTTTGGGTCTGTAGAAGATTCCGAGTTTGAGAACTATTGACTAATTCATCTTTTAAAGAATGAAGTTCTTTGTCCATGTTAAGACTTTTAGTCAATAGTTTCATGTGATTCTTGTGAAGTTCTGTGGTCTTATTAAGTAATTTATTATAAGACTATTGAAGCGTTTCATTACAATCTTCATCACTCTCAGAACCTTCCTCTTCAGACATCGCCAATATTGAAACAACTTCGCTAACCTCTTTACTCTGTAAAACAAACACAGTGAAATTCTCAGAATCATCACCTACTTCTAATTTTGTCGCATCATTAGCTGATCCATTGTTAGAGTCATCATCCAAACTGACAGCTAATCCTTTAGATTTCTTCAGAGTATTTGCACACTCTGCAGCTATATGACCATATCCTTGATATTCAAAACATTTGGGTTTCTTCTTTTTAGGATCAGACTTGTCCTTCCTAATTTGAGTCTTATTTCTACTTCTAGACTCACCTAATTTTTGTCCCTAGCCATTCTGTTTAGCCCTAACAAATTTTTTCAATCTCTTAGCAAACATGACAATATCATTCAGACTCAACTCACTTTCTTCATCAAGTTCAACCTGATCCTCCCTAGTGGTTTTGAAAGCTATGTTCTTCTCTTTTGTGCCACTTGTCTTTTTAGGAGGATTTTTGAACATCTCCATCTCATAAGATTTTAAATTTCTAGCCAATTATTCAACCTTAATTTCTTTAAGACTCATGACCTCAGAGATGATAGTGACCTTATATCGAAAACGTTCAAGAAGAGATCTAAGGATTGTTTTTACTATGGTAGTCTCATGAATAGGCTCACCTACATTATGACAACCTGTTACAATATCAGTTAACCTAGATGACGTGTCTAGAAATGTGTTCCACGTTACAATACCCAAGTATAGGTAGTCAAGTTATAATATAGTCTTGGTGAGTCCAAGTGTCGAACCTCAGGGAGAGTCGGAAAGATGTATGAAAAATGAATTTTATTTTTGTCCTTGAATTGATTTGATTGATTGATTTTAGTTGTTTTATTGAATTAAATTAAATACTAAGGCATTGAGAATTCCTTTACAATGTCGAAACCAAGTGTACCACATATCCAAATAAGTAATAAAAATTAACTAATACAATCATCATATGTTAATTATATTTGCATGGCAAAAAATGGGTCGCTTGGTAGGATAATCCATACTAATAACGCAACTCTCCAAATCATGCCTATAAGCAATAAATAATTAACATACTAAATGAATTATATAAGTTAACTAATAGAATCATTATATGTTCATTATAAATGCTATGGCAAGAAAGTGGTCGCTAATGAAGCAACTCTACAAATCATACCTATATTAGCAATAATAATAAACATACTAATGATCTAGTAAATCCCATTAAATAAGTAGTATTATTAATTATATATGAATCATAAGAATTGTGAACTATAAAGATGTAATTACATTCAAAGTATTCATTATACCTATGTAAGATCATAAGAAATCAAGAACACCACATAAAGTGGGTTGAGCATTACTTATATCATTGTATGGCATAATGAATCTTAGATGTAACTACCTAAGTGTATTCATTGATTCAAAGAATTCAATATACATGGCATAAAGAGACAAAGAATCATTGAATAAAAATTATTAGATTCATATATTATCAATAATACTAACCTTGAAGCATTAAATACTTGGATATGCAAACACTTGGTTCTTCATTTTAAATTCATTCCCTAGCCTTAGCTAGAGAATTACTCTTCCATTACAAATATATAAATCACTATGTTTCTCTTCACTCCTATTCCTCCTCCCTTACAAATGAAAGACTACCTCTATTTATAGGGAAAATATGGAATCAAATGACAACTAGAAAAGAGAAATTGGATTTCTTTTTGTTTGAATATTCATTACTTTCCACCCCATTGTCTTCTTTTCACATGTGTCTTTGTTTCTTCCATGTATCTTTGTTTCTTGACATGGATCAGATTTACTCTTGTAAAATCATAATCCAATGAATGTGGTAAATCTTCAAGAAAATGTAAAATTCACATCACCCTTTGGTAAACCCGAACCCGCATTGATTTCTGCACAATTCTGCAGTTTTGAAGCTGACTTGCAACTGCCATAACGCATTCATTTCAAATCGAAATAAGGTCATTCTTGTGCTCAAATTGAAGGTCTCTGAATCAACTTTCCAATGGTACCAATGCCATTTCCAGAATCAAAACACAGAGTTATTTATAGGCATTTAAGTAAAGGGTGGTCAAGATGAATATATTTCATGCATAGTTGATGACCCAATTTGCATGGAATTGATTGAATTCTTCATGAAGACCTAGAAAATAAGATAAACACAAAAATATCATAAAACTTGAATAAAAGATATTACTATAGAACTAAAAGATGTAAATTAAGGGGTTTAAATATATAATGTTTGATACTTATCAATAGCCTCAAAGTCGGCGAAGAGCTCATCATCCTCCATCTTCAGCTATTCAAATTGAGAATTTAAAATTTGAAGCTTTGATTGTTTAACCTTTGACGTTCCTTCATGAGTGACTTGGAGAATGTCCCAAGCCTCCTTGGCAATTACGCACGTAGAAATCCTCTTGAACTCACTCGGAGTTACAACATTATATAACACATTCAACACCTTCGAGTTCCAATTTGCGCTATTCGTCTCAACAGCAGTCCACTCGCTTGACAATTTTGGTGTTGATTCATTGGTCACGTCATCTTTCACAGTATGAGGTGAATATCCTACTTCAACAGCATTCCACGCTCTCTCATCTAAAGATTTTAAAAATATTCTCATTCTCACTTTCCAATATGTGTAATTCGAGCCATCAAACAAAGGGGACCTAGATATGGATCCTCCTTCACGAGGTATCTCCACCTTCTAAGTACAAAATCAAACCCTAGGTAATTAACCTAAAAAGAGGAAACAACACTTTGATACCAATTGAAATTATCTAGACAATAATGAAAATAGCCTAAAAGGGGGTGGATAGGCTTTTTGTGGATTTATTGACAAATTAATATTTAATTGCGGAAAAATCAATTTTAATCCAATCATAAAACCCTAATTCTCAAATCACATCATTCAAGCAATACAAAACAAACATCAATATAGTGCATAAAATAAATCAAGAGATGACACAGAATTATACATGGAAAAACTAAGGAAACGTTCCAAGAAAAAAACCACGGGTACACTCAGTTACCGATGCACTATGAATCAATAAGTACAGACTCTATGAGAGTTTTAGACTTACAATCACTCTTGATATGCCTTCCTCTACTCGCGGTCTGAAACCCTTGAATCACTGTACTTCATGAAGCATGCTTGTTCCGCCAGACATTATGAGAGACTAACAAATCACGCCGGATTTGCATTTCTCTACTCGCGGTCTAAAATCCTCGAATAGCTTCGTACTCGGATGGATCAAAACAACCTAGTTGCAATGGATGGTGTGATGATTGTTTAGCAATCACTGATCCAATCATATATAAAGAACTTCGGTTTAGAAGCACGATTAGAGAACCTCAACACAAAAGAGAACACCAATAAGTATGATCATTCCATAATGACTTCTCTGTGTGTATCACTTTGTAGAAAAATATAAACTATAGAATATTGTAGAGCTCTCACCAAAAACCCTCTTGAAAAATCGTCATAAAAAATCGTAGCCTCTTCTCTTGTGGAATCTTGGTATTTATAGACCAAGTCATAGAAAACCCTAACCTTTCCCTCTTATGTAATTTCACAATACCTTGATCAATATTCTAAAATATGATGTAAACATGTGTATACGCCAATACATAGAGGTCTGAAGACGTCGATCACTTAAAAACTTGAAGTAGGGACCAAACTGGAAAAATTCAAAAGCACCCCGAAACAAATCCTGCATAATAAGTGATCACGTTGCCAAGCATTGAGACCTACACTTGGGTGTAAGACCTACACTTGGGACCTACATTTGGGCATAGGTCTAGGGCATAGGATCCCCTTTCAGCTTCAAAACCACAACGTAGGTTAGAGCCAATTTGTCCTGTTTCAGCATCTGACAACGTAGGTATGTTGCACCTTTTGCAGTTTTTTCATATTTGAACTAGACTAGTAATCTCGAACTCCCGATGTTTTTGGTTGAAGTCATAATGTTTGGAAATAATATTTTTTCCCTCCGGTGAAGTGACGATGTATGGAAATGTCAATTTTGCCCTTCGGTAGCTTTCTTTGCTTTGACACACTCTTTGACTTCTTTCTCGAAATAGAAACGAACATACTAACAAATCGATTTCAAATACACAAAAATCTTAACATGACAATTCACTCAACATGGTTATTGTCTAGAACATGCCAAACATAAATAATACTATAAATGTTCTTACAGTTTTTATTGACACAAAATCAATTAGCGCATATTTTCACAAAACCCGTCTCGGACGAACCTCTTTCAAAAATTCGTAGAGAAATTGCAATGACCATGGATTTTGAATTAATAGATTAATTTTCTCAAAAACTCGTCTACAATCTCGGCTTTCAAAATGTTTTCAAAATTTCTGAAGGCCAGTCGACTGCCTCATAATGCCTAGTCGACTGGGTAAACTAGAGAGTTTTGATGTCTTAAAATTACTTAAGCCAGCCGACTACATCCTTTTGGCCAGTCGATTGTGTCATGAGCCAGTCAACTGCCTCCATTTGGACAGTTGACTGCCTTTGCATGGTTTTTGTTTTATAACCTATTTTCTCTTCGTCTTCTCTCCATTCTCTCCACGATTCCTCACTTTCCTTCCCTTTTCATGCCATCACTCTACCTATAACTCATTCCCCACTTAATAACGTTCATCACCTTCATCAAATTACTCATCACTCACCTATATATATATACACCTATACACACATATTTTCACCCATTCTCCTCTTCTCTCAACCGATTCACCATTTCTCTTTCTCAAAATGTTTCCATTTCTTTTGATTCTCGTCTTCCTCATGGCACCCAAGCCCGTGCCCAAAGCTCCCACTCGTAAGTGAACCCGTCGGGGTGGAAGCTCGATTATAGATTCTCCTCCACCGCCTCCTGTCATCCCCGAAGAAATCGAATCCGATGAAGACCCTGCTCCCATGTTCATCTTTGCTCTTCTCGGCAATGACGAAGACAACATTTGTCTTTTTGAAATAAAGTTCACCCATCGGAAAATCGCTTGGTGTTGCATTGTCACTCAAACTCTATGCGAAGAGATTGGTGCCAATACTTTCAATCTCTTTTAAAATATGGATTGGGATTTCTTCATTTATCTCAATGTTCTTTATTACCCCCGTGCCATCAAAGTATTCTACACAAATCTGAGAAATCCGCCTCAACCAAGTCCGTCTGCCACATCTCTCCGCTCTGATGTTGCTGGAAAATCTTTTAACCTCACTGAATCCGTCATCAATGATATATTTTGGCTCCCACTAGGCGGCATTTCCTACTACAGTCCCTCTATTTGGTACTCTTCAAGAGATTTTGATCCTCTTGAAGTGGTTCTGGCCATTTCAGTCAACAAAGAGACTATTACAATTGTCGAATTTCCATCATCTTCGTTCATTATCGAGGCTTGTTTAGTGCACAACATCACATACTCCATATTGCCCAAATCTGGAAGTCGTAGTCTTGTGTCGATAATGGAAGCCTTCCTTGTCTCGTGCATAATGACCGGTAAAAAGGTTAACTTAGACTTCATTTTTATTTCCGCCATTCTTGAGTGCCAGAAGAAGAGCGGTGTTCTCATCTTTCCCACACATATTTCTTATCTTCCTGCATGGTGCAATGTTCCACTTGCTGAAGAACCCTCTGAGCATAACTCTATTTTTCTTGATCGCACCCATCTTAAACATATGCATATTGGAAAAAATGCCGATGGGGTGTTGGTTTCTCTAAAAGAAGCTCCTTTAGCAGATCAAGCCGGTCCCTCCAATCCTCATCACAAAGCCTCTGCTTCTTCATTTCCTTCTCTGGGTAGCTCTTTCGACATTCCCGACTTTGGATTTGGTGCAAATCCCGACACCCTCAATCAAATCCTGGAAGTCGTTAAATGCAATGAGGAGGCCCACAAGAAGACTGCCAAAGATATGAAGTGTCTTCAGGAGAAAGTTGACCGCATCACCACTGCCATGGAAGCCCTTATCTGCGATCCTCTGCCTTTTTGATGTCGCTAAAGGAGGATAATTTTGGAGCTTATGTGTTTAGTTGTAGCTGTAGCTTTTGGTAGTTCTATTTGGATAACTTAGTATATGCCATGCTTAGCCTATTTTATGTTGCGTATGTTGTGTTACTTTTGTTCTTATGTGCCGTTGTAGTTGAAGAACAACATGTATCGAAATTTGCAAAACTTAAATGCAAAATGTTTTTTCTATTATCTTTCAATGCATTATCTTAATGACTATTAAATTGGAAAATTTATTCTCTAAGGGGGAGCATTGAAAGAAAATGAAAGGTGCACATATTGAGGGGGAGTATCACTTGATACTTCACCAAATTTGCGCAAACACGAAATGTTTTGTCAACGTTAAAAAGGGGGAGATTGTTGGCCTTGAAATTCTATTTCGGACAATAATTCCTATTTTAATATTAAGAAAACATTTAAGCGTGTTTGATACTAATATAATTTTGAGCTAAGTGTTTCAGCAAGAACATGAAAATTATTCGAAAAGAATGCCAACACAAAAAGCAATAAGCGACAAAGAAATTCAAGCGTAAAAACGGAAAAAGATAAAATGGTCAATGAAAGGCGAAAGTTGAAGACTCAAGACCCGGGGTAGATAGGTTGGTGTGTGAATATTGTAACAAGGTATTCTATCCATTGATTGGTCCTAGAAGTGTTGGGCGTCAGCTGTGTGCAAAATATATGGTTAGAAACGACACCTTAACGACACTTTAGGTTTTACCCTTCTGCAAGTGCACATATCAATTGTAGAGAATTATGCTTGAGTAGGGGAATATCGATCCCACATAGATGATGATTGTTCACTTCAATAGTCTAAAAACACTAAATTATAGTTTTCCGAAAAGAATTTGATTTTGTGAATTATCTAATATTAATGAAAATAAAACAAAAAACAATGATAAATAATGGTTGTGATTCAGAGGGAGAGAAAACAAGAGTTTCCTCACTCCACCACAAACCGCATAACATAGTCCAAATTCTATTTCAATTGTATAAGGGCGATCCATTGACTGTGAATGAGGTCACACCGCGCCAACAGTTTGACCCCAAGAAGGATTACTCTCAACCCGATTGCGACAAACCATCTCAAGACTAAACTGATTAGTGCATGCCAACTACTAATAGAAAAGTAAATTAAAGTAGTAAATTAAACTAAAGCATGTCTATATCAGTTTGTCAGGGGATGACCTGTGTCAACCTAGGGTTTCGAGTTTTATGACCACCATTGTGTAGAAAATTACAGATTAAGCATCCGAGTTCTATCCCATAGTGAATAATTGTGATTTTGTAAGATAAATATTTTCGAAAAGTCTAAGACAAGAATCAATTCAAATATATAAACTTGTATCACGAATAAAAATGATATCTCATCTAACACAATCATCACAGTATAGTCACAGTTTCCCAACTCTACAATTGAATATAAAATCAGAACTACATTACTAGGTTAGGGTTTTGCGAGAAAACCCTAGATACCGAATTAGTTGATCATGGCTGAGAGAATCTGTATTGTTGGTGTAGAAACACTCTCCATGGCCTTCTTCTCCGGATCTCTAGGTCTTTAATGGTAATTCTCTTTAATGGAAGAACTTTATGAATGTGAAAATCAGAACCAGAACTTCAGAACCTCTGAACCCTTTTATTAAACCCTAATCCTCTCATATTTATAAACAAGTGAGGGAAACCCTAATGGTTGCCCTTTTTTGTAATTTCATAATAGATGAATAATCTCTTAAAATCAGATGTAAATATTTGAATAAGCTTGTATGTAGAGGTCTGGAATAACCGATCACTTGAAATATCGAAGTAGGGATAAAACTGGAAAAAATTCTGAAACAACTTCAGCATGTCGAGGGATCACGTGACCACAAGGCGAGACCTACACTCCTGACCTACGCTTGGGCATAGGTATAGGATGTAGGGCTATGCTCCTGACCTACGTTTGGGTGTAGGTCTAGGGCATAGGGTCTAGAACCACAACGTAGGTTGGGTCAAATCTGCCCATTTTTCTCTTTAACGACGTAGGGTATAATGCTTTTTTGCTGTAAAAACCCGTATTTTCATATATGAGCTAGACTTGTCGCCTTTAACTCCCGATACTTTTCGATGAAGTATTAATGTTTGAAAATGACATTTTTACCCTTCCGGTGAGAGAATGAAGTCGGGAAATAACCATTTTGCTCATCGGTAGCTCTTTTTTACTCTGGCACACCTTTCGATTCCTTTCTCGATATAAAAAAAACACGAACTTAGTTAATTCACCGAGATTAGCTCTATTTCTTCATTAAGCTCCTGAAACATGCTTAGACACACAAATGAGATAAAAATACTAAGTAACGGAATATAAAGACATCACAAACGCAAGATAAGGGCGAAAAAGGACCAATACTGAACACCTATCACACCCCCAAACTTACATATTGCTATTCCCTTAGCAATAAACTCAGAGAAAACTATCTGTGATGATTCTTATTCTATCTAACCTATCTACTCTAACCTAATCCCTTGCTTTCGTGAAGGTCAACGATTACACTTAGCACGTGTTAGAAGCCTTTTAAACCCCTAGTGGACGAGTTTAGTCTCGTGAAGGTTTTCAGTGATGGTACCTAAAAACATCTCAATTCGTTTGTAATTATGCATTCATGAGTTTACACACACAAGTCAAATAAGCTACGATACAAGACACAAGATAATACGAATGCAAATATTCCCACTCACTACCAAACAACAATATCAAGCTCCGTGTCATGAATGACCCCCACTTAAGTGAATGATTTTGCTACTTTCTACTTAAAATCCAGACAACCTTCCATGATTTTGTGAACAGTCAACTACAATTTTTCAGTTTCTTTTCTCTTACTTCATTGATCAAACTTTGCCATTTTTAGTAAAACGTACTCTTTCCATCTTTCCACTTTTCATCCGTTTTTGTTTTTTTAAGTCTCAGGACTTTCCAGCGAGGATTTTTAGTCTCAACCAACTGGGCCCAAGCTTCTTCCATGGGATTTATGCCCATTAGTCTTCTCCCCTTTAAACACGAACAATGATATTGGTGATACCAAGACTCAGTTACTCAGATCAAATAACTATATTTTGCATTTTATTTTCTCAAAAACAATTTTCAATTTTCTCCATTTCAACCAAAACAACTCCCCTTCTCCCCTTTTATTGCGGCAAAATTATTTTTCAACTACATAGTAAAAAATCAACCTATTTCTCATAGTGAATGTGTGCTTGTGTTTATAGGTCAAAGTCGTCCTTCTTAATTTCAATTTCACTAATCATTCACCCATGTAAACCATATCACTTAACTAACTTGATCGAATCATTATTCTCATGAGCGGGAACATCACATCACATACTACTTATACATTATAAAGATAAACTCAATTAATTCATAATGCGAAACACTCACGTATCAATTTTTTTAAATTTTTTTCCTTTCTTGTAACTATATACCTTCACCCCCAAACTTAAATGTGACAATGTCCTCATGGTAAAAAAAAATAAAGAATGAGAACAAATATAGTTATCCTTGAAGCGCAGTCCTGGATTCTTCAAAATGTTCAACCTCCTCCCCCAAACTTGATTCAGATCACCTGTAAATATGCAATAAACACATACCCAAATATTATAGCAAGGGAAAAGAAATTATAAAAATTACTAGAAATTGACACAAATTTTCAAGGAATTTTTGAAAATTCTCTTTTTGGATTTTACTGAAATTTTTTTAAATGAAATAAAAAGGGATTTGGCCTTAAAGGCCTATAATCTCTAAGAATCGAAATTACAGAAATAACTTATTATACAAACCAAGGCTACACAGCCTAGGACCAATATTTAAATTCTTTAGCACGACTTTCTAGAAAAGGATATCCAACACCTTTCCTCTTTGCCATAATTCCCTTAATCAAAGGACAAAATATATGAGGTGACTCTTTAAGCGCTCTTACCCATGGACAATTAGTACTACTTATGACATCGAATACAGAACAGTAATCACCATATAAAGTACCTCATTTGTCCTGTTCTAAATTCAGCCCCTGTATGGTTAGTGTGTCCATCAAATCCTCCTCCAACACCTTAGACAATAGTTCTTCCGTAAATTCATCATTCTCTAGTAAACTAACAGATGCCATAAATTCCGGTCTTGGATCAATTTGCTTATAAATCTTCAGCCGCTGACCATGACTTTTTAATCAAACATCCTCATATACGCAATTTCGTATCCCCTCCCACTCAATCCCTAATCGCGGATATTCCCAGGAACAACTTATCTACCATGTTTATGCTCAACACTCGCTCATCTAGAAAGGGATCCTTAAGAGGGGTGTCATCCTTGATAGGCTCTATCACAATTCATGGCAAATGATCATCACTAGCTTTCTTCATAGCTGTTTTATCTTTTAATTCATTATCCTCCACACGCAACACCATCTCAGGAAGCTTACTTTCAGGCACCAACTTTTGTGGAGGAATAAGTTGAGGTCCAAGCGACTCTTTTGATGCTCTCTCTGACAGTGAATACAATGCAGCTTCAAACACAACGGTATATTTCCAACTAGATCGCTATTGGTCCTCTCCTTTTTATAAATTCACCTCCGACCTTTTCATCACAATCTCCAAATCGTCTCTTACACTACTCTGATGTATAACTTCTTCAACCATCCCCTCTATGTTAAAACACTCAGCTGGTTCAGGTAGTTGATGGTTGGTATCAAAGACATTCATCCTCATGTTTAAATTCCCAAAAGATATGTCCATAATCCCTGTTCTGCAATCAACGCCTACTGATTCCTTACTTGTTATCCTGACGTCCTGTATGATTGCAGGGTTGTTCGGAAATCCCTTTGCAACTTCCTGGACGTTCATACTTTGTTTTGTAGTCTTTCAATTACCTTATAGTTTAGATAATAAAGGCTATAGGTCATCGGTTGTGACATTTACGAAGGGTCAACCCCTCGGATTTTTGAGTTCTTGGCCTCTATTCACACTTACACGTCATATGCTTGTTTGGATAGCTGCCGTAGCCAAAAATGGTCTTCCTAAGATAACAGTGATATGTCTCCTTGATCTATGGTTAGGTTCCATGTCTAATACTACAAAGTCTATATGATAGTAGAACTTACCCACTTGCACTATGACATCCTCAAAAATTCCTCTCGGTTGTTTAGTGGATTTGTCTGCCAATTGAAGCACCACCGAGGTAGTATTGAGATCTCCCAACCCTAGCTGTTGTTAGACCAAGTAAGGTAATAAATTAACACTCACACCCAGATCAAGAAGAGCTCTACCAATCTTCTGGTCACCAATGACACAAGAAATAATGGGAGCACCAGGATCTTTCCTCTTAGGTGGAGTATCACTCAATAAGATCGAACTCACCTGTTCAGTCAACAAAATCTTTTTTTGGAACCTTAGTTCTACTTTTATGCTTTTGAGTACAGAGATTCTTCAAAATTTTGGCATAGGCTGGAATTTGGTCAACAATGTCTAGAAGAGGTTTATAGATCTCGACTTATCGACATGGATCCAACATGTCCTTCTCTTTATGATGCTCTTTATATGAAATCAACTCTCAGAGACGTTGAGGGTAAGGTGCTACTTCCTCATATGGTGCCCTTTCTATTTCTTCATCTTTCTTCACTTGAGCTGATCTTTCTAAGCTTTGTCAGCCTATTTCTTCTGAGCTTCTTCTTCTGCCTTTCTTTGAAATTCTTCAACCTTTTGCTTCTTCAGCCTCTCCTCGTGCTGCTCCTCAGCTTTACTATCCACTTCTCTTCCATTTCTCAAAATTGTGACTACTTGGACTGTCTCATGATGAGTCTCAACAAAGGATCTTGGCTCCAGTACTTGTTGTGGTTTTGGGTTCACCACCAGTTGACTAGATAATATTCTCACTATCCTATCCATAACATCTGCTAATTGTACTATTGGGGCTTCCATTTGAACAAGGGATTGGGAATGAGAGTTCAGTGTTTGGATGATCACCTTAGAATTATTAGATTGATTTTCAAGCTCCCTCAAGGTACTCATCATCTATTCAAAGTCAGGTGGTCTTGATAGTGAATTTTGAGTTGGATGTTGATGTTGGAAATGGTTTTGAGGATATGGAGGGTAAGCTTGATTTAGATTGAATCCTTGGTTTTGGTTTCCTTGAGGTTGGGTCTGGAAGTTATATAGCTGGACAACTTGATTATTATTGAATGGTTGGAGAGCCTGAGAATTATTGGATGACTCTCTGGGTTGGTAATTTGATTTAGAATTTCGAGTCATTATTCTTGGATGAGATTCAAATGATTGCTGACTCTGTTGGAACCTTGGTTGTGGATATGATGTTGTTCCTGAATGAACCTTGGTTAACTGTTGGATGATTGTCCTTGTGGGACCCTTTCTGGTTGGTTTTCCACATTTGTGGATGTATAGGATAAGAATGGGTGATTTCTAGCATTGGAAGTGTATGAATTTGTGAAAATAGTATTATTGGAATAGTTCCATGATGCGTTGACATCAACGACCATTATGTCTTGACGCTCATTTTGGGAATACTTGGCTTCTAGCTATGAGAATTCTCTCCTAGGTGAATGATTTTGTTTGAGAATCTTGTCTACTTTCTCTCCTAACAATGCCACTGAATCTCTTACATCATCATGATTCACCTCATATGCTTTTTCAGATCTGTTGTTAAGACCACCCCTAGACCTCAAATCAGATTCATATTGGATTCCAAAGGTGAAATACTATTTTTTCCAATAAATGGTTCAAATAATTTTATCGACATGAGTGTTCTATACCAAAAAAAATATTCATTTTGAAACCATTTATTTATTATCATAGTGGTAGAAAGAGTACCATGTTGCGTCTAGACTTCAAACGGTTTAGCTTTAACCATGTTATGTTAAGGGCCCCACATTACTGGTTGATAGAGAATCAAAGTAGATTTACCAATGAATCACGAAATGCTATGGTTCTTACATATGATTTCTTAATTTATGCAGAAGTAATTTGTACACACACACACACATATATATATATACACATAGAACCCTAGTCGCTACTACCAATTGGCACCACCCCACCACCCCACCATCCTCCACCACCACCACAACCACCAACCACCACCATGAACACCACCATCACTATCCCACCACCCGCCAACACCACCACAACCCCTAGATCGACTCTTTGAAACCTAAATCGAAACCCCAATTCGACACTCAATACCCCAAATCAAAACCCCTAAATCGACTCTACAAACCCTATATTGAACCCCTCTCCACTATCTGCAACTGCAACTCCACCACCATCGAACCCCCTCCACCACCTTCGACACCATCTGTAACTGCAACTGCAAATCTTGTGTGTAGGAGAAAAAGAAGACTTGTGTTTTTGTCCCAAACAAAAATTGTGTTTTTTTATTTTTAAGGTAGAAAACAAGGACAAGAACAAGAATGTTTTTTGTTCTTAAGAGGACAAAAAAAAAACAAAAATAAAGTTTCCAAATGGGGCCCAATATTTCATGAAACACTTAAAGTCTAGGTCCAAAGTCTTTCAACGGGATCAGATACTTTTGAATACTTTATAGTTTTTTTTTTTTTAATGTATCATTTTTAACCCCTTCACCTCTAGTTGTTGGTCAGGGCTTAGAGAGGTATTAGAGTAAATTGATTAATGGCAGATTAGGTATGTATGTTCATTGGCCACCATATAAACAACTTTAATGCGACCTTTTGTGTCAAAGGTAAACATATATATATATATATATACTAGCAAACAACACGTTCACATGGCCTCTAAAATTAAAAAGAGTAAGAACTTTACTTAATAAATTAGGAAAAATACATTGTACTTTTATTTCTATCAATGGACGGGTCATAGTAGAGAATTCACTTAAACTTCTAGTGTTGGGGTTCGTGATTTAAATTAATATAAAAATAGTTTCTACACTTGCTAACACAGAAATGATGAAGATAATTTTATTGCTTTCTTGATGATTACAGAACTGTAGGAAGAAAAATGGAAGAGAAGTGAAACTGTGCAAACAACTTCAAGATCACTCTTTCTCTTTCTATGTCTGGAAAAGTTCCCCCCTAAAATGATTCCCAGCTCCTTTATTTATAGGCGTCGGGGTTGACATGGTCTTCGCGAAGCATCCTTTCTATTACTAGGTGAAGACTCGGAGTGTGTTGTGGCATGCCAGTCTGATATGGGAGGATGGCACAGTGGCATAAGTCCAACTTTGAAAGTGGTTCTTGGTAGTGTTGGAAAATTGCAGGGATTTAATTATAGCATCCTTGTGACCTAAGAAGATGATCTGCCAAAAGATTTTGAATTTGGAGGTCAGGAATATTAAATATAGCCACTATGACTCCTCGAACAAGTTTGATATTTGTTCTGGTCATAGTTGTAATAGTATTTTCTGCATATATAGGGAGGGGAGTGTTCCTGGCCAAGAAATACATTCAACCATTTAGCGAGGCATGGGCAAGCCTTGGCTAAGAGAAGTGTGGGGAAGCTTGTTGGCTTGTAAAGATATGGTTTGACATGGTTCGGTGGCACGGTTGGTGAAGATCACTCGGTTAGACACTGTAGTTTGTGCTGGAGCATGCATGGCTTGGCAAGCCATGTGTGCATATCCACGAGTGTGCCAACTTGCCTTTGGCAAGGTGATGTCTTAGCTTGGCATGCATTGCTGTGCATGCAATGCACTTGGCTCGGCAAGCTATGTGCACACCAAGATTTGGCTAGGCCAACTTGTCCTTTGGGCAAGGTTGTGACACGAGATAAGCAATGGTTGGTGTTGATTCAAGACATAGGCATGGCGCGGCATGACCTATGTGCCAAGATATTTACAGAACCAAGACAGGGGTGTGGCTAGGTATTGGCTCGATGGTGAAGGCATTGGTTCAAACTTGACAAAGCTCTCAAGTGTGTGGAGGCTTGAAAGGAGTTGAGACAAGGTATTTGGCTCAGCAAAGGCAAGCATTATGCAGTGTTAACATATGTTTGACATTGAGTTGGCTAAGATGGTGGAGCATGGTTCAGACTAAGGCAATACAAATACTGGTCAAGGCCAATATGTGACTCAGACATGCAGTTTGGGCAGTTTTGTGACACACAACTAACTCTAACCATCAAGAGGCATGGATGCATTACAGGGAGATGCCTTAATATTCTGAGAGTTGTCAGTTCAACTCTATGCTAAGTGTTGGTAGCCTTTAATTGGTGCCAACACAACCTAGATGGATGGGGCTGTCATCCACATCAGATATAAATAGTTTTGTGTATTGGCCTATATAGGGACATATGTATGGTATTGTATAGGCAACGACTTTTAGAGAGAGATAATGCTTGTGAGTCCTGTAGTGTGCCTGAGTGAGAGGAATCATTTGTACTATTTATGTTTATAGTAAAAGATTGGACACCATTAATTGTGGTTTCTGTAAATTATGGGTGCAGTTTAATTTTTATTGCATTCATATATACAGTGTGTGTTTGTGGTGCAAAACACTTGATGTATTGTAAGGCATAAGTGTGTGAGTGGCTGAACTAAAGTTAGGAATTGTATTATAGTGTCTGATTTGGTGTCATCAAAGGGCCAAAATTTTGTGGTGAAACTTGACCCCTGTGACAGTTGGTATCAGAGCCCCTTTTGAATCTCAGAATGGCTGGTGGAAATGCTATAGAAGCACTATGTGAAAGAGTTTCTCGGTTGCAAACCTTGGTGGGTGGTGCATTCTCTTGAAGTGATGACCCTTTGTTAGTGCAAACCAACTTGTTGGTTGTGGAATTGCAGACCCAATGCAAGTTGATAGAGGAATACACGACTAACATGAATTCCAAGATGAAGGCTTTCTCAGAAGACTTTATTGGCGTTGTTGATGTCTTCAAGGAAAATGTTAGGGATCTGGAAGGGGAGTACGGGCTGATTAAGCGGGCTATACAGAACCAGACAACGGTGGGGGAAAAACCATCGTCAAAGATCAAAATCCCTGAACCGAAGACCTTTGGAGGGAAGCGGAGTGCAAAAGATCTGGAGAATATCCTATGGGATGTGGATCAGTATTTTTAGGCTTCCCATATGCTAGAGGAAAATCAAATTACAATCACTAGCATGTATCTAACTGGTGATGCGAAATTATAGTGGCGGACATGCTTGGAGGACGAGTCACGCCCAAGGATCAATTCTTTTGCAGAATTGAAGAAGGAACTCAAGGAGTAGTTCTTGCTAGTGAATTCAGGTTGGGTGGCAAGGGAGTGCCTAAGAAATCTAAAACACACTGGTTCGGTGCGTGAGTATATGATGGAGTTCACCTCCTTGATGCTGGACATCAAAGACATGTTAGAGGATGACAAGTTGTTTAATTTCATGGTGGGTTTGCAATCATGGGCTCAGATCGAGTTGAGGAGGAGGGTGTGACTGGCTTCTCTTCCGCCATTGTTGTTGCAGACAGTCTGCTGGACTTGCGGATGGAGAAGTTTGATCCTAACCCAGGCATGGAAGAGAAGAAGGGCAAGTTCGGTGACAAGCCCAGGAAGCCATTGGTTGAGGAAGACAAAGGCAAGGCTGAGGCAACAATGAGTCAACATAAACCAAGATATGACTCGGGTTACTTCATTTGCAAAGGACTGCATAGGGCCAGAGATTGTCCAAGAAAGGAGAAAATGAACACCATGACAGCGGATGGTCTAGACGAGGGAAATTTTGACTCGAATGGGGGTAGTGGTGGTCCTATTCGACTTAGTCCACTGATGGTGGTGCATGATGGGTAGGCTGGAGGCCAGCGTGCCAAGAAGTGAATCAGAGTTGTTGTGGTGGGTGTGTGGCTGCGAGGAAAGGCTGTGCAAGGATACTCACCAGAAAAAGATGGCATTACTACTGATTTGGTAATGTTGATTTCCTCAAGTTTATGTTTTATGGTGATGGGCTGCTGATTGCAAAAATAGAGTCCATGTTTGTATTATTTGCTTGACAAGGGTTGATGCAGAGGTTGGGCCTCTTGGCAAGATGTGAATTGTTGGTGACTTTATCAGAATTGATACGGATTATGGGATTCGAGACTAGGCACTTGTTGTTATATGTTAGCCATAATTGATATGGAGATGGATTCATGGCTAAGGAATGTGATATTCTTGGTCAGAAACTAATGCAGAGAACGGGTCTGTGATCAAGGTAGAGATGCAGCAGTGTTTGTTGCAGAGATATTTCAGAAATTGAGGTTAAGGTTTCGAGCAACACTTGAATTGTAGAGTGTTGGGTTATGTCCACAAAGGTTAATAACATGATGGGTATGCTCCAACAAGGACGTTAGACTTCTTCAAGTGGGGGAGGCTTGTTACTCGGTGAAGACTAGGAGTGTGTTGTGGTATGCTAGTGTGACATGGGAGGATGACACAGTAGCATAAGTCCAACTTTGAAAGTGGGACTTGGTAGTTTAGAAAATTGCAGGGATTTAATTATAGTATCCTTGTGACCTAAGAAGTTGATCTGCCAAAGGATTTTGAATTTGGAGGTCAGGAATATTAAATATGGTCATTATGACTCCTCAAACAAGTCTGATATTTGTTTTGGTCAAAGCTGTAATAGTGTTTTTTATGCATATATAGGGAGGGGAGTGTTCCTGACCAAGAAAGACATTCAACCACTTAGCAAGGCATGGGAAAGCCTTGGCTAAGAAAATTGTGGGGAAACTTGTTTGCTTGTAAAGTGACATGGTTCGGTGGAACGGTTGGAAAATATGGCTCAGTTAAACACTGTGGGTTATGCTGAAGCATGCATAGCTTGGCAATCCATGTGTGCATACCCACGAGTGTGCCAACTTGCCTTTGGCAAGGTGATGTCTTAGCTTGGCATGCATTTGTGTGCATGCAATGCACTTGGCTCGGTAAGCCATGTGCACACCAAGCTTTGGCAAGGTGATGTCTTAGCTTGGCATGCATTAGTGTGCATTTGGCTCGGTAAGCGATGTGAACACCAAGCTTTGGCTAGGCCAACTTGTCATTTGGGCAAGGCTGTGACACGAGACAATCAATGGTTGGTGTTGATTCAAGACATAGACATGGCGCGACATGGATTATGTGCCATGGTATTGACAGAACCAAGACATGGGCATGGCTAGGTGTTGGCTCGATGGTGAAGGCATTGGTTCAAACTTGGCAAAGCTCTTAAGTGCGTGTAGGCTTGACAGGAGCTGGGACAAGGTATTTGGCTCAACAAAGGCAAGCATTATGCAGTGTTAGCATATGCTTGGCATTAAGTTGGCTGAAGATGCTGCAACATGGTTCAGACTAAGGCAATACAAAGACTGGTCAAGGCTAATGTGTGACTCAGACATGAAGTTTGGGTAGTTTGGTGACACATAACTGACTCTAATCATTAAGAGGCATGGGTGCATTACAGGGAGATGCCACAATATCTTAAAAGTTGTGAGTGCAACTATGTGCTAAGTGTTGGCAACCTCTGATTGGTGCAAACACAACCTAGGAGGATGGGGCTGTCATCCATATCAAATATAGGCAGTTTTGTATATTGGCCTATATAGGGACATATGTATGGCATTGTATAGGCAGCGAATTTAAGAGAGAGATAGTATTTGTGAGTGTTGTAGTGTGCCTGAGTGAGAGGAATCCTTTATACTATTTGTGTTTATAGTAAAAGGTTGGACACCATTAATTGTGGTTTATGTAAATTGTGTGTCTTGTTTGATTTTTATTGCATTCATATATACAGTGTGTGTGTGGTGCAAAACACTTGGTGCATTGTAAGGCATAATTGTGTGAGTGGCTGAACCAAAGTCAGGAATTGTATTATAGTGTCTGATTTGGTGCCATCATAGGGCAAAACTTTCATCGTAAAACTTGACCCATGTGACACTTTCCATGTCAGCACCGCATCACGCGAGGTCCATAGGAGTACCTCACGACACATGATCTGCGAGGTTTTCTTGCGGATTCACCTTTCCCCTCTTTTTAGTCGTTATTAACCAAGGGTCCGAATCCCTTTACTGATGTTATAGCTTTATCCCGGGTCATGTCCTTTTACATACGTGCCTTTCCATGACCCTGAGTGCCATTGGACCCTCTAAGGTACTTTGTTTCTTTAGATATCATAAATAGGGTCATAATCCACTAATTTGCGTATCTAAAGCTTTCCTTTAGATTTCCATATAGCACTCCCCTCGCGAGTAGCATATAGGGCTATGGGTTTAGATGTTATCTATATCCATATCGGTCCCCCCATAATTACCTCTGCACAATGCTTCTTCTCACGTATAAACCATTTTGGGCCAGTTCCAAAAATTATAACCTTTTTTTCCGCATGTCATACACTTTGGTTAAGACATGCCCATACCCGCATATTAAATATTCACGGGATACCCCCTTGCATTGTTTCCCATTGCACTTTAGTACTTAGCCAAGTACTCAAGTGCAACACCATATATATATATATATATATATTTTGTTTTCTTACCTCGCAAGTTTCCATATGCAAATCCTTCCTTTTTAATTTATCTCATAACTGTCGCGAGATATTTTGAGTTCCCGCGATTTTTATTCTTCTGCCACCCACCCTACAATGGTGAGCCTTATACTCATCCTTTTCTTTGTTCATTGTTTCACATTCTTGTCTCGCGAGCCAATCTTCATTTTGCGACTTCATTTTGTCATTTTTTTTTCTTTCTCTTCTATTATTCGGTCTCTCGTATGTGCTTAATTTTTTATTTTCATATTTGAACTCTGATTCCTCAAAATAACCTATTCCCCAGGATCCGTGACAAATTTTCATACGCTTGGCTTAGGCGACGTTTTGCCTTTCTCGCGCATTAAATACGCCTTTTCATTTTTTACATCTTCCCATATATAATTTACATTTATCATTTTTTTCTCCTAGAGCTCCTCATTCTCCCATTTTCCATACTCCATCATCCTTTGCCCCATCATTTCCTTTCCCTTCTATATTTACCTCGCACATTCACCCCCTTTCTTATTCTTTTACAAAGACTTCCTTCCCCTTCCTTTTTACTCTACTTTACTACCATGCCTAAGGTAGAATCTACTCTAAAGCTTCTCGCTCCCCCTTCTAGGATTGTCCCTTCTATTCCCCAAGCTTTAGAATAGCGAAAAGCTCACTTTTTTTTATCTTCACCACGATGTCTTTTAGTCTGAGATGGAGAATCTCCCTACTGATGATGCCTTAAGTGATCCCATTACCTTGGATCCGGACCATGAAGCCAATCTTGCCTTCATCCCACCCTCTTTTATCCCCCGCTTCATTATTGAGAGGGGAGATGCCCGTTTCTCTTTTATTGAGTATAAGGAGCATGTAACACCCATTAATGAATGGAAAATGTGGTTCAGTCACATACTAAGCCAAGACCGCCATCATTTGTTATTAGCCAAGGTAGGCATTCTAAAGGCTATTGAACTCTTTCCAGACTTCTATGTTCGTCGCGACATAAATGCCTTAACATCTCTTATTTCAAGATGGAGCACCTATACCCTTACCTTCATTGCTTCATGGGGTGAGTTCACACCTACTCTTGAGGATATAGTGATTCTATTTTGTCTACCAGTTCTTGACTCGCGTCCAATAAAAGCTCCTCTTGTCGACACTGAAGATAAGGAAATCCTTAACCAATTACGAGCTTGTGACGCTTATGCTTGTAAGTGAGGTAGTTGGTTTGACAAGGGAGTGCTTCCTCCTGAGCAAACCATGTCAAGTCGCCCTAAATTGTCTTATTCCGCATGGTGTTGCCATTTTTTCTACGAATACTCTCCTCAAAAGCTTGCTCTAAGTCAAGCTTGCGAGTCAGCCCCTGGCCCCCAATTCAATGGTCCTTATGACCTGGCTGGCTTCCTCGCATACTGGTTGGATCATTACATCTTCCAGGGTAGGCCAGAGGATGGTATTAGTAGGTACATGTTTCTTTTGGCTACCATGCTATCGCAAGGAATACAAATTCCCTTTGCTCCCCTTTTTCTTAGTACCTTATATTTTGAACTAGATACTCTCGCAAGTGACTTCTCACGGTCATTTGGTAGATATGATATTAGTACTCAGATATCGGGACTTTTCTTACACTATTCCTTTTAGAGCATTTCCCCAATTATGCCCCTGTCCCTTTTTCTTTTCCACTCACTTCTTCTAGTTCCTTAAAGGTCGCAACTCCACCCTTCCTGAGATAGCGAGCCTCTCTTTGGTCATCTCTTGCTCCTTCAAAAAGATTGAAATACTTCATTGACTCTCTTCTAAGTTTTCCTTTCGTCCATATTCTACTCCACTCGAGGGCTTTTATTTTCCTGATTTTTACCCCTCTGACGAAATAGTATCTTACGAGTTCGCATCAAATGACCACCTTATCTTTTCTGCCATTTTATATAGATGCCACATCCCCGTCTTTGATGAGACTTTCTCTAAAATTGCCACTTACAACCCCTTGTGAGTGTCTCGCCAGTTGGGTTTTGACCAAACTATTCCTCCCTTCCTCCCCTCAATCAGTGAAGACCAATTTGATAGAGCCTTTATACGTTATCGCACATTTTTAGAAAAATCACTTCTCGTTTTCTCAACCGTAATCTACATTCCTCCGAGTACTCAAAGGGGTAGCACAACTCCTTGTTACTGTGAATTCTGGAGAGAACAGATAATCAAGTTTCAAACATTTTTAGATAACCCCCCCAATGTTATAGATCCAGTGTCTATTTATTCCTCAGATTCTTCATTGAAGCTTCGTAAATTGTGTGGCTCACGCAGTCATAAATGCAAGTTTGCACTTCAAACGCCTGACTATTTTGTTCAAGATTGCCGCGTTGAAGACTCTCCTTCACAAGATATAAAGACTCCACCTCATAAAAAATCCAAGAAAACCAAAACTATTCCTTGCGCGGGATCTGCCAAAACTATTCCTTGAATCGTGTAGAGGTCCCTCCCGCGAAGACCCCTACTCTCGAGGAGATTGGTAAATCCTTTGCCTTTGTTATTCCTTCTACACATATATTCATATTGTATTGCATCTAGTATGAATAGTTTCCTTCTTCATCGTTCAAGTGCTCAAGCTTCAGGCAAAACCAATGTTTCTCTTTTGCGAGATTTCTCACATGTTTCTCCAGATATTGACGAGATTACCTTATCTAATAGGATTAATAATCTTTCTCAAAAAGAGTCATTAGACAACATGCCACTTGCCTAGAGGAAAATGGCTCTCCTTTCTGATCCTAAAGTTCACATAGCAGGAGAGACCCTAAGCTCGGATGAAATTCCTCTGCTTCGAAAACGAACGCTTTTTTTAGCCTGATTGAAAAATAAACATTCCACTGTTCCTAAACAAACATTACTCGACACCGTGGCTCGCGTTGTTAAATATATCAGGGATTCTGATCCAACCCATCAACCTGAATCCGCGAATCTTCAAAGGGCCACTCATGATGTCATGAGTCCTGGTATCTCCTTCCCTTTTTCTCTTTACACTTTATTCTTTACATTTTCATGCCCGCATCTTTGCACTAATTTACTCTTTTCTACTATCCTTTGTTGTTTTGTTAGAAAGCGCGAAGGAAACAAAGTTATTGATATACTTTCTTCCTTCCCAAAGAAAGCTATTTCTCATAGTGAGTTTGTCATTAACACTCGCATATGTATATACATACTTATGCTCCAGATGCTTTGCCTTAACATTTTTCTTTTCACTTTCCTCTAGGTCTTCATGACTATATACCATCTTCTTCTATTGGAGGCCTCACTCCAAAGCCAATGCTGAAGGATTCCTTTGACAATTCTGAGAACAATCTTCCAATTGGGATACTGCTGACGAGGCCTACCCAATTAAACTTTGAGGATGAGTCTTCTCGTGACTCTATGATATCAGTGACTTCTACCCTAGAAAAGGGTCGCGAGGGATCTTTGGCTGATGAAACAGATCACCATGTTGATACTGCCCCCGTGCATGCCCACTCTTCTTTAGAGGATGTTCGTGAGGAGTTTCCAAAGACTAATAGGTGTTGAATGTTGTCCATTTTAGGCCCCTATCTTGCTATTATTATGTCTTTATATTCCATTATTTTGGTACTTTTATGCCATTTGTGTGTTTAAGCGTGCTTCAGGAGGTTAATAAAGAAAAAGAGCTAACTTTGGTGAATTAACCAAGGACATGTTCATTTCTATTCAAGAAAAGAGCAAAAGAGATGTTTTCAAAAGAAAAATGGCTTCTAAAGGGCTAAAACGGAATTTTTCAGAGCCGCAACTTCAACAATCATTGTAATGGAGTAGAGCGGGTTCTACAGGTACATTTTCCAAGAAAACTAGTTTTCACGAATTTTCCTACGCTTGGTCTACGCTTCCAGTAGCTTAGAGTGATTAGAAAGTGTTGTTTTGATGCATGACCTACGTTTCATGTTTTTTACCTATGCTTGACCTATGCTTCAAGTGTAGGCTTAGCCTACGCTCAAAGCGTAGGGGGTCTGTGTAGTTAAGTGCTTAAATGACAAATTTGACCCTGACTTATTTTCCTTTGTTGTGGCTTTGACTTCTATACCACGATACACGGGATATACACATATTATATATCAGAATATAGGGTTTTGTTCATTTGGGTGTGAAATGACGAAAAAGGGTAACCTTAGGGTTTCCTTTGGCTGTTGTCAATAAATAGAGAAGTCTACTACATATTTGAGAGAGCTCCTATGCACGTATAATTTTCAGAGCAGCCTTTGGAGATTTATATCATTTCAAAGGTGAGAAGCCATACAAGACTTAGAGTTTCAGAGACGAAGAGAATGGTGAACAATTCTACATCAACAATGCGGTCTCTATTAGCCATGATCAACTAAATCAATATCTAGGGTTTTCTAGCAAAACCCTAGCCAAGTAATGTAGTTTTTATATTTGTTTTCAATTGTAACAAGGGGAAGTTGTGACTATACCGTGATGATTGTTGTAGATGAGTGATCATTTTTATTCTTGATACAATTTTATATATTTGTTCTTTATTCTTGTCCTAGATTGAATACATATATGTCTCTTATTTAATCATGATTATTCACTACATGTCGGAACTCGGATGCTTAATCCATAAATTTCTACACGATGGTTCTTAACACTCGAAACCCTGGGTTTACACAGGCCATGCCTCGATGAGGTATCATAGACATGCTCTAGTTTCATTTCATGCATTAGGAGTAGAATTAGAGTAAAGTAAATAGTATGCACCAGTTACACTCTGTCTGGAGATGGCTTGTAGCAAATCTGGTTGACGGTATCCTTTTTGGGAGCATATTCGACTATTTGCGGTACGTTCTGATTAACGAGAATAGATCTCCCTCTGACAATTGTGCAAATTGAAAACTATGTTATGCGGTTAGTGGTGGAGCAATGAAAATCCTAATTTTATCTCTCTCTTGATTAAACACTCAATTTAAATTTTGTTTTAGTTAATTTAGTTATAATTCCCAAAATTAAATCAAACAAAATTTTCAACCATAATTCAATATATTTTGAACTGCTGAAGTGAATAACCAAGTCTCTGTGGGTTCGACATTCCCTTTCTCAAGCCATTTCTATACTATAATTTGACTCGTGCGCTTGGGATAGGTAAAACCTAAGTCGTCCCAAAGGGTCATTCTTAAGCATTATTTTTGACACCCCTGGGCAGACATCAGACACAACTTACTGTGTCAATACGGAACAACTAAGCACTCATTCTTCACCTGTTCATTTAACCGTGTTTGAGGTCACTGCCACTGACTCCTTTGTTGTAGACTTGCCCTTTCATGATGATCAAGCTAAATATCCAAATTTGGATATTCATCATTTGTAGCCTCTTGAAGGTGACATCGCGGCAGAAATGGCCGCAACCATGGATGATGGCCCTCGGATTCAGAGATCTATTTTTGGTGGCGTTATTCCCAATATTAAAGAAAGTATGCTCCTTCTCTTTTACTTTCTCTTCTTTCTATCACCCCTTTTTTTATTTTATAATAATATATTTCCCTCTTGATTAAGCCTTGGCTCTAAGGGTGAAAACATGGGAAACGAGCTCCATATTGTTGCTTAGAGGGTTTCGCAAGGTCAAGAGATACATCATCAGGAAGTGTTGCCTCCTAGAGTGCCATCGCATGCTTCTTCTCCTACACGCGAACTTGCCTCCACTTTTTACTCTCCTCATATCCCTCCTTCTACCCATGTAGATACCCCTCAGACTGCCGCTCAGGAGCCAGTGCCTTGGCATCTTTTGCTTTCCTATCCACGTTTTATACATGAATTTGATCAAATTATGGATGCTCATCCGAAAACCTTCACGAGAATTGAATTCCACAAACTCCTATTCAGAGACTATATGATTACAACTATTTCATCTTCAACTTATTACAGATGTTTTTATGACGTTGTCTCAGACTTCCATTCAAGATATCGTCCCTGAGACAGTTCTAAGGTGTTATGCTCGTATCCGAGGTTGGAAGAATATTGAAATAGACGTGGCTTGGTGGGAGGCGCGCTTGTACACTATTCAGAGACTATATGATTAGCATTGCGCATAACTAAAGGCTCACTCTGACTACCGGGAAAAATGGGCTCAGATTGAAGAGGTTCGCCAGTGTCTGGCGTTGCTCGAAGAAGAACATCAGAAGCTACAGGACTCAGCTTATCACTCTACGCAAGCTCACGAGTATCTCGAGGAGCATGAGAGATTCAAGCTGTCAGATTCTATTACCAAGGATCTGTTCTAGTCCTTGTTCATTTTGTATATTGAACTTGACTACATGATGTATACACATTGTTTTTCTTTCTTTTTGGAATGAGATGTTATTATCGTATTATAGCTGACTTCAACATCATTACATGTTTTTACCTTGAAAATTTCTATGAAATCCAGATTATTATTTTTCTTAAGAATTTCATGCTTGATACAATTTTATCCACTTCACATTAAGGGGCCTAGTTCGCTCGCGGGTGATTTTATGTTCTATCCTGTAGTAACCATTACTACTTTCATTTGTGATCACATAAGGGCCTTCCCACTTAGGCTCAAATTTCTTTACTCTTTGCCCTTTCATGATTGTTGGAACTATTTTAAACACTCTGTCTCCTTTTTTGAACCATCTGTACCGTACCCTTTTATTATACCCATTTGCATGTTGCTTATTGTAAGCCTTTTGACTCATAAATGCCTCATTCCTTTTCTCTTCAAGGCTTTCAAATTCCAGCAACCTTTCTCCTAATGTACCATTTGCCACCTGTATTTTAGCTGTAACCTCCAATTTTGCCGGTAATATTGCTTATGTTCCGTAGACTAAAGAGTACGGAGACATTCCTGTAGCAGTACGATATGAGGTTCGATGCGCCCATAATGTTATAGGGAGCTCCTCCACCTGCTTCTTCTGATTATCATGAACTAAACGACTCAATATTTGAATCAGCACTTTATTTGAAGCTTCTGCTTGCCCATTCCCTTTAGGGTAATACGGAATGGACTTGTGATGGAACCCCGTACCGCTAGAGCAAGTTTGCTACCTTGGTATTAACAAATGGGGTCCCATTATCAGATAATATGAACTTAGGAATTCCAATCCGGTAAATTATATTTTCCTTTATGAATTGAACCACATTATTTGTTGTTGTCCGTCACAGTGTTATAACTTATACCCATTTTTTAAACAGCTTAGTTGTGACTAGTACCCATGCATGCCCCTGAGCCTGTGGTGTGATCGGCCAAATTATATCCAATGCCCAAGTATGGAAAGGCCAAATGGTGGACAAATTATGTAATTCTGCAGCCGAAGCATGAATGAGATCTCCATGTACTTGACATATGTGACACTTTCTGAAAAAATCACCAGCATCCTTTTCTATTGTTGGCCAATAATATCCTGATAAAAGTAGTTGCTGAAATACCTTCCTCTGACCCTAATGCCCAAACTCATGGGTCTATTTTAGCACTTCCCCTGCTTCTTCCTCATAAATGCATCTCAATAACTTTCCCTAAAAACTTTTGTCAAATAAATTTCCATTTTGAAGGACAAACCGCGAGGCTAACTTATTGAATCGTGACCTGTCCTTTTCAGACAAAATTCCTTCTTTCAGATAAAACACATATTTCTCCCACCAGTTAGTTGTTTTCGTAAAGTTTGCCTCACCCGCGAAGGGGTAAGCATTACAATTCTGACACTTGTTTTATAACTCAACTGCGTTATTCTTCATTCCTGGCCAGAAGTAACCTTCCTGTTGCAAACTCCGATAAAGTCTTACATCCATGTGCCCACATATGTTCTCATGGGCTTTTTATAGTAGTTCTCTTACCTCATTCATTGGAATACATTTAGAGAGGATTCCTTCTGCTACTCTGTAGTATATCACCTCCGTTATGATTTGATAACCTCGCCTTAATGTAGTACTATCATTCCTTATCAAAGCTCGCACTATGTCCTCTCTCCAATCTGGTTCTAGATAAGACTGCGGCTCCGCTTTATGACTGATAGCATAAGTGGTTCTGCACAGTACTTGTAGGCTGAAATTCATCCCTTGAAACTGTAGTCGCAAGCCCAACATTGCTAATGCATCAGAACGCCGATTACCCTCTTGCGGCTCATGTTGAAAGCTTACAGACTCAAAAGTTTCCACCATCTATCCAATGAGGGTTCTGTAAGGCACGAGGTGAGTCCCTTGATAGCTTATTCACCTTTGACCTGTTTAATGACAAGCTTGGAATTCCCTTTCACATGCAGGGCTTTTACCTTCAACTTCTAAGCCATCATTAATCTTAATACCAACCCTTCATATTATGCTATATTTTGTTTCTTTATTTCTTAACACGAAGCCAGCTCCACCCCCTTGTTTCGTAGAAGAACCATCAAACTCCAATGTGCACTCCGCGCTTCGTGTCACATATTCCATGCCCACATTCTCCTATTTAGGCTTGGAACCCCTAGGAAATAAATCCAACAAGTCTTACAATGCCTGGATTTTTATTGCCTTTGGTCTGGAACATGTAATCTCAAATTCAGATAATGCCAACAGCTATCGTGATGTTCTCCCATTGAGTATAGGCTTTGTAATCAGATATTGGATATGGTCATTTTTGGTCACCAATTCCAGCAGATGAACCAATAAATAATGTAAAAATTTATGTGCCTCGAATACCAAAGCCAGGTAATGCTTCTCCAAGGATGTGTATCGCGACTTCGGCCCTCTAAGCACGTGATTGATGTAATATACTGGCTTTTCCTCTCCCTCATGCTCTTGAGCCAATAATTATCTTATTGACTTATTAGTGGAGTGAGGTACATTATCAATGGATTTCCTGGTTGTGGTACTACTATCGTTTCGGGAGAAGCCAAAACTGCTTGATTTTCTCAAAAGCCTCATGTTGCTCTTTTCCCCAATTTATGCTGCATTTTTTTTCAATAATGGCATGAGAGGATGAGTGACCTCTACTAATGTTGGGATGAACCTTCTGAGATATGAGATCTTACACATAATTTTTTTTAATAACTTGCGAGTTGTGGGTGGCACACCGCTTTGGCTTTTGTTGGGTCCAAATCTATTCCATGTCGATGTACAACATATCCCAGAATTTTTTCTTTTGGTACCCCAAAATCACACTTTAGAGGATTCATTTTTAAGTTTTCATGATCCTGGACTTGACCACCAAATCATCAACATAGTCTTCAACTATTTTATGCATCAAATCATGAAAGATGGCCGCCATGGCTTTTTGATATGTGGCTCCAACATTCTTAAGTCCAAAGAGCATTATTGTATAGTGAAAATTTCCCATCAGGGTGCAAAAAGTAGTTTTTTCAGCATCCTCTGGTGCCATTTTTATTTGATTGTAGCCACTGAATCCATTCATTAGCGAAAATATCTCATTTCCCTCAGTTGCGTCTATCATTTAGTCAATGTTAGCTAGAGGAAAATCATCTTTTGGGAGGCCTTATTAAGGTCGAGGTAGTCTACGCAGACTCAAATTTGCCCATTATTCTTCTTCACAGGTACTATGTTCGCAAGGTATGTTGGGTGTTAAGTAGGCTTGATGAATCCCGCTTTCAATAATTTTTCCACTTCTGCCTTAATCTGTATTTCCAGGTCAAATACCCATTGTCGTTGCTTCTTTGGCTCCAACGCGGGGTGCACATTGAGATGATGTCTGACTAGTCCTATACTAAGCCTTGACATCTTACCATAATCCCAGGTGAAAACATCACGATATTCTTTGAGCAGATTCACTAAAGACGCTTTGGTATCTTCAGACAAAGTGTTGTTTATGAAAGTCGGTCATGGCATCGTTCCATCCCCGATATCAACCTCTTATAGGCCATGCTCTGGTCGCGAGTTCGGTTTTGATGTCTCAGGGTCAGTGCCAATTGCATAGTCCCTTGACCCCCAACCTCATCACAATGTATACACCACACGCTCCACAGACATTTGGACTCGCAACCAACTTACCTCCTTCGGCTACCTTTCGAATGACGCCTTAGCTTCCAGATCCTCCCACTTTGATAGAAGAATAGTATAGATACCATGGTCAACCTCCTCTCCATGTTCTGAGAAGTAGACTACATCTGCAAAGTGAGCTTCGGAGGCACAGAAAGGGCTCGCGATGCTTTGAGCGTCATTATTCCCTATCCCCAATTGGCTTTCATTACTTGGTGATAAGATGATGGTACCACACCATAAGTATGCAACCACGACATTCCAAATAATAATTTATATGAGCGCTCCCCTTTTATGATATGAAACTTGGTAGGAGCTCCGATTCTTCTAACCTTGAGATCCAACGTCGTGAATTCCATAGTGGCTTGCTGGTCCCCATTGAAGTTAGTAACTGAAATGGCATGGGTCAGAATCTTGATTTCAAGGTTATTAATCATTTGCAAGGTCACAAGCGGAACCAAGTTAAAAGATGCCCCACCATTCAGAAAGGCTCACTTCATTTCGCGACAACTAACAGTAGTGGGTAAGTAAAGGGGCCGATTGTGATGGAACGGGATTTGTCTGTCAGCCTTTGAGAATGTGATCTCGCCTGTGGCCTTTCCTTGTTGTGGGATAATAATGGTATGATTGAGGGCAACAACCGTTTGCTCCTTCAAGAATTCCTTCACATGCTTTTGAATCGGAAGCTCATTGAAGAAGACTTCGAATTTAGCAAACTCCATTATTTTATGAGCTGGAGAACATTCACACTTGGCGATGGTCATAATTTCTTCAGTGTCATCTTGAGCACTCACTACTGCCACATGCGCGGGAAAAGGCTCGTTGGCTACATCCAAGGCTCTTAACACTATTTTTCTATGCACTATTCCGCAAAATGCCCAACACTAGGTTAAGGAATGCCGGATGGACTTTTGATAAGGACAGTAGTTACTTTTCATTTTCTCTTCTCTCATCGGCGCCCTTCGCATCAGAGGCAGGGATATGACATCATTGGTGATCCACTGATTAAGCAAAGCAATCACTTTCTTTTTGACAAAAGGTAGGGGAGGTGTCTTAGATCTCCTGGTGCAATCTTCACTTGTCATTTCATCTTGTGTGGCTGCTACCATCGCTACTCACCTTCTGGCAATACATGGACGCGTTGGATGCGCTAGACCTTCTCCCAGCCATCGTGCATTATCAACTAGTGCAAAAAAAGTTCTGAATTCATGGTTAACCAAATGCATCTTATACTCTCGCAGCATCCCCGCTATACATATCTTGATTAATTAAAGCTCAAAGAGTAGCTCATGGCACTGTAAAACAGTTTCGCGGAATCTCTTGACATAAGCTACCTCATCCTTTCCCAGATGTTGTCTTTGTCTTGTGAGTAAAAACATTGCCACTTCCTCATCTTCTTGGAAGAACTTGGTGTAAAATTTGATTACCGTGTCTATCCAGCTTGTTATTGAGGCCAGAATGAGATTGGTGTACCAAGTATATGTGGTACCTGTTAGAGATTTGAAAAATCCTCTAAGTTTTTAGTACTCGTTATTCCTATAAGGCCCCAAAGCATCCACAAATTTGGAGACATTCTCCCTTGCGTTTCCATACTTGCCATCAAACTGGTAAAAGATTGGCACCCCATAATCTTCAAGATACAGCAAGGCCATGATGCTTGGATGTTACGGTGGAGCTGTCTCTACTTCATCTACATCAACTTTTGCATTCAGGATGGCTTCCAGTAGCTCTCTAGTGATATAAGATTCATTTTCTAATGATTCTACTTGTGTGTTCGGTACCTCTCGAGGAAGGCCTTGTGTTGCTGCTCTCAGCAAAGCTCAATTTTCATCTCGTAGTAACCCAAATCCTAGTACTGAGGCATGCAAAGCTTCCATAAAGGTGAGAATGGCCTTCTGAGTCTCCTGAATGTTGAACAGAGTCCGTAGCAGAACTTGTGGTAGTTCCGATGAATTTGATATTAGATCTATCACTGGAGGAACCTCTATTTGCACGACACTAGCAGTTACGCGGTGGCACTACCTCTGTGTTGGTGGAACTGGTTCAGGCTCATGATTTTGCTCTGCTCTTTGCTTTTCATTTTGCTTGGTACACCATGTGGGTGGACGACCTCTCCGGCGAGATCGATGAGTATCAACTTGTGTAGAAGACATTTTCTCCCCAGCAGAGTCGCCATAATGTCGGGGTTCATGATTTAAATTGATATAGAAATAGTTTCTACACTTTCTAACACAAAAATGAATTTGATAATTTTATTGTTCTCTTGATGATTACAGAACTGTAGGAAGAAAAAAGGAATAAAAGAGAAACAATACAAACAACTTCAATATCACTCTTTCTCTCTCTAGGAATTTTCTCTCTAATTCTGGAAAAGTTCTTGATGCGACGTCAAGTGTGTAAAAATATGTGGTTAAAGATAACACCTTAATGACTTTAGGTTTTACCCTACGCAAACACACGTATCAATTGTAGAATAGCCAATGGCTTGAGTAAGGGATATGGATCCCGTAGAGACTAAGATTGTTCACTTTAGCAATTCAAAAACAATGAATTATATTTTCTGAAAATGGCTTGTTTGGGTGGTCAGAGACCAAATTATCTATTGTAACTAAAATTATCTAGAAAGCAAATTAAATTTGTTGTGATTTAGATGAGAGAGAAAACTAGGGTTTTCATCGCTCTACCACTAATCTTATAATATAGTTCCTCACTGTATCAGATGTAAGAGGACGATCCATAACTGTGAATCAGGTCGTACAACAAATAGCTAAATACGACCCCAAAAAGGAGTACCATCAACTGAATTGTGACAACCCGTCTCATGACTGACCTAACTAGTATATGCCAATTATACTACTCTAATCTACTCCTACTACATGAAAATAAACTAAAGCATGTCTATATTAAATCATCAAGGCACGGCCTATGTCAACCTAGGGTTTCAAGTTTCATTACCACCATTGTGTAGAAAACCATAATTAAGCATCCGAGTTCTTGCTCATATTGAATAATCATAGTTATGTAAAATAATATATTCATTCCATCTAAGACAAGAATTTAGAACAAACATATAATTTTATATTGCAATCAGTACGGTCTCTTAACTGCTACAATCATCACAGTATGGTCAACAGTTTCACCTCGTTACAATTAAAAACAATGAAAGAACTACATTACTTGGCTAGGGTTTTGCAAGAAAACCCTAGTTACCGAGTTAGTTAACTATGGTGGAAGGTGACTGCATCAGTGATGAAAAATGATCTCCATAACCTTCTTTTCTGGATGTCTAGGTTTGAATATGACTTTTCACAGCAACACATTTGAATGAACCTTTCTGAATGAACGTGAACCTCCACAACTAAACAACATTAATGAAAGTCTCCTCCAAAATCAATCATTCTCTCACACTGATATAGGATCTTGTATATATAGGAAATGATGTAAAAAGGTCCTTGACAGTCTTTTCACTTCCCTTATGCAAACCCTAAAACTGATATATAAATGTATATACATGTAGACAAAAGTCTGGAGTCAAACCGGGGGAAGAACATGCAGAAACCATCAAATAACCACAAAACTTGTCGCAAATACGCTTCAAGCGTAGTTATCCTACGTTTCAAGCGTAACTGGCCTACGTTTCAAGCGTACTTCCAAGCGTAGGTCTAAGCATAGAAATATGATTTCCAACCACGTTTTGAAACTGAAAGCGTATGCAAAAGCGTAGAAAATAACTTTTCTCTGTGAATGCACCAAAATGACAGTGTTAAACCCATGATACTTTTTGCTGAAGATGACGGCTTCTAAAAATGCCTTTTTTACTCTCCGGGAGCCATTTTTGTCTCGGACTGCCTCCTTGACTCTCCTCTTAGATAGAAAGAACACACTCTTCAGTTAATTCACCGAAGTTAGCTCCATTTCTTCATTAAGCTCCTGAAACATGCTTTAACACATAAACAATATAAAACTACCAAATAATGGAATGAAATGATGTAACAATAGCGAGTTAAGGGGTCAAAATAACTAATATTTGACACTTATCAGTTCCCCCCTAAAATGAGTCCCAACTCCTCTATTTAATCGCGTCGAGGATGAGCTGGTCTTCGCGAAGCATCCTTGCCACATCAGTATTGAATCGCGCTTTGAATGATACACCTCGCGAGGTCCATAGGGGTACCTCGTAACACATGATCCGCGAGGTTTCCTCGTGGATTTGTCTTTCCCCTCTTTTTATTACATCTTAGCCAAGGATCCAGATTCATTTATTGATGTTATAGCTTTCTCTTGGGTTATGTCCTTTCGCATGCATGCCTTTTCATGACCTTGAGTGCCATTGGACCCTCTAAGGTACTTTGTTTCTTTAGATAGCATAAATAGGGTCGCAATGCACTAATTTGTGTATCTAAAGCTTTCGCATAGATTTCCATGTAGCACTCCCCTCATGAGCAGCATATAGGGTCATGGGTTTAGATTTTAGCTATATCCACATCGGTCCTCCTTTAGTTACTTTTACGCAATGTTTCTTTTCGCGTATAAATCATTTTAGGCCAGTTCCCAGAATTATAACCCTTTTTTCCCCATGTCATACACTTTGGTTAAGACATACCCATACCCGCATGTTAAATATTCGCGTGATACCTTTACATCTTGCAGATGGAATGTACTTCTTGAAAATGTTGGTAATGTTGGAACTTTCTATAAATCTCATACTTTAAGAAAATGACTATTTGAAAGGAGACAAAAATGTACACATAATAATTTTAAAAAAAATAAATTGTAAATAAAAAGAGACTATGTATCTATATATTTGAAGTTGAATCACACACTAAGGCCCCATTTAGATGCAAGTTTTTTGTTCTGTTTTTTTTGTTTTTTGGGCGTGAAATGAGAAGAAAACATGTTTGGTTAAGTTTTGAGCCGAAATCGTTTCCTTGCACAGTGAATAGAACAACCCCAATATTGGCCCAATTTTTAGAACAAGAAAAGGTTGTTTTTTTGTTCTTTTCACTATTTATTCTCGTGCCTTCACAAAACAAAAAAAGAAACCTTTTTGGCCTTCTTCAAAACAAGTTCGCGAACAATAGGTTTTGTGTTCTTCGTGAGAGGCGAGTGGCGAAAGGCAAGAGATCATCAACACCTACCTCCAATCGGCGATGAATTGATCGATTCCTTCATCGATCCATCTTTGATTCACCTTAGTAGTGAAGCAATACAGGTATTCACCGATCTTGGGTTTGTTCTTGAAATTTTTTGTCTTCAAATCTCTTCTCGGATCTACAAAAGAATGAACAGTCGTTTGTTTATAGGCTAGGGTTTTATAGTGAGAGAGTCAATTACGGTCATTTTTATGTTTATTAATTATTTGCTTTGATCAACTGAAATTCTTGTTCAAGTGAATGACTGATTTATGTTAGTCTTAGTTTCATATTTTGATGTAATTTAATTTTTCTTTCATTTACTAATTTTGTTGTTTTCCTTTTTCCATAACATAGTTTTCATAAATAGAAATCATCAGACCTGTTGAATCTAAAATTAGGTTTTGGTTTCCATAGTTCCAATGAACTTGCACTAATTTCTTTAATGAGTTGAATCAGTTTTAGGTCAGCATCTAAAATTAAGGCTTGTTACAGAGGAGAAAGGAACATAGACTTTTTTTAAAAAAAAAATCACAGTATGTAAAATTAGGGCTTGTTACAAAGGAGAACTAGAAATTTTCTTTTTTAACATCATTTCAAGTAGTCAAGTATGAATTATGAACCAACCATTAATTGGAATACATGCATATAGTATATAGATATAGACATGGGGAAAGAAATGGAAGTGTGAAAAGTGTTCAAAGGTCTATGTTGTTCAGTCTGATTGGAAGGCTCACTCTAAAACTTGTGGAACTAGAGAGTATTATTGTGACTGTGGAACTATTTTCTCCAGGTAATTAATTAATTACCACATCTCTTCTCATTTTTCTTGATAATTATTATTTTGCTTTGGGTTAATTTTCATATATATATATATATATAGATATATATATATTTATGTGTGTGTGTATGTGTGTGTATTAATTTTATCTTAAATGTCCTCCCAAGTTTATTTCTTTTCATCTTTTTTGAGAATTTTATCTTATATATATATATATATGTATGTGTATATGTGTTCTTTTATTTTTTCTTAAATGTGATGCAATTTTGTTATCTTTTATTAGTTCTAGTTTTGCAGATCTTTTGCTATGTATTCATCATTTTAGACTCTAATTAATATTGTCTCTAATTTTGGTCTTTGGTTTATAATGGGAAAGACTGTCCTTGGATGGGTCTTTGTTCTTTTGCAGTAAGGTTTTTGTGGTTGTTCTTACATCAAAGTAGTAAGCTTCATCTCACATGGAATATATATATATATATATACATGTATATATATATAGGGTGAATCAGTGAATAGGTTGAGAGGCTAGCTTTAAGGCTCCAATTCTAGATATTAGAAAATCTCCAAGCTGCAATGTATAAGATGTTGTAATATGTGTTTCCTTTTATTTCGTTTTTAGCTGCAATGTATTAGAAAATCTCCAGTGAATAGGTGAATCAATGAATATGTGTTTCCTTTTATTTCGTGTTTAGCTGCTGCAATGTATAAGATGATAAATATCTCCAGGCTAGCATGAAATGTTGTAAGAAAACTGCCTCTTTAATAACCTTATTTCTATAGTTGGTTCACCTGTTATTGACATAAAGGGGCTGAGTTTGTTAACCTATTGTCATTATGTAGTCAATTTATGTGGTTATTTATTTTTATTATTATTTGCATATTGAATTGCTCCTTTGTGTTTTATACATAGCATTAGAAATTACAAAACAAACACATCACTAGGTGGGGTTAAGATGTTATAAAGATCCTTTCTTTGGATTTGGAGAAATTCGAAAGCTCTGATTTCTATTGTCCTTAGTAGTGATTCCCTCTTACATGATGAGTCTAATACAGTGTTGTTCACTCTTTTATGATTACAAGTATAGAAAATTAGATAATAATTATTTGCCGAGTACATTATTGTGTTTTTCTACAATCATAGACAGAGGACGTGATTCAATATGTTGTTGCTTCGTCAAAGTTTGGTCTGAGTGCAAGGATATATATACTGAATTGATGTTATACCAAATGATATGTGGGGATTGACAATCGGTACTGTTACTTTAATTTTCCTTACAGATATACATTAGAATGAGTTGCCCACAAGATTCGCACCGACCTTCCTTCCCATTCGGCAATGCTTTCTGGATGATGTTGCCCAAGGGTTCTTATTTGTCACCACCGCTTCGTCAAAGGATGTGACTGGGATGAGAAATGGATTGATATGTTCTTTGACAATAACATGAAGTTGTTGGATATCTACAACGCCTTCAGTTTAGAGCTTGCAAAGCTGAACCAAGGCCATCTCTATCTTGGATTAGCCTTGCACAAGCTGGATTCATCCAAGCCCGAGCAGTTTTTAAGAGCACGTTCTTCGCTTGATGGCTGGAAGGAGCAAATTAACTCGAAGAATCGAATATTTGACAACTGCTTGTTATTGTGCATTCTCATATTAGTTATATTTCTTGTTATTGTGCATTCTCATATTAGTTGTATTTCTTGTTATTGTACTGACATGAAGAGATCCTAGTCACTCTAATTCAGGGTGTGGTTATAAAATATTGTTGACATTTATGGAATAGTAAATATGTAAAATATGTTAGGTATGAAAATAATCGTGTTATTTGTTTTTTCTCTTTGATTTATTTATTGTTACTTATAAAGGAAAAAATAAATTACTAGTCGGTTTTAGGGGAATGTGGTGTCGGAATTCTCACAATTCCAATAGTAGATACAATATTTGCACAACACAAAAAAGATCATTTTTTCATTACTCTTTATTGGATTATATACATTTTCCCTATGGGCCCTTGGCCCATTAGGGCAACTTTTCCTACTTTGGAATTTTGCCCTTACTTTACACGTCGGCTATTTTGTCCCTATACTATGCCATTATCTTGAGCTGCAAGTCTCTTCTAGAATCTTCGAGTTTCTTCTGGAATGCTCTTCGGGTCGGGCCATAAGATGGACCTGGTAGTCGAATTTTGGGACGGGCCACAAGGCTAACGTGTTGGTCGGGTTATGATGTTGGTACAATGACTGGATTATCATCTCGGACCTTTTTTGGATCGATCCGGTCAGGACAAGGCTTTTATATGGGCCGTGAAAACTCACATGTACATAGCCCTCTTTTAGCTCATGGGCCTTCTTTTTAATAGGCCCATTAGATGAAAGAATCATAAGGCCCATCAAAAAAGCCTTTGGAGTTGGTGCGCGGGACGCGTGCCTGATGACGCGGAGGCGCTTTAAATACTGCAGTTGTCGCAAGCATTGCAATTTTGAACTTGTGGGCTGAGATGGCATAGGTATGCGTGAGATGGGCTGGGTCATGTCGGTTCGGTGCCCTGACCCGGGCAGCTGAAATGTCATGTCTATATAACCTGTATATCATTCATATACACCACACTTGCACTATTTTCGGACTATTCCTCCTTCATCCTTTCTCTCAGCCATATCCTCAAGCATTCTGTGCAAATTCAAATCCATTCTCAAATCCACATAATCCCCAGTTTGTCTCACCAATTTCTGTGAATCCCAGTGATCGTGGTTGAGTATTTCACTGTGTGGAGTGTTTTGAGCCTCGCTCCGAAGTGTTTGACCGGACGTACCCATCTTTGCATGTTGGTACAGCTGCCGGTTTCTGCAAATCATTCGCTGGAGAAAAAACACAAAGGGGGAACAGCTGGTATCTTCTTTACCTTTTTGTAAGTTATTCTTCTCAATTTTCTACCTTTCATCAAATATGTCGGGGAGTGATGACACTAGGTCGCTTAGTGACCTGCAACTGACAGACACCGATTTGACCATTACTGATCCCGAAGCCTCAGTAAGCATCCCTTCAGTAGAGATTACCCGAGACATTAGGTTTAGTCCACCAGAAGTTACTCAGGACACTGGGGGTCGAGTTGTAGAGGGTGATGCTGGGATTGATCAGGATCAAGATGCTGAGGAGGAGGAGAATTTTTGTACTGACCCTCTCCCAGCCAAATATAGGAAAGACGCTCAACTTAAGTGCCTCGAGGTTCCCGAAGGGGTAAAGGTTAGACATTATCCTCGGGACAAAGACTTTAGGATTGGTGAGGGGCTGAAGGACGGGGAGATATTGCTCTCCTCATTCCACCTTCCCATACTAAAGTTTCCAATTCATCCTTTCTTCCTCTTGACATTGGCGACTTTGGGTCTGGCCCCCCTTCAAGTTGGTCCCAATTTCTATAAGATCCTGGCCATGATCCTACTGATCAACAAAGAATTGAACTTAGACTTAGGTTTGGCCGAGCTTCTGTTCTCGTACAAACTTCAGGAACAGAAGGATAATAGGGGTCGGTACAACCTGACCTCGTATGTTAAGAGGAAAATGGGTGACAATGTCCCGACCTCCAATAAGGGATGGAAAGAGAGGTTGATAGTAGTGAGTGGTCAGTGGAGGCATCCCGATGCCATAAACATACCTGTCAGCCATGTTTTCCAACCGACCCGACGTCCCGAGTTTAAGAGTTTTCATACCCGAGCCTCATACCATTGCGATCTGTGTAATGATAAGTTCGGTATGCTAGTGATGGGTTTCATTCAGGCTCCTCAGGAGAAAAGGGAGGTCGGGTATGTAAGATCCCGATTTGAATTGTTGCAAGCCAGAGTATGGAGTCAGGATTTGAGGGATAGCCATAATTGCCTGACCGGATCTGTATTGTAGGAGCTTGCATCGGGAGCGTCTGCGCTAGCGATCGCCTCAGGTTCTGCCGCGACTACGTCTGGATCGAAGAGATTCAAGTCTAAGTCATCAACAACCAAAAAGCTCAAGAAAAGTATGTCAGGAGGCCAGCAGAAAAGGAAAGCGGTTACCATGCCCAAGCTTTCAATAAAGAAGGCTAAATGGGCTGACATCGGCTCCACATCCTTTGTTTGTTGGGTTGATGTCCCTCCAGTTCCTGAGAACCCTTTAGTCAGTACATCAGCAGGGCCAACTGGAAGCCAAGCCGCCACACCCCCTCCTCCTCCTCCTCCGGCAGAGCACCCCCCGGTCACGTCCCCACCTCCACCTTCTCATAACCCTCAAACGGCTGCATCGGGGGCGGTCGAGGTCGAGAATGATTATGCCTTAGTCCCGAGGTCTACAGGTTTGGATCAGAATCCGTCTCAGGATGATCCTTCAGCCAGGCCCAGTTCAAGCCTCAGTATGGCACTAGGGGTTCCTGCCCCGACGTCTGATGCTTGGGAGTTAGACTCTGACGAAGAGGGTCAATCCCGACCTACCAAACTGCGCATCGCTATCTCGCATTATGTCAGCAAATAAGATCATAAGGAGATTGAAAAAGCTGTTGAAAGTGGGAAAGAGGTTCCCAATGGGCCCCGGTTCAAGCTGGATACTAGGAAGGGCCACCCATATCTATTTGTGGGGGATTAGACGATTAGGAACTCGGAAGCCCTGCGGGAGATGGCCCTGGGGGTATGGACCCCGACCGACAGGTTGGCGATGCGGCGATACGACTAGATGAGCTTAGCCTTTAATGGACCCGAGCTTGCAATGAAGGTAATATATATATATATATATATATATATTTTTAACTTAGCTTTTATTTTTGTACTAACATTCTTTTTTCCGATGCTTCACGCTACTCAGGCGTACAATTTCAAGCTTGAGGATGATGTCTGGGTCATAAATTCCTTGACTCGGGAGGCTCATGTCAATAAAGCTGGGTGTGCCAAGGCTCTGGAGCAGGTCAAGAAGGCTAATGACAAGATTCAGTCCCTGACATAAAGGGTTGTTTCAGCAGAGGAAGAGCTCGCAGCTGCCAAGGCAACGATCTCAGAACTTGAGGGTAAGGCTCAGGAGGTTGAGCAGAGGGCTAATCGGGAGGCCCAGGCTCGGGAAGCTCTAACTCTCCAAGTGCAGGCCCTAACTTTGGGGCGGCAATTGCTTGGGGAGAAGATCGAGGTCGAGAACGCCTTAGGCGTGGAGAGATCTCGGGTAGAGATGTGCCACAAGGGCATTAATCAGATAATCTCTCACTTCGAGCTGACCTGCAAATACCGTTATGAGCAGGGTTGGCGGGAATGCATATTGGAGCTTCAAAGGCCTGAAGAGCAAAGGGAGATCCTGACTATTGAGGATCTTGACCGCAACATTGGAGTTGGGCCTCCGTATGACGATCCTGGGCCCGAACTCGAGGACCTAGCCTTTGGCGAATTCCTTCAGGACGATTTGCCCACTCCGGCTTCTCGTTCTGGCATGGATGAGCCTGAAGCTACAGAAGGACAGTCCCTCGGGACCAAAAGCTCGGGTGGCAATGGAGATCCTCCCATGGTGGAATAGGGCTCTCCCTTTAGCTTTTTGCCCCTTCCCCTGTTTTTTCTTTTATTTTGTGTTTGTAACAACTAAACAACGCTTCATTGTATCCGCTTTGGCCACCGGGGCCCTTTGAATATAAATAAATTTATTTATTCATATTTTTTTTAGGGATCTGTATGATCCATACTTGTTTCTTTTATTATGATAATAAAAATACGGACTTTGAATTGTGACTTGGTAAGAATAACCACAACACCAGACAATAACGGTTGGGATTTTGAATTGGGACTAACAATAAAGGACGACGGCCGTCAGGCCTGTGGTTATCTCTCGGGCACTTTTGGGCCCATGGAGAGGATTCATCACTTAGTTTTTGAAACATCACTTAGTTTTTGAAACTGATATTTTGTAAAACCCGACCACTGGTGGGTCTGTGAAGATCTCTTGGGCACTTTGGGCCCATGGAGAGGATTTGGCACTTAGGTTTTCAAACTGATATTTTGTAAAACCTGACCACTGGTGGGTCTGTGAAGATCTCTCGGGCACTTTGGGCCCATGGAGAGGATTCGACACTTAGGTTTTCAAACTGATATTTTGTAAAACCAGACCACTGGTGGGTGTGTGAAGATCTCTCGGCACTTTGGGCCCATGGAGAGGATTCGACACTTAGGTTTTCAAACTGATATTTTGTAAACCTCGACCACTGGTGGGTCTGTGAATATCTCTAGGGCACTTTGGGCCCGTGGAGAGGATTCGACACTTAGGTTTTCAAACTGATATTATCATGGTGATTTCGATATTCGTGGAGATGATCGTGGAAAAATGGAACTTCTATTGCAATCTTTTGGGCTCTTCATTGCACAACACAAAAAAGATCCTTTTCTCATTACTCTTCATTGGATTATATACATTTTCCCTATGGGCCCTTGGCCCATTAGGGCAACTTTTCCTACTTTGGAATTTTGCCCTTACTTTACATGCCAGCTATTTTGTCCCTATACTATGCCATTATCTTGCGCTGCAAGTCTCTTCTAGAATCTTCGAGTTTCTTCTGGAATGCTCTTCGGGTCGGGCCATAAGAAGGGCCTGGTAGTCGAATCTCGGGACGGACCACAAGGCTAACGTGTTGGTCGGGTTATGATGTTGGTACAATGACCGGATCATCATCTTGGACCTTTTTTGGATCGATCCGGTCGGGACGAGGCTTTTATATGGGCCGGAAAAACTCACATGTACACCAACGCTTAGGCAAATTTTTAGTAAAATCTTTTAAAAAACAATTCAACTCGCCAAACATGTTTTTCTGTTTGTCTCAGAAATCTAGACCTCCCAAACATGTTTTTCTGTTTCTATTCTCAAACTTTCTGAAAAAACAAGGTCTGCCAAACATGTTTTTATTTTCGGATTACCCTTAGGACAAGAACAAGAATGTTTTTTGTTCTCAAGAAGACAAAAACAAAAATGAAAACATTGGTTTCCAAACAGGCCCTAATTGGTTGGCCCTTTCATATCCTACAACAACCAAAAACAATTAATCGAGGAGAATATATAGATCCCATACTTTAAGAAAATGACTATTTGAAGGAATGAAAAAAATATTCATAATTAATTTCAAAATAAATTTTTTTGTAAAGATAAAAGAGACCTATTCATCTATATATTTGAAGTTGAATCACTCCCTAATTGATTGGCCAAAGAAAAGAATAGGCTAGTTGGAGAGTTATTGTAAATAACTCATACGTTACATTCTACCACTAATAATCACATGCAATGTACATTCACTCATATTCAAATTTGCAATGACTCACCACTAATAATAACATTCATGTTATAAAGCTTTTGGGTGGGATCCATCCACCTTATCATGTATCTCTCCCTCTCTCTCTCCATTCACCTACTCCCCACCTACTCCCATTCTCTCTCTCTCTCTCTCTATTGGCCTATATGTAGAGGCTTCATTTGTAAAATGGATAGACATATAATGGAATGCAAGCTCTCTATAATTTCTATTGTTATTCTCTCTATCTGCTTATATGTGTATCTTTCTATATATATTTCTATGGTGTTTGTTTTTGTTATATATTTTGCAAATTCACAACACGTTTACAAGACGTTATGAGCATGACTCTATCATGCTGAGTTGATGGTCAGTCTTTCTACTGATCTAAGTTGGTACGGGTATGTCTTCATTTCTAATAAGGATAAGAAAGGGTAATAAAATATTTAATTAAGATTCTTGAATTTTCTATAAATTTTTAGAAGTTTTATGAATAATTTTTGATATTTTTAGTATTCTAGTAATCAAATGTGGTTGCAAAGATGGTACTAATAAACACTCACATTTCTAACCATTTGATTACTTGATAATAAGTGACTATAATCATGTGTGTATGTGAACATAATGAGCAAATGTCCACCAATTAAGGAAACGATCTAGTGCAGTTGCGCACACCATAGTGTGAAATATTTACAAATATTATGATTTAGCCCCTGATGTTTACTGATATTATAGTTTAACTTCTGAAGTATTATAGGTTGACCCTAAAAGGTTACTAAAATTACAAGTTAACCACGAATAATTACTGAAATTACAGATTGACCCCTGAAGTTTATTGATATTAAACATCCCCTGAAGGTTACTGAAATTATAGGTTGATCCCTGAAACATTACTGAAAGTACAGGTTGACCCCTAAATGTTGATGGAATTATAGTTTAACTTCTGAACTTTGCTGAAATTGAACTTTTGATTATTAAACTTTGTAATAATTATATTGTTCAATTTGTAACTATATTATATGGTTGGTATTTATTATAAATGTTTCAAATGGTTGAGCGAGAAGTCTCCCAACTTGATTTTATTATTTATATGGTTGAGCCAGAAAACTCCTATATTGATTTTATTATTTACTTGATTGAGTCTGCAAACTCTCACACTTTAAATTATTATTTGATTGGTAGAACTTGAAGTCTATCAAAATGTAATTTTATTATTTTGATTACGGTATACAGACTAGAGTCTCTCATCTAATTTTGTAAACCTAAAGTTTATCATAAAGATTAAAATTTCTGTAGGCTAGAGCCAGAAATTATTATTTATGAATCTTGGATTTCATACAATTATTAGAATTTATTTGCAAACCAGAAGTTTGAATATGCTTGATAATACTTTAAGCCAGAAGCTTAATAATAATTTGATATTTATCAAAAAATTGAATTGTTTCAATACAATAGCCTGTAGTCTATTACGAGCCCAAAGCTTTATAATTATTTGTGACCAGAAGTTCATTAATTATTTTTTTTGAAAGGTAAGAATAAAAGGAATTGGAGGTGATATGAAGTTCATTAATTTTGTGACAACTTGAAGTTGTGCCAACTTACTGAATTATTATTTATTGTTATGACATTTAGAATTGTGTTAAAAGGACATAATGTTTAACTTCACAAAGCTTGAAATTGTCATGCTTGAATTTGTCCACTTTTTTGCTCCAGTAGTACCAACATAAGGTGTGAATGTGCTAGAAAAAAGGTCGTTGCTAATTTTATTCTCAAGTCGTCTGGAATGGATAATCTAATTGACTCCAGGAGTGATTCAACAATTAATAAGGTAGTTCAACAAATTGGGTTCTTGGGAATACAAATTTCCGACAAGGGGAAATTTTAACCTAGAACCTTGCTAAGTATTTTGAACTTATCTCGAGTCTATTGGTACTCGTGTTTCCTCTATAATTCCTATAAGGAATTTCACACCTAGCCACCTTAAGTTGTCTGCCAACAAGCAAGAAAATTGAAAATGTGTGAGGATTAAATCAATTGTGACTTATACTGATAATGTAGCATCCGGTATTTTTACGTGCTAATTTAAAATTTAATTAACATTTAAGTGCTTATATGATTCTGTACTTAAGGTGTTTATTTTCTTAGCATGACTTACATGTTTAATGTGATATTAAAAATTGTAAGTTGCATGTTGTATTTTAATTTTGAGAATAATGAAAATTATTAAAAATGATTTCAGGAAAGAAATGACCGAACGGTAAATGAGTAATTTCATATTTTGAGAACTTAGTAGAAAGTGTAGAGATTTTGGCTAAGTGTTGGGGCATGAGTGGCATGTTGTTAATTAGAGAGGATGACAAGGGGTTGACGGTCTTCCTTGTTAAAAGTGTGAAGTGTCGAAAGCACTTGGGAAGAATTGGTACGATAAATCTACCTTCCTTTATGAGAATAAAGTGAAGGGTTAGAGAATGATCCAGTCGACCATTAGAGTAAGGTGTGTGTTGGGTGTATACCATGGGTGTGTTGGTTGCATTGCATATAAACTGCTATATATATGTGATTGTGGTTTTGGATGTTGAAACATGCTATAATTGTCTATAATTATGTTGTGAGCATGTTTGGGGAATCAACTGTTGGGTTTGATGGGGTTCCGGATTGGCGTGAGTGCCATGTGGAACAAGAGACTGACCTAGGGTTAGTGGCATGAACCTTGGTTGGGTTGAACCACTCGAACTACCGAGATTGAGGTGATGACGCTTCCTCTACTGGGCTAGTGAGTTCACCCCACGACTTATATATTTTTCAGGTTTCGCCCTTTTGTGCATAAGAAGGCGGAGTACCTATTTTGTAGAGTAGTAGTGTAATCCATGTGTATAAACATGCTACTCTTGTTGTAAAACTTGTAAACAAATGGTACATGCTTATCTTTTGCCGGCTAGCGTGTTAGCTGAGTAGCTTTCATGATGTACATCCCTTGGAGCGCTATGTGCGGGAATTATATTCTTTTGGTGCACTTCGGTGCCGGATTGTGCAAATATGTATTTTGATTAAACTATACCATGTGTTGCCTTAGGGCACTTGGAATGAAAATATATGAATCCTTATATTAGTTTTGTATAGTGGATTTCTACATTGAATGTGGTTATTAGGAAGTTGGCCGAAAACGGCATTTTTCTAGTTTTTCAAACAAACCCTTTTATTTTGAACGGAAAAACCCGTTTTCGCTCACCCCCATAGCCCTAGGAAATCATCTTGTTTTAAACATGGTTTTAAACTCATTTTCACAAGGATTTCGACTTTTAGAAACCGACGGTACTAAAACGGAGACCGGGGACAAGACGGATAATTTGAATAAACCTTATAGGAAGATTTTTGGTTTAAACATTTACGTTTGATGAACGTAATTTGGACTATGGTCTTAACTATGGGTATATACATGCATAGGAATGTATATGTAGTTGTTTCGGTGATGTTCAGGCCAATTGGAGCATATTCAGATCCGTAAGTGGACTGATGGAGTTTCGTCAGTTAACTAGAAAATAGCTGTAAAACTTGCTGGCCCAGTCAGTCGACTAATTTCACCAGAGTGTCATGTGCAGTTTTATTTCGACATTTTTTTACTATTTGGGATATATCTCAAACTACGGGTGTCAGATGAAAGTGCTCTTTAGCTTTTTAGAAAGATGACTTAAAGCTATTGATGTTAGGATTTTAAATCACATCATTCAAGTTATTTTTTAGGGCGTAATGGTCGTTTGAAGGTGACGGTATTTTTCAATCCTTATGTCTACTTCTCGGTTTTTAGGGGATTCTTTGGCAATCCTTCCAAAACGACTTAGAAACTCTCTTGTGATGTCTTATAGGATTATTTAAGATATCATTAAGGCTATTTGGTTCCTTTTTATTTTGTTTGTTTTGTTTCGCTCCTATTTCTATCCCGAGTGATCTTGTCGACATATTTTAGGCATACAATGACATTTTTACCCTTGTGTGGGTATTTGATGACTATAGGTCATTTGTTCTCGTTTCTTTTTACTTCTGCTTTCACTCCCTTATCTCTTAGGGTCGAGTTTTGGAGTCCTAGTAAATTTGGGGTGTGACAACTTGGTATCAAAGCGTGTTATTTCTTTATGGGACAATGAGCTAGGGTTGTTATCACTTTTCGCTTATTGCATTTTTCCTACTTGTTATTGGCTTATGAATTAGTTCTCGTCTCTTGTATGTCGTTGACTTATGCGTGTGTCAACATGGCTTTGTGGTTGTGTTTGGCGTACTATCATTGTACTGTTGCATTACATGTTTGGTTATTTTAATGTAGAAAGCATGCCGCCACGTAGAGGTCGACCGCGTGTCAATAGAAAAGAACCGTAATTACCTCTGGTTGTGGACGAGAATGTGCCTGAACCTCTCGATGTTAGGGAGCGTGTACCGGCTGCACCTTTTATGAGTGGTGACCAGTTTCTAAGTGCTATAGCGGCGGCTATGGCACAGGTTCTTTAAAGGCAGAATGTTGAGGATGAGGGCTCGCGTGCTCAAAAGACTAACTGGGATATCCTGAGGTTGGACATACCTACCTTTGTGGGTGGTCCGGATCCGTTAGTGGCCAACGATTGGTTGAAGAAGATCACCAATGGCTTTGAATTATTGAAGGTGGTTGAGGATGATGTACGGGTCATGATTGCATTATTTTGACTTACGGGTGATGCAAAGGGTTGGTGGAAGTCTATCATCAACACGAGGGACATTCGGACTATCACATCGGTGGACTTTTGTACATTTTTCTTGGATCGGTACTTTCTACCACTTGTTAGGATGAGCATGAGGGATCGGTTGACTGAGTTGGTTCAGGGTGATTTGACAGTGACTGAGTATGAGCTTCAGTATACCAGCTTGTCTTGATTCGCAATAGAGATGGTGGTGGATGATGAGGTAAAAGGCCGACGTTTTGTGAGGGGCTTAAGGGGAAATTTCAAGTCGAAGATTTTTGTACTTACCATGCGGACGTATTGCGAGGTTGTTACAAAGGCATTACTTGCTGAGGAAGATGCAAGAGAGGGTCAACTAGCTCGTGAGGCTAGAGATAAAAGCTTTGGAGGTTATTCTTCTTCGATTTTTGGGAACAAGAAAAGGCAAAGTGAAGGTATTTTAGCTCCGATAGCATAGCAGCAGCGTCAGGGACAATCTGCACCTTCTAGAGCATCTTTGGGTTCTACTTGCTGGAATGTGGTGTGCTTTCAGTGTGGTCATCCAGGGCATATGAAACCATTTTGTCAGTCTCGTCGCCAGACATGGAGTAGTAGTTAAGCGCACAATCGAGGTTGCTTTCAGTGCGGACAGCAGGGCCATTTTCGCAAGGATTGTCCTCAGTTGAGTAGTGGCACTCCTATGAGTGGTACTGGGCAGTAGTTTAGGGCTACACAACCAGTAAGCCAGTCTGGGTATAGAGCACATCAACAGCCAGCACCAGCAGTTTTGGGTTCTCAGGCCATAACTTTGTCCTCTACTATCCAGCATCCACCCCGTTCTCAGGGGAGTGCTTATGCGATCACAACAATAGATAGTGTAGCAGGACCTTCTATTGTGAGAGGTACATTTCTTGTGTTCGATTGTTGGGCTCATATTCTTATTGATTCTGGAGCTTTGCATTTTTTTATTGCTTCTGCTTATGCATCTACTTTGGGTATACGTGTTTCATATCTTTGTGTACCTTTATGTGTTGACACGCCGATTGGTGGTAGCGTGTATCTGTCTAGAGTGTGTCATGGATGCGAGATTGTGCTTGTTGGATGATCGTTAAGATTCAACTTTATTCTCTTAGACATGACGAGCTTTGATGTCATCTTGGCCATGGATTGGTTATCTACCTTTTGTGTGCAGATTGACTGCTTTAGAGGTTGTGTGTCGAAGTGCACGCTTAAGGGCGATCGTTTCCACTTCTTCGACAATCGAAGCGATTCTTTCACTTCTTCCTATTGCTTATGGGGTAGTGATGTATCCAGTTTCCTTTTGGCGAGTTTATTGTCCGATGATGAGGTTTGTAGTCAAGTCGAGGTACCTCCTATTATGGGCGAGTATTGGGATATTTTTCCCGATGACTTGACTTATTTGCCTCCTATTCGCAAAGTGGAGTTTGTTATTGATCTTGTACCAGGTACCAATGCTATTTCCTTGGCACTATATCAAATGGTACCGAAAAAATTAGAGGAATTAAATAAGCAAATCGATGATCTTAAGGCGAATGGTTTTATTCGACCTAGTGGTTCTGATTCGGGTGCTCCCGTTCTTTTTGCTAAGAAAAAGGATGGTTTACTATGGTTATGCATCGATTATCGTAGGTTGAATTAGGTGACGATCAAGAACAAATATCCATTGCCTCGGATTGATGACTTGTTCGATTAAATCAAGGGATCCAAGTTATTCTCCAAGATTTACTTGAGGTCCGGTTATCATTAGTTACAATTTAGGGATATTGATATTCCTAAGACCGCGTTTCGCACTCGTTATGAGCACTTCGAGTTTATTGTGATGCCTTCTGGTGTGACTAATGCATCGACGGCATTCATGGGCCTTATGAATCATACCTTTCACGAGTTCTTGGATAGATTTATTGTAGTGTTCATCGGTGACATTTTAGTTTACTCTACTACGGAAAGTGAGCACGAGGTTCATCTTAGGATTGTTCTTCAAATCTTAAGAGACCACCGATTGTATGCCAAGTGCGATAAATGTGAGTTTTGGCTTCAAGAGGTTAGATTTTTGGGGCATGTTGTTTCCGGAGGTGGCATTTCAGTGGATCCTTAAAAAATAGAGGCGGTGATGAGTGGGAAGTGACTGACTAATGTTTTTGAGGTTCATAGTTTACTTGGCTTAGCGGGTTATTATCGGCGATTTGTGAAGGACTTTTCTCATTTGGCAGTTCCTATGACTCGCCTCACACGAAAGGGTATCAAGTTTTTGTGGGATGACAAGTGTGAAGAGGCACTCATTGAGTTGAAGACACGTTTGACTATGGCTCCGGTGTTGATTATTCCCGAGCGCGGAGTTGGTTATTTGATCTATTGTGATACTTCTCGCGAGGGACTTGGGAGTGTACTTATGCAGTCCGAGAGGGTTATGGCTTATGGGTCTCGACAATTGAAGACTCATGAGCAGAATTATCCTACGCATGATTTAGAGCTTGCAGCGATTCTTTTTGAAAGTAAGGGATGGCAACACTACTTATATGGTGAGAGATTTAGGTCTTGTCCGATCACAAGAGTTTGCAGTATATCTTTACGCAGCGGGACTTGAATTTGTGATAGCATTGATGGGTAGAATACATGGAAGATTACGACTTTGCACTCCAGTATCACCCTGGGAAAGCTAAGGTAGTGGCAGATGTGTTGAATCATAAGTCACATACATCATTATCTAGCATATTTATTCATGAGTGGCCGATGATGGAGGAAATTACAGAGATGGGTCTTCAGTTTTGTGATAGTGGGGAGTCACTAGTGACTTTGTTTAGCATAGTGGTACAACCTTCACTTGTGAGTCATGTGATTAAGGCTCAGGGATAGGATGATAGCATTGATACGGTTCATACTCGTATTGCTAGTGGCGAGGTCGTTGATGATTGGGTTTTGCACTCTAACGGAGGTTATCATTTCACGGGATTACTTTATGTACCGTAAACTTGCCATGAGGAGGTTTTTCGAGACTTTCATAGTTCCAGACTTTCTGTTCACCGGGGTGGCACGAAGATGTATCATAATCTTCAGCGTCATTATTGGTGGCAAGGAATGAAGAAATCAGTTGCGGATTTTGTGATTCATTGTCTTACTTGTCAGTAGGTTAAGGTTAAGCACTGAGGATCTACCAGATTTCTAAATCCGTTACCGATTCTTGAGTGGAAATGGGAGCATATTTGCAAGGACTTTGTGACAGGGTTACCAAAAATGAAGAATCAGAAGGATGCAGTGTGGGTGATTATTGATTGATTAACAAAGAGTCCACGTTTCCTACTAATCCGTGAGATGGATGATGTAGAGGTTCTTAGTAGGCTGTACATGATGGAGATTATCAGACTTCACGGGGTTCTAGTTACTATTATGTCATATCGGGATCCGCGATTCACGTCATAATTTTGGGAGGCTTTTTAGAAAGTCTTGGAGACGCAGTTACGGTTTAGTACTGCTTTCCAACCTCAAATGGACGGTCATTCAGAGCGTACCATTCAGATTCTCGAGGACATGCTTCGTGCTTGTGCTATTGATTTCAGAGGCAGTTGGGAGGATCATCTTTTTTTGGCAGAGTTCATGTACAACAATAGTTATCAGTCCAGTATGCAGATGGCACCTTATGAGGCGTTGTACGGTAGACCGTGTCATTCATCGACTTGTTGGGCTGAGGTTGGTGATGTTGCAATTTTGGGACCCGATATGGTTTATGTGGCAATCGAGAAGATTAGGATTGCACGACAGCATTTGGTAACAGCACAGAGCTGATAGAAGAGCTATACGGATCGGCATAAGCGTCCTCTGTTCTTTGAGGTCGATGATCATGTGTTTCTAAAGGTCTCACCTCGAAAGGGCTTGATGTGATTCGGGAAGAGTGGGAAACTTTCCCCACGATTTATTGGGCCTTTTGAGATTCTTGATCGTATCGGCTAGGTGGAATATCATGTAGCATTGCCATCGGAATTGTCAACGGTTCATAATGTTTTTCACGTTTCTTTGCTTCGTAAGTATGAGCCGGATCCATCTCATGTCTTGAGTTGGGTGGATGTCGATGTTGTCGAGGACGTATCCTACAAGGAATGGCCTATGAGGATTTTGGATGCTCGAGAGCAAGTTTTGTGGGGCAAAACCATTCTGTTAGTTAAGGTCTTATGGCATCATCGCGAAGTCGAGGAGGAGACTTGGGAGTGTGAGCGTGAAGTTCGGGAAAAATACCCGGACTTGTTTTCTACTATAGGTACATCTTGATTTCAAGGGCGAAATGTCCTAAGGTGTGGAGGTTGTAGCGTCCGGTATTTTTACATGCTAATTTAAAATTTTATTAACATTTAAGTGCTTATGTGATTATGTGCTTAAGGTGTTTATTTGATTAGCATGACTTACATGTTTAATGTGATATTAAAAAATATAAGTTGCATGTTGTATTTTTATTTTGAGAATAATGAAAATTATTGAAAATGATTTCGGGAAAGAAATGACCGAAGGGTAAATGAGTAATTTCATATTTTGAGCACTTAGTAGAAAGTGTAGAGATTTTGGCTAAGTGTTGGGCATGAGTGGCATGTTGGTAATTAGAGAGGATGACAAGGGGTAAAAGGGTATTTAAGAGTCATGATGGCACTCTTGTGAATAACCCTAAGTTGAGAAGATATTGGTCATTTCACACTTCTAGGGAGTTGTCTAAATTCTAGCCATTGATCTTCTTCTCCCATCTTTGTTCTCAACCCTTAGATCATAGGGCCTTGTTTGGTTGGCATTTGATGCAAGAATCCATTATTCTTGGTCTTTCATTTGGCAAGACTTCATGTGAACCCTTGGATCAATTATTCAATTTCATGGCTTTATTCTCAACCCTTGGATGGTGAGAGTGGTGAGTGGAGAATCTCTACAACCTTTAGGGTTAGCCACTTTGCAAGACTTTCATCTCTCACAAACTCTTGCTCTCTTTCTTTCTCTCTTAGCTTGTTGGGGGATAGCTCTTGGTGGTGTTTTTGAACCATTTGGTAAGTCTTCTACCCATTGTAGGGTTTTGTTGCTAAGAACTCTAACTTTCATATTCTTGAATTTCTTTAGGTGGATATTGCCTATAGCCTTCTCTTGTTCATGTTGTAGAAGGTTAGGGTTTATTTCAACTACTAAGTGAGTTCCATTGGTAGTAGCTTTTGAAATCATCTTGTGAAGAGCTAGTGGTGAGTTCTCACTAACTTGTACTCTTAAAGATTTCATTTCTCCAAGAAACCCTAAATTAGTTATCATTAGGGTTTTGAATTGATTTTTGTGGTTGGAGCCGCTTGTGAGTAAATTTTCAATTTATTGATGACGCCATAGTAGTTATGTTGTTCATATGGTGTGTTGATAGTGTTGGAAGCTATCTTTATTGAGCACTTGAGGGGTAGAGTGGCTTGGACCTCTTTTGGGCATATTGTGTAGCTTGCTTGAAATTGAGGTAGGGAAAAATGAATTGTGTTCATTTTTGTATGAGGGTGTGTGCGTCTATGTGTGTGTATATATATATATACGAGTTGAGTTATGATAATTTAGATGATTATTTAGGCCCTTGAAATCATGAACTTGTGATATAAATGCTTGTGGTGGTTGTTTATGGCTTATGAATGTGAATTGTAAGCATTGTGATAATTTGAGTATAATATGTTGCTTAAGGAAATGAGCATGTCTTGTAACGGAGAATGTTGAGAATTATTTATTATGAATGCAAATTATAACCATTATGTTAAATTGGATACAATATGATGCAAAAGGTGATAAGCATGTATTGCTATGGCATGTGGTTGTGAGTGAGGATCTCGATGCATTTTGAGTAAACCATGTAGTGTCAAGACATGGGTGTTGGTTTATATGGGTTGCATAAACTACATGTGAGTTGTCATTGACGGGTTGTGATTTGATGATATTGTGTCGTTGTTTCACCACACCCCGATCAACAAAACTTTATACCTACTAATACTTTACTTAAAATAGTATAGCAATAAGTAGGGTCGAACCACTCTTAACTTGGAACTCGTTTTGAGACAAGGATCCAAAACTTTACTTTTCGAGATAAAAAAGAAATCACATAAAACAATTCTTGAAATTTTTTAATAGTAAACTAAAATAACTAGATAAAATTATCAAATGGTGGAAAAAATCTCAAGGGAAAAGAATCCACCACCCGGGTCTATACAAATAATATTATATATTTCTATTGCAAATTCTCCTCCAACCTATTAAACATAAACATAGATATTGGTAGGCATTCCCCGTATTTCCATTAATTGGTAATCACGAATAATCCTCCCTCTAATGTTTTGGTTTAAATAAAATGTAAATAGTAGTAGGCATTCCCCGTATTTTCATTAATTGGTAATCACGGAAAATCCTCCTTCTATTTTTTAGCTTCTAACCTCTATTGTAAGGTTTTTTTTTGTTCATTAAGATTCATAAAATGAATACTCTCGGGACGAGAATTAAACACTACAAAATAAAATACAAATTATTTATATCTTACCCATGGTGGCTTCATCACCCCCTTGAGAAGAGTTTTAAGCTAGCATGTTGATAGAAAAATAAAACAAAGTAATAGAATAAAATTCCATTGATACAGAAAAAATTACAAAAAATATGAAAATGGTACAATATTCTCTAAGCTCTCACTCCTCAACTCTCCACCTTCGAACCCCCTTTACAGCTGGCCACTATATATAGGTAAAATGCAGATCTATGCATGTAATGATGCATTGAATTATACCTAACTCTCAACCATTTTTCTCACCTAACACGTCACTTTCTCTCTTTCTTTCTTTAATTTATCATACACTTTCACACTTACACACGCACACACACACACACACACATATATATATGCATTTATTACATTCTCCCCCCACCAACTTTTCTTCTTCTTCATTTTCATCCTGCTTGCTTTCTTTTTCTTTTCTTTTGTAAATCAACCCCTGCATGAAATAAAAATATATACATATGAGGACATTATACTAGGTAAATTACTCTATTTTGTGCACTTATCAAATTACCCCTAAACAAGCTTTTGATAGTCCTCTAACAAATAAGGAAAAAAGAAAGATAAGTTCAGAAAAATGATACATTATTGAACTTTAACTAAGGATGTGCCACTTTCGCAGGCTTCATTCGATTGCATTTACCATAGGCAATAAGGCCTTAAACCCCTAGGTTACCTTAGTGGATGAGCACTAGCCTCGTGAGGGTTTACAGTGAAGATACCCACAAACTTCTTTAGTCTTCATTTTAACACATTTATGCATTCACACACTGATTAATTAAGTAATGATACAATATATAAGATAATATGAATGCAAATACTCCCATTCACTACTGAACATTGACTATCTCAAGTTAATGATATGAACAGTCCCCACTAAAGTAAATAACTTCGTTACTCTCTACTTCCAATCTAGACAACCTTTTGTGTTTTCGTAATCATTGTACTATAGTATGTCAATCTCTCTTCTTCTACTTCATTGATCAAACTTTGCCATTTTTCATAAAAAATCATTATTTCCATGATTCCACTTCTATCCCTTTTTTATCTTTCTAAAATCCGGACTTTCCAGTGAGGGTTTTTAGTCCCGACCAACTGGGCCCGAGCTTCTTTCATAGGATTTATGCTCATTAGTTTTCTCCCATTTTTACGCGATCAATGATATTGATGATACCAAGGCCCGGTTACTCAGATCGAAGACTACTTTTTGCATTTCTTTTAAAATAAATTTTAAAATTTTCTCCATTCTATCTCCCCCTTCATAGCGGCAAAAGCTAATTTTTCAACTACATAGTCAAAGATCAATTGTTTTTCCCATAGTGAATGTGTGTATGTGCTTATAGATCAAAGTTGTCCTTTAAGGTTTTAATTTCACTAATTCATTTACCTATGTAAAACCACATCACTTCACTAACTCAATTTAATCATTACTCTCATGAGCGGGAATATCGCATCACATACTATTGATACATTATAAACACAAACTTAATCAATTTATAATACAAAACACTCATGTATAAAAACAAAAAGTTCTCCAAAAAATTTCAATTTTTCAAATTTTTTTTTTGAAACTCTATTTTGATTAAATAGATATCCACCCCCAAACAAAAATAACACTGTCCCTAGTGTTTAAAAATACATCTAAGAGACAAATTGGAACAAATTACCACAATTGAGGTGAAGTTTTTGGAGTATAGTCCTTGCAAAGATTCTTGGCAAAAGAAAAGTCAAGTGATTAGAAATATTATGACAGACTTTACCCCCAAACAAAATATAAACATACCCAAATAAAGTGAGAAATAAATTTTGTAGAAAATATTTACACAATAGATTGGGTTGCCTCTCAAGAGCGCTAAGTTTAACGTCTTCAGCCAGACTCAATGGAGGTACGACCCCTAAATGGATCAGTCCGAATAAATCGGATCAATGAGGATAATTTCCTCAGTTTCAGAAGCTTCAAGTTATAGGAAAGGCTTGAGGCGATGAGCATTAAATTTAAACAACTGTCCATTCTTAGGGTCTTGTAACTCAATGGCACCATGACTAGAAATGTGATGGACATAGTACGGGCCTGACCAATGTGACCTTAACTTCCCAGGAAATAATTGAAGATGAGAGTTATACAAAAGAACCTTTTGTCCTATTAAAAACTCCTTTTTGAGAATGTGTTTGTCATGTTCCAATTTAGTCTTAGCTTTATAAATTCTTGAACTCTCATGGGCATCATTTCTAATTTCTTCTAACTCATCAAGTTGAAGGGTCCTACGTTGACCGACTTTATCATAGTCAAAGTTCATGGCCTTAATGGGCCAATAAGCATAGTGTTCGAGTTCAATAGGCAAGTGACAGGCTTTGCCATATACCAATCGATATGGGGACATTCTTATAGGGGTTTTGTAAGCATTTCGGATGCCCATAACGCATCCTGGAGTCGAAGACTCCAATCCTTCCTTGTGGGGTTAACAGTTTTCTCTAAAATCTGCTTAATCTCCCTATTGGATACCTCATCTTGACCATTGGTTTGAGGATGATATGATAGGGCCACTTTGTGGTTGATTCCATATTTGGACAACAGGTTTCCAAAGACTTTGTTGCAAAAATGTGAACCATTGTCACTGATTATGGCTCGAGGTGTTCCAAATCGAGGCAAAACCTGGTCTTTGAAAAAATGCACCACAACTCTATGGTCAACTATTTTGGTGGCTAAAGCTTCTACCCATTTTGACACATAATCAACTGCTAAAAGGATGTAGAGATTGCCAAATAAGGATGGAAATGGTCCCATGAAATCAATACCCCATACGTCAAAGATTTCAACGATGAGAATTGATTGTTGAGGCCATTCGTTTCTTTTGGTAATCTTACCTAGCAATTGACATCTATGACAAACTAGATAGTATGCGTGGGTGTCTTTGAAAAGGGTTGGCCAATGTAAACCTGACTGCAAGATTTTTGCAGCAGTTCGTTTAGAACTGAAATGGCCACCACAGGCCTGGTCATGAGAGAATGAAATGACAGACTCTTGGTCTACCTTAGGAACACACCTTCGAATGATCTGATCTGGACAATATTTAAACAAGTAGGGGTCATCCCAAAAATATTCCTTAGCCTTGGCCAAAAATTTATCTCTCTTTTGCTTGGACCAGTTGGAAGGAATTTGACCAGTCACAATATAATTGACAATATCGGCATACCATGGTGCATGAGAGATCTCAAATAATTGTTCATCAGGAAAATAATCAGAGATCAAAATGTAGTCACTAGTGGATTCAATAACAAGACGGGACAAATGATCAGCGACTACATTCTCAGAACCTTTCTTATCTCGAATCTCAAGGTCAAACTCTTGAAGGAGTAAGATCTAGCATATCAACCTAGGTTTTGCATCAGATTTAGAAAAAAGATGTCTTAACGCTGCATGATCTGTATAGATGATGACCTTAGATCTAATCAAATAAGATCTAAACTTCTCAAAGGAGAACACGATTGCTAGCAACTCTTTATCAGTGGTTGAGTAGTTGATTTATGCATCATTTAAGGTTTTGCTAGCATAGTATATGACATGTCGTGCTTTATCCACTTTCTGGCGTAAAACAACACCTACTGCATAATCAGACACATCACACATAATTTCAAAAGGCAAGGTCCAATCAGGTGAGCGAATGATAGGTGCAGTAGTGAGTGTTGACTTTAAGTGCTCAAAGGCGGACTCACAGGCATCAGTAAACTCAAATTGTGAATCTTTATCTAGAAGATGGGTCAAAGGTCTAGCTATCTTACTGAAATCTTTGATGAAGCGCCTGTAGAAACCGGCATGACCTAGGAATTATCTAATATCTCGAACAGATTTAGGGATAGGTAGATTGGATATTAGATCAATTTTTGCTTTGTCGACCTCAATTCCTGCACTAGAGATATTATGACCTAGGACAATACCCTTTGTAACCATGAAATGACACTTTTCCCAGTTAAGTACCAAGTTAGTGTCATGACAACATTGAAGTACGAGAGAAAGATGGTCCAAACATTGCTCAAATGAGGATCCAAAGACAGAGAAGTCATCCATGAAGATTTTTATAAACTTTTCAACCATGTCACTAAAGATACTCATCATACACCGCTGAAATGTAGCTAGTGCATTACACAAGCCGAATGGCATGCGACGATAAGTGAATGTACCGAATGGACAGGTGAAAGTTGTCTTGTCTTGGTCATCTGGGTGGACAGGGATTTGATTGTAACCAGAATAGCCATCTAAAAAGCAATAGAAGGCCTGACCAACTAATCTCTCTAACATTTGGTCGATGAAGGGAAGTGGAAAATGGTATTTTCTAGTCACGCTATTCAGTTTTTTGTAGTCTATGCAAACTCGCCATCCAGTTTGAATGCGAGTAAGAACTAGCTCATTGTGGTTATTGGACACAACAGTGATACCAGACTTTTTTGGAACTACCTGGAATAGGCTCACCCACTGACTATCAGAAATCGAGTAAATGATATCAGCGTCAAAAAGTTTGATAACTTCTCCGTGGACTACTTCCTTCATATTGGGGTAAGTCTCCTTTGAGGTTGCTTACAGGTTTTCGCATTATCGTCTAAGTGAATGTGATGTTGCACCACTAGAGGACTAATGCCTTTGATATCATCAATGGATCATGCTATGGCTTACCTATTTGTCTTAAGAACCTCAAGTAATTGGGATTCTTGTTGCTCAGTTAACTTAGATGATATTACCACTGGAAAAGTCTCGGATTCACCAAGATATGAATATTTTAAAGTCGCAGATAAAGGCTTTAATTCAATATTAGGTGGTTTCTTTGCATTTTCAGAGTCAGTGTTAACTGCCAAGGATAATGATTCAAATTTGGATTTATACTTGGGTGCTTCAAAGGGTGGGGCAGAGTTTAGCAAATCATTGATTTGGCTAATATAATTAGCCTCATCAAAACTATCACCAAAATGGGCTAAATACTACTGAAGTGGATCCTAAGGATAAAAGTGGTTAAAGGTGTGGGTGGTCAATGAATCAATGAGACAAACATCTTCAACAGACTCTAATTCAATGGGTTGTTTCATCAAATTAAACACATTAACTTCCACTTTCATGTTCCCAAAGGTCAAGGTCATGCTACCATTTCTACAATTGATCAATGCATTGGTTGTGGCTAAAAATGGTCGACCTAAAATGATTGGAATTTACTTCCCTTGAGTTGGCTGAGTGTCTAGCACAATGAAGTCTACGGGGTAATAAAAATCATTCACTTTTACTATCACATCCTCAATGATACCCCTTGGAAGTTTTATGGATCGATCAGCTAACTAAATTCTAACGTTAGTTTTCTTCAAATCAGTTAATCCTAAATCCAAGTAGACTGAATACGGTAGCACATTGACACTGGAACGAAGATCCAATAAAGCCTGACCTTCAAAATTTTCTCCTATCCTACAAGTGATAGTGGGACTACCAGGGTCTTTGTGTTTAACCACATCTTGCTTTTGTAGGAAGGAGGAACAATGTTGGGCCATGAAGGCTTCCTTAGGGATATTGGTCTTCCTCTTGACTAAGTCTTTGATAAATTTTCCATAAGAAGGAATTTGCTTAATAGCCGTGAGAAATGCAATGTTAATCTGAAGATTTTGAAAAATCTCTAAGATTTCACTGTACTGAGAATCCTTCTTATTGTTGACTAGTCTATAGGAAAATGGTGCACGTGGAACAACCGGCTTAGGAATGACCTCATCAAGCTTAGGACCTTGATCCTTTTTGGATTTTGGGGAATTGGGTAGAAGAGATTTGGATTGCTCATTTTCATGACTGATGGGTGGCGCAACCTTATTATCAATTTTCTTTCCTGACCTCAAGGTAATGATAGAATATACATGGTCATTTGAGAGGTTAGAATTGGAAGTGGTCCCTATGTGATTAACTCCTTTTCCTTTTGGATTGATTTCGGGTTGGCTCGATAATGTACCACTTTGTCTTTTAGACAGAGCTGCAGTGAGTTGACTCAACTGATTTTGGAGAGACTGCTGAAATTGCAGTTGATTTTGAGTCAAGAGATCAAAATTATTTTCTAACTTTTGGAATCTATGATTGGAATGCTTATTGGATTGATCAAGATTAAGGGCAAGCATTTTCAAAGTGTCCTCATAATTAGAAGTATTATGGACTGGTGGGACAGGAACAACATAGTTGTTCATCAGATCAACTATTAAATCTCGGCTTGGATTGAACTAGTTATTCCCGGGGAACTGATTTTGAGGAATTATTTGTCCTTGAGGTGGAGGTGGCCTATTGGAGTTACATTGAAAACCGGACGGACCACCTAAGTTTTGTGGAGGTAAATTTTGCCTCCATGAAATATTAGGGTGGTTTCCAGTATCAGGATGGAAACTTTGGATAAATGTGTTAGGCAATGGTCTCCTAAAGGTATTGAAAGCACAAACTTGCGCATCCGAAGGTTCAGATGTACAATAGACCGGACATTACTCTGTAGGATGAGATAAACCAGAACAAACATTGCAACAGGGGTAGATATTAGGGCAAATGCATCAAACTTTTTGCTTAAGTCTTTCACTCCATCAGCAAGACTTTGCATCACAGACTTTAACTCATTTTCAGGTTTGATCTCAGAAAAACTAGGTTTTCTATTCATTTGATCATTCCTAGAAAAATCTTTCTCACTTTGGTTCCAATTCCAATTTTGGGCATTTTCAGCTAGTTCCTCCAAAAATATATAAGCTTGGTCAAGGGTTTGGGCCTTGAACTTTCCTTGGTGCATTGACTCAATCATGGTTCGGTTCATAGGTGAAAGTCCCTTATAGAAGAAATGGACTAGTTGTGCTTTATCAAAGCAATGATGTGGGCATTTGAGTAACAAGTCATGAAATCGGTCCCAAGTTTGGTGGAATTGTTCCTCAATTTTCCCTTTAAAAGTACTAATGGCATCTCTCATTGATTCGGTCTTTTGCATGGGATAAAACTTACTCATAAATTTCCTTGCAAGTTCCTCCCATGATTGAATGGGGTTGGGTGGAATGGAGTTTAACCATGAAGAAGCTTTATCTTCTAAGGATGGGGGAAAAAGACGCAGTTTGACACACTCTTCATTCAATTTTTGATTTTTGAATGTGTTGCATATTGTCAAAAACTTCCCTAAATGGATATATGGTTGTTCACTTTCGAGTCCATGGAATTTCAGCAACATATTGATTGTGGCGGGTCTAATCTCAAACTGGGGTGCATCATTCTCAGGTAGAACTATGCAATTGGGTTGGTTGGCTGTGATTGGGGCAAAATAGTCATTAAGAGTTCTTGGTGCAGCCATTGATGAATTATTGGTGGTTGACAGATTTAACAAGGGAGTTGATTTTTCTTCTAAATCAATGAGTGACATATCACTAGGAAACCTAACTAGACGCTTGTTAACTCGTAACCACTGGGGCATAAACAAAAACAAACCTAAAAGGGCTAGATTAGAGACAAATCACACAAAAATTTTGGCTTTTTTATCTTGAGCTTAAATTCAAAGGTAGTGAATTTTTAAATCTAATATTGTAGATAATTAATAGGATGATGACAAAATTAATTCTCTCTTAATTAGACAGATCCTACTCTATTCCAGATTAAGTCGATAGATTCCCAGTTAAGGATCATCAAACTAACAATGGAGTAGTTCCCAGGAAAGTGTGGCGAGGCACGTGGCCTGCTTAATGGCGCGTCAACCACACTCCTAGACAAAATTTCCTACCATTTATCAATTTGATAATGACTCACTAGAGTGACTACCAACCGCTTCCTTCCTAGAGGGACTATGAGCTCGAAACCCTAAAGTGGCTGATTTCTAATGAATTTTAATCAAATCCGGCCCATGGTGTGGGCCACGGAGACGGGTGATGAAATCCCGACCGTATCTTGTTGGAATTTTTCCCTTAAGTATCTTATGCAAAATGCTAATTAAAATATGCACAAGCAAGACAAGAATAAAACAAAATAAGAAAGAAATACAAAAACAAAACAAAAAAAAAAATTCATATATATATTTATATGAAAATAAGCTAAATACAAATAACGGGAGCCTAGGGTAACCCTAAAGTGGCTGATTTCTAATGAATTTTAATCAAATCCGGCTCATGGTTTAACAAATGCAAGGAATTTTTGTGATTTGTGGGTCACGGAGACGGGTGATGAAATCCCGACCGTATCTTGTGGGAATTTTGCCCTTAAGTTTCTTATGCAAAATGCTAATTAAAATATGCACAAGCAAGACAAGAATAAAACAAAATAAGAAAGAAATACAAATAAAAAAAAAATTCATATATATATTTATATGAAAATAAGCTAAATACAAATAACGGGAGCCTAGGGTAACGTCTAATGTTACTCTACCCTAGAGGTCGCATGCAAAATTTTCACCTAATCTAGGGGAAGAAAATAATAATAATAATAATAATAATAATAACAAGGGTTTAGAAATATGGAACCTGGATGACGACCCGGTACGGTATCTCCTGCAAAATAAAAAACATAAATAAACAAGTAAGTAAAAATTGAAAACAAAATTAAGTGAATAATAAAAAATAATTATAATTAAACTAATCTGTTTTTTATTTATTTATTTATTTATATATATATTTTTTTGATTATTTTAAAAATAAGTAGGGAAGCAAAAGTAATTTTCAAACGAATGACTTGAGTGCTCTGACTCCTCCCCTTTTTCTTTTTTTCTTTTTTTTTTTCAATTTAGATGTACATAAAATATATAGACAAAGATGGTGCAAGGTCTAGAAGGTGACGGAAATGTTCCAGGGAGCACAAGAATTTAATGTAGTTGAGTAGCAAATCAATAATTGATGGCACTAACAAATCAAAATTTGAGTGTCATCAATAGCCTGTAGCACAACTAGATTTTTTTTTTTTTATTTATTATTTTTTTTCAAAGCCTGTTACTTACCTATATTAAAAGCTACTCTCTTATCAAAGATGTCTACATCTTATATTATACAAATAAATATATAGCTAGTGCCACACATTTCAAAAGTGCGGCCTTGACTACTGATGATATATATATATAACTTGCTCTTACACAGTTAACATAGAAAGAAAGACAAAAGTAAAATGTATCAGAAAAGCTCTTACACAGTTTTTTTTTTTTCAAAATTAACAAAAACTATAAAATAAAAAGTGAAAGGGAGGGACATAAAGTTTAGGTGGGTTCCCAAAACATTTGAGTTGAGGATCTGTGACTCCGAATTCTTAATGTTGAACCGGTAACGGCGCCATTTGACGGGTTATGATTTGATGATATTGTGTCGTTGTTTCACCATACCCCGATCAACAAGAATTTATACCTACTAATACTTTCTTAAAATAGTATAGCAATAAGTAGGGTCGAACCACTCTCAACTTGGAACTCGTTTTGAGACAAGGATCCAAAACTTTACTTTTCGAGATAAAAGAGAAATCACTTAATACAATTCTTGAATTTTTTAATTGTAAACTAAAATAACTAGATAAAATTATCAAATGGTGGAAAAAATCTCAAGGGAAAATAATCCACCACCCGAGTCTATACAAATAATATTATATATTTCTATTGCAAATTCTCCTCCAACCTATTAAACATAAACATAGATATTGTTAGGCATTCCCCGTATTTCTATTAATTGGTAATCACGAAGAATCCTCCCTCTAATGTTTTGGTTTAAATAAAATATAAATTGTAGTAGGCATTCCCCGTATTTCCATTAACTGGTAATCATGGAAAATCCTCCTTCTATTTTTTAGCTTCTAACCTCTATTGTAAGGTTTTTTTGTTCATTGAGATTCATAAAATGAATAGTCTCGGGACGAGAATTAAACAATACAAAATAAAATACAAATTATTTATATCTTACCCATGGTGGCTTCATCACCCCCTTGAGAAGAGTATTAAGCTAGCATGTTTATAGAAAAATAAAACAAAGTAATAGAATAAAATTCCATTGATACAGAAACAATTACAAAAAATATGAAAATGGTACAATATTCTCTAAGCTCTCACTCCTCAATTCTCCACCTTCGAACCCCCTTTACAGCTTCTACCTGGCCACTATATATAGGCAAAATGCATATCTATGCATTTAATGAAGCATTGAATTATACCTAACTCTCAACCATTTCTCTCACCTAACACGTCAGTTTCTCTCTTTCTTTCTTTAATTTATCATACACTTTCACACTTACACACGCACACACACACACATATATATATATGCATTTATTACATTCTCCCTCCACCAACTTTTCTTCTTCTTCATTTTCATCCTTCTTGCTTTCTTTTTCTTTTCTTTTGTAAATCAACCCCTGCATGAAATAAAAATATATACATATGAGGACATTATACTAGGTAAATTACTCTATTTTGTGTAATTATCAGTCATGTTTTGGATCGTCATAACAACTGGCTAGGGGGTGTTTCTCGTTCCTACGAACCTAATCTTCCGCGAAATTGAGACGATAGGGGTAGGACTTGTTCCAAATCCTATGTTACGACCACGTCGTGTTGACGGTCTTCTTTGTTAAAATTGTGAAGTGTCAAAAGCACTTGGGAAGAATCGGTATGATAAATCTACCTTCCCTTTTGAGAATAAAGTGAAGGGTTAGAGAATCATCCCGTTGACCCTTATAGTAGGGTGTGTATTGGGTGCGTACCATGGGTGTGTTGGTCTCATTGCATCTAAACTGTTATATATATGTGATTGTGGTTTTGGATGTTGAAGCATGTTATAATTGTGCATAATTATGTTATAAGCATGTTGGGGTAATTATCTATTGGGTTCGATGGGGTTCCGGATTGGAGTGCGTGAGTACCATGTGGAATAAGAGACCGACCTAGGGTTAGTGGCATGAACCTTGGTTGGGTTGAACCACTCGAACTACCGAGATTGAGGCGATGACGCTTTCTCTACTGGGCTAGTGAGCTCACCCCAGGACTTATATATTTTTCAGGTGGTGATCCCTTTTCGGGAGGTCCGTAGTCTTTCGGTAAAGATACAACGTGGGTTTCACCCTTTTGTGCATAAGAAGGTGGAGTACCTATTTTGTAGAGTAATAGTGTAATCCATATGTATAAACATGCTACTCTTGTTGTAAAACTTGTAAACAAATGGTAGATGCTTATCTTTTGTTGGCTATCGTATTAGTTGAGTAGCTTTCATGATGTACATCCCTTGGAGCGCTATGCGCGGGGATTATATTCTTTTGGTGCACTTCGGTGCCGGATTGTGCTAATATGTATTTTGATCAAACTATAGCATGTTTCGCCTTTGGGCACTTCGAATGAAAGTCTATGAATCCTTATATCAGTGTTGTATAGTGGATTTCTACATTAAATGTGGTTATTAGGAAGTTGGCCGAAAATGACATTTTTCTAGTTTTTCAAACAAACCCTTTTATTTTGAACGGAAAAACCCGTTTTCGCCCACCCCCGTTGCCCTGGGAAATCGTCTTGTTTTAAACTCATTTTCATAAGGATTTCGACTTTTAGAAACCGACGGTACTAAAACGTAGACCGGGGGCAAGATGGATAATTTTGATAAAATTTATAGGAAGGTTTTTGGTTTAAACATTAAATTTTGATGAACATAATTGGGAGTATGGGCTTAACTATGGGTATATACATGCATAGGAATGTATATGTTGTTGTTTCGGTGATGCTTAGGCCAATTAGAGTATTTTCGGATCCGTAAGTTAACTGATGGAGTTTCGTCAGTCGACTGGCCAATAGCTATAAAACTTGTTGTCCTAGTCAGTTGATTGATGGTCCATGTTAGTCGACCGATTTCACCAGTGTCCAGTGCAGTTCCTTTTCGACGCAATTTCACTATTTCGAATATATCTCGAACTACGGGTGTCGGATGGAGGTGTTCTTTAGCTTTTTAGAAAGATGACTTAAAGCTATTAATGTTATGATTTTAAATCACTTTATTTGAGTTATGTTTTAGGGCGTAATGGTCATTTGAAGCTGACGGTCTTTTTTTATCCTTATGTCTACTTCTCGATTTTTCGGGGATTCTTTGGCAATCCTTCCGAAACAACTTAGAAACTCTCTTTTGATGTCTTATAAGATTATTTAAGGTATCATTAAGGCTATTTGGTTCCCTTTTCTTTCGTTCATTTTTTTTCACTCCTATTTGAATCCCAAGTGATTTTGTCGACATATTTTAGGTGTGAAATGACAGTTTTACCCTTGTATGGGTGTTTGATGACTATAGGTCATTTGTTCTCATTTCTTTTTACTTCTGCTTTCACTCCTTTTGCTCTTAGGCTCGGGTTTCGGAGTCCTAAGAAATTTGGGGCGTGACAGATAAGCCTTGCTTTATGTGTGGAATAAAAGGACATTGAGCTCATACCTGCAATATGTTTAGACATTTAGCAAACCTATATCAAGCCTATGTGAAATTAAAAAGGAAATGGAGTTGAAATTAATTTTCTTGATGCATATTTGATTTTAGTTGTTTAGATTTTTTTAATAACCTTATTGGCCAGAAGCTCATTAATTTTGTGTCAATCTGAAGTTGAGCAAATTTATTATAGGTCGTATAGATTATATTGAAAGCTCTCAAAGAGTTTAACATTTTATTGTCCAGTGGAATAAAATTATATCTTGATGATGCAGTATAATTTTCCAGAACCATGGAAAATATGTTGATTTTTAAATATATTTACCGAAATGAATATCATAATGATCATGTTATCATCTTCTTATATCTTGCCAGAAGCATGTACTGGAAAAACTCCCAGTTTTTCTATTGTGGGTTATATTCTACAACTATCAGAATAGTTGAATCGTATGCAATATTGCACCTGAAGTGCGTACACTAGAAGTGTTTCAATTCAGATATGTTTTGAAAAAATATATATATGGTAGTAAAAGGGATTCGAACCGTAACTCATGGGGAATCTGACCATATTTAACTATGGAAAATCTAAATTGTCATACCACTAAGACACTAAGGTTCTTGATGTCATATGAAAACAAAAGAAAAGCTATTTCAAAGAAGAGAAAATTACATTACCATTATCCTTCAAGATGGCTTATGAACGGATTAGAAAGAGACAAATGTTCAGTGGACCTTGAAGCACTCTCCTTCTCATCAAGACAATCATCATTGTAACTCACACTAGCTAATCTTGCACAAAACTCTTGGGCATGAGTCTCATGTCGGATGGCTTTCTAAATTAGTCTTCTAGACTCTGCTCTGGATTTTTCCCCTATAAAGGTAGCGCCATCCCGCACTGCTTCCTAGATATCCTGGACCCGTTGCGAAAGCCAATCAACGTTGATACCGACGAATTCTGCCTCAGCAAGAATAGCATGTACAAGCTTAAGTTCATCGAGCATAGTATCAGCCAAGCAAAAAAAAACTTGTTCTTTTAACATAGCCATCCAGATTATCAAGGGAAAAGGCCTGAACAGAAGGAGGCACCCTAGACTTAAAACCAATAAATATCTCTAGATATCGACTCTGGATACGATTCAGAGTATTCACACTCCAGAGGTGACATTGGTGGTGACTCCAAGTAATCAAGTCCTTAATAGGATTCCTCTTATAATAACGCCTAATGTCTACTGGAAATGTCCCAGATCTGATCAAAAGACCCAAGGAAGAGCTAGGCACACCCATAGCAGGTGGGGCACTAGGAACCATCGGAAAAATTACGGGAGTGTACCCCTCAGGATCCAAGTCTATAGGATCCATGCTGGCTTGAGCACCTGAAGTACTGGCTTGTCACGTAAAGCGGAACATGGGGGCAGAAGTGCAAAAAGAAATCAGTTTTCATCTTCTTTGGAGAAAGATTATCTATCACAACCTTCATCTTCTTTGCAGGAGGATTTTCCACCCAAGTTATATGGGATCGAAATCCCCTTCTGGGAGTGATAACCCCTTTTAGAGGAGGATTATCTATTCGAGCTGAAGGGGATCGAATTACCCTTCTGCATGTCATACCCCCTCGCATCTTACGATGGATGATGGGCATATTATCCTCAGAAGATGACTCATGTGAAGGTTGTTGTTGATTCATTCGTGGTTGAGGAGAAGCAGATTTCGGATCTACAGAAAGAGGAGTTGGACCTGCAAGAAAGAAATTTCTAGATCATTAATGAAGAGGATGATAGAGGAGTGAGATATTTATAAAGGATTAGTAGGGGCAGAATTGGACACGAAGGTTTCCCAATGACCTTCCAGCCATGAGTAATCATCTGTGACAAAAATATCATTGAGATCATACATGGGGATCGCCAAGGGAGATGAGAATCTTGATTATCCTCCGGAAGAGGAAACAAATTTTCAGAGCGATTCATCTGAAAGAAGGAAGTAGGGAGACGCTGATCTGCGCTCTCTCTCTTTCAATACATCTGTCTGACTCAGATATATCATGCAACATTTATATCAGATATATCAAAGCTCGGTTCGGATGTTTTCCCTAAGATCTGGGTCTTGAGCTTCAACATTAAGGCAAACAATACACAGTATTCAAATTTGTCATCTCAAAAAGTTATCATATCAACTACTCAAATTCATACTAATGAGGGGGACCAATTATTTAGAAAAGGTATCTGCAGGTTGTACTCTTTTTCCTGACAAGGTTTTAATGAGGCAACAACAATACAATACCCTATTCAGTATCATCAGCATACTATACTCTTTTTTCTTCGACCATGTTTTTTCCCACTTGGTTTTTCTACCAAGGTTTTAACGAGGCAGATATGATGCACCATTTCTAGCTACACCAGAGGACTGTACTCTTTTCTTTTGTCATATGAAATTACCTAGACGATAGTGAAAATAGCCTAGAGGGAGGGTAAATAGGTTTTTTGTTGATTTTATGATCAATAAAAATTATTTAGAGGAAATTCAATTTTAATTAGTAACAAACCCTAATTCTCAGTTTAATTCTCAAAAATAGATCAATCAAGAAAATATGAATATAAGTGCAGAAAATTAAATCATAAGAAGACATAGATTTTTACGTAAAAAACCTTGGAAATACTCCAAGTAAAAACCACGGATACACTCAGGTACTATGAATCAAAAAATTTGTGCAAACTCTATGAAAACTGAACTTACAACCTGTCATGCCTCCTATTTCCTAGGACTCCAAAACTCGAGCCTAAGAGCTAAGGGAGTGAATGCGGAAGTAAAAAGAAACGAGAACAAATGACCTATAGTCATCAAACACCCACATAAGGGTAAAAACTTCATTTTATGCCTAAAAGATGTCAACAAGATCAGTCAGGATCAAAATAGAAGTGAAATGACTTAAACGGCACCTTAAACGGCTATTCAAACATCACATGATCACCCGAGGGTAAATTGGTCATTTTAGGGGTAAAATAGTAATTTCAAAGTATAAACACAAATTTCAGACCTAAAAGAAGTTGTTGGAACAAACATAACCAAATTTGAAGGTGTGAGGTAGAAACTACGACATTTTGAAAATCGGTCATCGCGACGTGTAAAGGTTCAAAACATATCATCACATTCAAACAACCATTACGCCCACAAAAACGACTCGAATGAAGTGATTCAAAATCCTAACATCAATATATTTAAGTCCTCTTTCTAGAACACTAAAGAACACCTCTATCTGATACACGTACCTTGAGATATGAGAGAAATAGTAATACAGGGTCAGAACGGGGCTAAACCACCCAGTCGACAGGCTAATGACCCAAACGACTGGCTGAGTTACCCAGTCGACTGAGTGAGGTAGAGACTCAAAAATTTTGCGGAAAAATCCTTTGTTTCACCCAGTCGACTGCCTCGACTAGAAAACCTCAAAAATGACTTCTAAACATCTTGAAACCCTTAGAAATCATGCAACTAAGTTCTCAACTCGTTTAAGAACTTTAAGAATGAGAAATATAAACTAAACTTGGTTTATTTTTATCAAAAACAATTCCGTAAAAATAACCATCTTGCCCCCGGTCTCCGTTCTAACGACCACCGGTTTGTAAAGATCAAAATCTTCTTAAAATGAGTTTAAAATCATTTCTAAATCAAGGAATTTTACCAAGGCCATGGGGGTAGGCGAAAATAGGTTTTCCATTCAGATAAAAAAGAATTGGTTTGAAAACCTAGAAAAACGTCGTTTTTGGCCAAACACCTAATAATCACATTTCATGTCAAATAATCCATTTCACATTCACAACTCCAAAAGAAAGGATTCAATATTGACATTATAGTGCTCTAAGGTGAAACGTATTATAGTTTGTTCAAAATACACATTTGTACAATCCGGCACCGAAGTGCAGCAAAAGAATATAATCCCCGCGCATAGCGCTCCAAGGGATGTACATAGACAATAACACCTCGACTAACATGCTAGCCCGATCAAAATAAAGTAGTTTTACACGTTTGATTTACATGGACAAAAGGAACATATTGATACATGTTTATCAACCTAATGCCCAACAAAATAGAAGTATGGTCCACCACCCATGCACAAAAGGTGAACATAATGCCACACATCCATGGAGAGACTACAGAACTCTCCCAATGGAATCATCACCTGAAAAATTTATAAGGCGTGGGGTGAGCTCACTAGCCCAGTAGAGGAAGCGTCATTGCCACAATCTCGGTAGTCCGAGTGGTTCAAATCAACCAAGGTTCATGCCACTAACCTTAGGTTGGTCTCTTATTCCACATGGCTCTCACGTCAATCCCGAACCCAACAAATACGTTTCCCAACATGCTCACAACATAATTATTCACAATTATAGCATGCTTTCATCATCAAAACCACAATCACATATGTATAACATTTAAGATGCAATGTGGTCGACACACCCATGGTACATACACAAAAACACACCCTACTCTAAAGGTCAACGGGATCATTCTCTAACACTTCACTTTATTCTCATAAGGTAAGGTAGACTTATCGTACTGTTCTTCCCAAGTGCTTTTGACACTTACACTTTTAACAAGGAAGACGTCAAACATGACGTGGTCGTGCACATAGGATTTGGAGCAAGAAGATTACGACGATCCATAGGAGCAAGAAGCACCCCCTGGCCAGTTGTTATGGCGATCCAAACACAAGACAACTCCTACATAATTTACGCAAATCGTAGAAACCAATACCCATGTTTTGACACTACATGGTACACTTAAAATGCATCAAGGTTCACAATCGCAACCATATACTATCACAATACATGCTTGTTTATTTATGTAATATACTGTACTCAATCTATAACAATGCTTACAATTCACATTTATAAGCCATAAAACACAACAAGTATTTATATCACAAGTTTATGCTTTCAAGACCCTAAATCGTCGTCTAATTTATCAAGACCAACTCGTATATATATATAACATATATACACATAGACGCACACACCCTCGTACAAAGACATTAACAATTCATTTTTCCGCTAGCTCAATTCCAAGCAAGCTAGTTCAAGAGTGAATAAGAGAGTCCAAGCAAGACCACCAAGAACGAGCAAAGGTTTCCAAGAGTGAAGTCAAATCAACCCAACATCCTCCAAAGCTACCATGAATAATAAGTAAATAAATCTAATTTCAATGGTGCTTTTCAACAAGTTCTTTATCAACAAGAGCAATTCCAACCACAAGATTGGACAAAGGAATTCCAATAGGTGAAAGCTAGAGTTCTTGCCAAATAAACCCAAAATAGGAGAAAAGAGCTTACCCAACAATAAGTTCAATTCACCCGGTAGCTAAGCTTCAAATAGTCTTAAGCAAGAGCTATAGATAAGAAAACCCCACAATCAAAATTTGAAGACAAGAATTCAAGAATAGAAGTTAGGGTTTGAAACTAGAACTTCCAAAGGAGGAAAAATCACTTAACAAACTTTGGCTCAAAAGGAAGCTTAGAGTACCAATATCAACTTTCATGTACAAACCTCCTTCAAATTCTCATCAAAAGGAGGAGAAAATTACACAACTTGAAGAAGAAATAGTGAAGTGAGGGAGAGCTAGAGAGAAAACGTATGAGAGATAGAGAGAGGTTTTTGGTGAGTGAGAGAAATATCTTGCACTTTAGAAGACAAGAATCAATACATAATTGTGTATATGTATAACTCATAAATGAGTGTTTAATCCAAGGGTTGATATTGAAGTTGGGATAAAAAGAGGTTGATCTAAGGGCTCACCTCTTGACAACACAATCCCACATATAACATGTAGAGAATTTCCACTAACTCACCTCATAATCCAAGGGTCCAAAATGAAGTTGGGAGAAAGTGAAGAAAGATCCAAGGGTGGACAAAGAGTCTTGTAAATTAAAGACCAATACAAGATTAATACATTTATGCATTTGTATGTTATCCAAACAAGGGCTTATGATTCAAGGGTTGTGAACAAAGATGGGAGAAGAAGATCAAGGGCTAGAAATGAGACACCGCTCCAAAAGTTTAAAATGACAAATATTTTCCCAACTTAGGGTTATTCACAAGAGTGCCATCAAGACTCTTAAATATTTTTTTACCCCTTGTCATCCTCTCTAATTACCAACACGCCACTCATGTCCTAACACTTAGCCAAAATCTCTACACTTTCCATTAAATGCTCAAAATGTGAAATTACTCATTTATCCTTCGGCCATTTCGTTCCCAAAATCATTTTCAAAATTTTTTGTTAGTTACTAATTAACCCTAGAGGGGGGCTGAATAGGGTGTTCAAAAATATTTCTAACTCTTTTCGAAATTGGAATATACTATACCCAAAATCAATTTCTCAATAAGCAAGTGGATGATTCAATTTAAACTTCTCTAACAATTAATTTCAAGACAAATTAGCGTACAAGAGATTCAAGCAATTATAGCATGCAAATTAATCAAGTAAAGAGAAAGAGATAGAGAGATTGACACCGTGATTTTTTCGAGGTTCGGTAACTCCTACTCCTCAGCTCAAGAACCTTTTGTTGAGACTTTTCCCGATCCTTTCACTACGGCCCTTCATAGGTGGAATGGCAAACCTTTACAACACAAGCCTCTCGAGCTTGTTTCTCAATCAAGAAAACAACCCTCTCTTGAACAATCAGTGGAGTTCACTTGTCCAAGATTACAAATTCGTATGTAATTAATAAAATCACTCAAGAACAAAAACACTAAAAATCCAAAGGTTTTTATGGAAGATAAATCAATATAAGCTCAAGTGTTTTTGGTGATTTTACAATAATTCTAGAAATGTATTCTCAAAGGATATGATCAATGAATGATATTTGGAGAATAAGAAGAGATACTAGAGGTTTTGATTTTCAAAGAAACTTGGAGAAAATCAGATTTTCAAAGCTTGGTTTCAATGGCTTTTGTAGATAAATTTCTGCATAATTTTTGATAGCTTTTATTTCTCTTTGTTTTTCAATCTCTTGGCATTCAATATACACATCTCATTCTATATATAGCATTGCATTAGGGTTAAGAGAATGAGTATTGAATTATTTGAGTCAAGAGCCGTTTGAACACCATTAAGCACAATCCACAAAATATGTAAAATGTTTTCTGAAAAACTGCAGGATTTTGAGGAGCTTCTAGTCGACTACTTCTTTGTTGTAGTCGACTACAATGCTTCATCTAGTCGACTAGATTGAGGTCTAGTCGACTACTTCATGTAGTCTAGTCGACTCAAAGGTCCCTTTAGTCGACTACTTTGAAATAGTTGAAAACATGTAGTTTCTGATTGTTTCAATCGACTACTAGAAAATACACAGAGTCATTCTAATCGACTATAGCTTGAAAAACATTTAATAAAAATATTTTTCTTTCCGTTTAAGTTTGGTAAAACATTTTTCATTCCATTTGAGTTCGGTTCATTTTATACTTGAGCATATACGATAAAATCGACGCATAAAATTACCTTGTTACAATGATCGATCCCCGACATATCTACCCCAAGTCTTGAGTTTTCAACTTTCGCCTTTGCCGTTGAATTATTTGATTTTCCATTTTTGCGCTTCAATTTCTTTCACGACTTTTCTCTTTAAATCAAGCTTTCTTTCCGAGCTTGCTTTCTGAGTTGTTTCCTTTCCGAGTTTGTCTTCCGAGTCGTTTACCTGTCTTTTGCTGAAAACACAAACTCGATAATTTATTAGCCGAAAGTAAATTTCAAAGCCAACAATTTTCATTATTCTCGAAATGAAAATACAACATGTAAATCACAACTTTTATTACCACATAAAACATGCAAGTCATGCTAAGAAAATAAACACAATTACTATAAAAATCACATTAAACACATAATCAGGTATGCATTTAATCATTAATTAAAAAATTTCATTAGCATTTAAACATTTTAATTAGTACGAAAAAATACCGGATGTTACACAACCACTGTAATTTATTGTTCTTCACTCGACGTCTGAAAGTATAGATTCACTCGCGCTCCACGAAGCTCTCGCTCCGATCTCCGTACTTTGACGACTCTGCTTCTCAACGGATCAAAATCACCACGAAGCCTCCTGCTTCGATGTTCGCACACAGACGGCTCCGTTCTACAATGGATCAATGCAACCACGTTGCAATAAATGATGTGTGAATTTTTCCAGCAACTAAACCATTTAATCGTGCATAGAAAATTTTGATGTAGAAGCACGATTGAAGACGTCCAATAACAAGAGAGAAATTGTGTATCTCTAATCACTCAATAAGATTCTCTCACCATATGTATATCTGTATAGAAGAAGAAGAAGAAGTGTAGAAAACTTGTAGAGAATTCTTCAAGACATGCCTCATCTTAATGGGTATTTATGACGATGATGAATCAAACCCTAAGTTTTCCCTTTCTCGGAATTTCACATCCAAACCCTATATTCTGATGAATATCATGTATATACCACGCACTTTGATGTATATAAGTCATGGACAAATCATAAAACCAACCCACAAACAATTTGGACATCGCAACAAAAAATAGCCAAAAACTTGATGCAGCTACGCTTCAAGCGTAGATGGGCCTACGCTTCGATCGTAGATCCAAGCATACTTCCAAGCGTAAAAATATGTTTTCTGGCCACTTTTTGAAATTGAAAGTGTAGGCTTAAGCGTAGGTATTTTTGTTAAAACCACTTTTATTCGCAACTGCGCCAAAATGACCCTCTTGAACCCACGATACTTTTTGCTTTAAGTGACGACTTCGAAAAATGTCATTTTTGCCCACCAAGAGACATTTTTTCTTAATATACTCACTTTCGTGCTTCACTTGTATTTTTCATTACTTCAATTCTTGATTCTGCCTTTGACGAAGCTTATCGATGTCATTGAAACCAAATCAACCTATCTCACACTCAACATGGTTATTGTCTAGAACATGCCATAAATAAACAATATACAAAAGTGTTCTTACATCATGGTTTTTTCCACTAGGTTTTCCAGACAAAAGTTTAATGAGGCAGGTTTATCGTGTGTAGTATCATTTTGCTGCTACAGAAGAATTTTGTACTCTTTTTCCTTCAATTAGATTTTTGTCCCATTGAATTTTTCTGATAAGGTTTTAATGAGGCATATTCTTAATTACTGTTATGGACCCCAAGGGAAAGTGTTATAAAGCTTTTGTGGTGGGGGTCCATCCACCTTATCATGTCTCTCTCCCTCTCTCTCCATTGATCTACTCTCCACCTACTCCCATTCTTTCTCTCTATACTAGCTTATATATAGAGGCTTCATTTGTACAATGGATAGACACATAATGGAATGGAAGCTCTCTACAATTTCTATTGCTATTCTCTCTATCTACTTATATGTGTATCTTTCTATATATATTTCTATGGTGTTTGTTTCTATTATATATTTTGCAAATTCACAACACGTTTACAAGAATTCAATGTATTTTGAATTATATTTAAAATTGTAATGACTACATTAAATGTGGAGGCTTTTTCACTTCTTAACAATAACACACAAAATTAAAAATTAAATATAATAACAACGATACAACCTAATAAAATATGTTTTAACATATATAATTTTGTTGAGCACTTAGTTAAGAAAGATTTTAACAAAACAAATTATTATCTCACACTTAAATAATTATTTTTTTCAAATAATTAATCACTTATTACGCTTATCATGCATCTTAAATAAAAGCAATCATAATTTTTCTTAGTTTTATAAATTCAAAAATAATTATTATATGACCACTTTAAATTTAATGAAGCACATCAAAGATAAAAAAAACATATTCAACTGGTATTTGTAGAATAAAAGACTACAATTTAGAAAATATAAATATAAAAAATATAATTGATACTTTTAACCGTTTAATTTATTGGATACACACAAAATAAAGAGAGAACACGTAGACAAATTTCTGGGTAATACTATCCATAATTTATAAGTATTAACCGTTATAGGGAAGGGCTAGTATTTGTGTTATTTTTACCAACAAAAAAGCAAAAAAAATATAGAAATAGAAAACAGCCTCATCTTTTAGTGTATATGTATATTTATATATGCATATATGTCTTTTGAAATATCATTACATTTACACATAGAAAACAACCTCACCTTTTATAGTAGTGTATATGTATATATATGGATAGATATATGTCTTTTGATATCCATTACATTTACACTTTAATTAATACATATTAATTAATTTATTTTTTTATTTTTAAAAAAAAAAGATTGAAAATATTCCTTAACCCTTTCACTTTTAGAATAGTTATAGATTATATATATAAATTATAGATATATATGGAATAATTATAGTTTTATTCCCTTGACATATAATATATTATGCTCGAACTTCTTATCTTTGCAAAATTACAATTTCACCCCATTAAATTGATCGGCGTTCAAGTCAGATGGCCGAAGATGTGAAATTATTTATATATCCGTGCTTATTTTTCATTTAAAAAATATCTTTGCAAATATGTGAAGGTACTAGTCATTTTATCCACTATTCAACTGCTAACGTAAACGTGTTAACCATACCGAAAGTTTGCCGGAAGATAATTTTTATTACTTCTTATAAACTATAGGGGATTAAACTATAATTTTTCTAATCATAGGAGGTGGATATATGTGTAATATATCATAGCTCGTGGGCTGAAACTGCAATTACCCCAATATATGAAATAATACAATAGATGGTCATCAGACCTTCGGCTGTCCAATTCCAAAAACAGTGCTCTTTTTGTTGAAAATGGCGTTATCCTTTAGGTCATATGGTTGAGAATAAATTGTACTTATTTTCATGAATAATAAAATTCAAGAGCCTTGCATAAGAAGTTGAATAGCTATTTGACCGTGAAAAAAAAAAAAAAAAAGGTTATTGAGCCTCAAATGAGAATGGGTGAATTTTAGTAGTTATTGGACTTCTTGTTACATGTAGGAACAATAAAAAGAAATTATCGACATTTTATTTTAGTTTTACGTGTATTATGTGTAAGTCACTAAAATACCCTAGAGGGGGGGGTGAATAGGGTTTTAAAAATAATTTCTAACTTCTTTTTATTCTTACTAGAACATGCAACAAGGTTCAATATTAATTTACAAGGTAAAATATGTAATGAATAACTTCACTTAAATTCAACAAGCTATTTACCACAATATAAATTAAGTATGCATGAACATAAAGTAAGGAGATAGAGATAGAGATGTTGACACCGTGATTTTTACGAGGTTCGGTAACTCCTACTCATTGGCTCAAAGAATCCCCTTCCTTGAGACTTTCCCGATCCTCACACTATGGCTCTTCCTTCAATAGGTGGAATAGCAAAACCTTTACAAAAGAGCTAACTAGTTCTTCACACAATCAAGAGAACAATCATCCCTCGATACAATGGGCTTCACTCACCCAAGATCACAAATTTGTGTATGCAATCAATATATCACTCAAGAAACAAAAACACTCAAAACCCTAAGGTTTTATGGAAGATAGATCAATATAAGCTCAAGTGTTTTTAGGTGATATTTCAAGAACTCAAGATATATATATTCTCACAATATATATTCAATAAGAGAATAGGCTCAAGGCTTGAGTTTAAATCTTCAAAATGATAAGAGTGAAAAACGAGATTTTGATCTTTCTTGCTATCAAAAGATTTTTCAGAAGATGCTTGAGAGAAAATTAGAGATGAACAATATTTGAAAATTTTCTCACACAAGAACCTTAAGATTTCAATCCATATCTCTTTCTTTATTTAGGGTAACACTAGGGTTTGGAGAGTGTATCTTACCCTAGACAATGTGGAGAGTAGGACCTGAAAATCAGCAAGCAAAATCATTTCTTTTTGGGCAAAAATATTGTTTAGAAATACTTTTCCTTAAAATCCTGAAGCACCTAGTCGACTGCCTCCATGCTTAGATTTAAAATATTTTTCCCAACCGCTAGGGTCAGTCGACTGTCTCAAGAAGGCCAGTCGACTGCCTCAGGCAATCAAAAATGTTCGAAACTCTCTAGTTCAGTCAGTCGGCTGGGTCCTTAACTGCCAGTCGACTGGGCACAGTCAGTCGACTGCCTTGGACAGGCCAGTCGACTGCCTCATGCAGTCAAAACATTTTATAGCTCACTGGTTGATCCAGTCGGCTGGGTCCTTAACGGCCAGTCGACTGGGTCACAGTCAGTCGGCTGCCATTTCATGGCCAGTCGACTGGGTGACTCCAAGAATTGTTTTCAAGGTCCGTTTTTGATCCGTTTGAGTTCGTTTGATTTATTACTTGAGCTTATAAGACCAATCAACACATAAGATACCTTGTTACAATATTCTCACCCCGACCTATCTACCCCAGGTCTTGAGTCCAGCTTTTGTTCTTTCTTTGATCTTTTTATCTTTCTTCGAGTTTGCGCTTGAGTTTCCTTATCGCTTGTTGCTTTTAGCGATCTTTCCGAATCATTTACCTGTACTTGCTGAAACACTTAGCTCAAAGTCATATTAGTACCAAACACGGTTTTGAATGTTTTGTTAATATCAAAATAAGATTTATTGCTTGAAATAGAATTTCAAATCCAACAATCTCCCCCTTTTTGATGTTGACAAAACATTTCGTGTTTGCGCATAAATGGTGAAGTATCAAGTGATACTCCCCCTCAATGTGTGCATATTTCATTTTTATTTGCATGCTCCCCCTTAGTAAATATATTTTTGCAATTACATACACTTGCATGGAGCCACACATAAACATGACATGCATACACGAAAGCATAATGCACGAAAGCAACGAACTTCTCCCCCTTTGGCAACATAAAAAGGTAGGAAGTGACGGTTGAATTTATCATGATAATACATCAACATCCAAAGCCAACCCAAGTTTTCTATGAATTGTTTTGAAAAAGATTCCTCCGGAAAAGTCTTTGTGAAAATATTTGGTAATTTATTTTTAGTGTCAATAAAATCCAATACAACGTCTCTTTTAGCAACATGATCACGTAAGAAATGATGCCTAATATCACTATGCTTAGTTCGTGAAGGATGAAAAGGATTCTTTTATATATAAAAATAACGCTTGTAAAATCGCATTCAATGGGCACATGATTGAAAATAAGCACATAGTCATGTGCATAAAGTTTGGAATTTCTTCCCCTATCACCAAGGAGCAAAGCTCCCCCTAAGAATGTGCATACAACCTATACTCATCAACTATTTTTCTCCTCCTTTGACATCATCAAAAAGAATGGATACAATTAAGTACAAGAAGATAATCAAGTTGCATAAATGAATTGTGAGCATAAAATATATCCTTTGAAGTAACACGAAGCATATTGTCCACATATTTCATGAATATGATTAAGATGATTATCAAATTATAAACATAGCTATGCATTCATGATGGCAATGAGGACATGTTAGCACAAGTCATCAATGATGACTAAAACATTTGCTTGATTTTCATAGACAAATAGGATATATGATCAACATAGATTTTCATATATCAAGTACATGTATCAAGTGAATGACTCAAATTCAAAGTGACTTAATGTTCAAATAAGTGTATTTGAATGAAAGTTCAAATCGTAAGTATTCAACATACTATATGCAAGCAAATACCACTCAATTACTAGATCATTTAAAATCACATATGAGCACTTCAGAATAAGTTAACAACACCTTCATCTTAACCACATGAAAATCAATAAACACATACGCAACATCTAATCATAGAATGCAATGTGAATAGAGTAAAATTCACGATGATGACAAAGAAATGAATATTCTAAGATTAGCAAGTGAAAAATACACAAGACAAATGCTAACACATTAATGTTCAAAGGTATTTCCATTTCTTTATGAAATTTTACACAATGAGTTCTTTTTTATAAACATTGTGAGAAAATTGACGAAGAAAATTATAATCATGAAGGTGATCTCAATATTTCTCATAAGTTCATGTCTTTGAAAGCTTTAATGTAATGGCAAAGATATGTAATATTCACAAGTACTACAATCACAAGATATATCTCTTATATATATGGTAAAAATTCTTATCTAAAATAATAAGAGATGAACCAATATAATGAACAAAATAACATATAATTTAAGCTGGTCCAAGAGTAGTCAACCAAGGAAACCATAGAGTCCCACAACCAAAATGTCAAAAAGTATTTGAAATCATGTTCATGACACTTAAATGGATTATACCCAAAAAGGAAATAAGTTCATCTAACATGTTCATTTTGAAATAGTTTGCATGTTTGTGATAAACGTCTTTTCACTACACATCGAATAATAGTAAACATAATACCCCAATGTGAATCTTATAACCAAATTTATGGTAAGTTATAAATGATAAACAACAAAAATAATGTTGATCAATATAGGTTATAAACCAACCTTCATTCATAAGAAAATCACTGAAAGCCATTCAAATTACCCTCTTTGAGCATTTCCCAAGTTAAACACGGCTTATGATAGTTTTAAAACCCATTTTCTGAAACTCATACATTTCAAGCATTGTGATTTTCTCTACATGAATTTTTTTTTTTTTTTTCATTTAAAATCATATGAGAATGCATTAGATAAAGAAATATTTCATGCAAATAGGCATGTGGCATTCTTAGAAATTTAATTTTATTCACATGTGCAAAGAATAATCTATATCCTTCTTGGTTAAGATCTTAGGATAATAATGATCAAAACCTTTGGTCACCACTTTTAGGCATAGATTGCAATATTAATATGCATTATACAATATACAAGAGTATGCATGTATGATAATGATATAAAAGTTTAAGATATAGAAAGTATTATATATCATTGATAAAATCATAATAATGCAAGAACATTAAACACGTATGTCTTTCATGATATGTGCGCATAAAACTCATGAATCATGTTTTCCAATAAACATTCAAGATAATAACATTTAAGCACAATATCTCCATCTTTTCAACATGCTTCCTTCAAAGAGGAACCTATAGTACATTTTCATAATAAAGATCCAAACATATATTAAATAGCTTCAACCAATGTTACAATTTCAAACAACAAAGGCTAAGCACATGAATATCATTTTTATGAAAAACTTTATGCAAATACCTCTAGAATGATTACCAAGAAGTTATATAATAGAGGATGATGAATCATTTAATCGCATAGAATTTCATCACATATTCCTTAACCTCATTTGCATTAGATAGATCATTCAAAGAAAATATGCTCTCTTGAGGTTTACTAGTGTGAACATATTTGATTAAACATATACTCCAAGTCCGTCCAAAATTTACTTCAAAATTAAACACCTCAAATAAATGTGCAAAATGTCATGTCAAGAGAATTTAGATAAAGCACTAAAGTCATGAAGGCCCATGAACAAATATCAAGACATAGTTGCTCAAGTAATCAATCAAAATGAAGTGAACTAGCTTTGATGGTCTAGAGTTGGACATGACTATATTCTTTACAATTCATGCATGATCAAGACTTACTTTCATATATCCAAGTCATTTCAAAGCAAGCAACTATCAAGAATTCATCAAGAGCATAGTTAATTGCATGAACCAAGTAGCCAAACACCCTTATTACCAATCATCACATTTATTCCATGACATATCAATAACGATTCAACATACTTGAATAAGCATAAGTTTTTCATGTTTAATCTCATCAATGAAAGCAAATTAGTAATGGAGGTTAGAAAATGTGTACCATGGTGTTAGCTTTACTCATTTTACATAGAGTTGCTTATAGATGATTTGTATTGTCCACTCATTTTGTGAGAGACCTTGATTTCATCTCCCCTTTTGAATTATAGCATCACAATTGAAGAATCAATTGATCTTGAGTAAGGAATCAATCCACACCTATAAAACACACTCAAGTGGTTTTCTTTGGTACCCTTTTTGCTCTAGGGTCCATTTGTGTTAGCACATTTTTAGGCATAATTCATTATAAGCACATTAGCACAAAATGAATGATTTTCAATAACCATTATGCTTCAATTGAATTTATCATTTAAGAATATTATCATGAAGTGCATTTGTCAATTCAAATAGTAATATATGCTCATGGTTATTTATCAAGTCAATGAACCAATATGAAATTAGTAATAGGAATGAAACTCCATTTCATATATGAATCATAGAAAACAACCATATGCATCATTCATGTTCAATCATCAAGAATTGACAAGAAAACCAACATAACTTCCCTTGTTTAGCAAAAATAAAGTATATGCCCTTTTTCAAGATTTGTAAAGCTATAGCACATAGAAAGATTCATTTCATTTCAAAATTCTTTGAACATTTGGAAGAACAATGAAAAGATATTTCCATAAGAGTCACCCTTTTGAGATAATTTCACTCTAAATCAATGTGACACTTTTCTCATGCAATTTCAAGAAACAAAAGAATGTGATACATGAATAATGATCATTTATCAATCAATGAAAACATTCATAAAACAACATAGTATACAAATTTTTGTTTCTTTTAGCATTTGAAAATTGATTCCCATCTTTCTTAACTAAGCATGCATTGGTCCTAAAAATAACGTCATAGCCATTGTCACACAATTTGACTAATGCTAAAAAGTTATGCTTCAAACCATCAACCAAAAACACACTATCTATAGAAAGAGTTGAAGATATACCAATTGAGCCAATCCTTATAATTTTGTCTTTAGAGTTGTCTCCAAAAGTTACGTTTCTTCCTTCATAAGATTTTAGAGAAATGTATTTTGATTTGTCTCCCATCATATGCCTTGAGCATCCGCTATCAAGAAATCATTTTTCCTTTAAGGCGAACTTCAATCATACCTATAAAACAAATTTAAGTAACATTCATTGGTCCCCAATTTATCTTGGGTCCACTAGGGTTAGAGAGAGATGCAATAGTTCCTTTCGGAACCCAAATCATTTTTGGTATAACATTCTCCTTTCTATGTAAGCATTCAATGGTTCCTTTTGGAACCCAAATCATTTTTGTTATCACTTTCTTCTTTCTAAGTAAACATGTATTTGCCTTATGTCACTTTTTCTTGCAATAATAACATGTAACATGCTTATGATCATTTGATAATGCATGAGATGATTGTCTTGTAAATGTATGCGTTAATGGTTTTCTCTTTTTCAAAATAAGAGCATCTTTGTCAAAAGCATCATACCCTAGACCACATTTATCAAATGATCCTCTTTATCTTCCCAACATAATGCTAAGGTTCTCTTTTCCTTTTGTAAATTTAGCTAAGACATTTATTTGATCATCTATAGTATTTTTCAACCTATTATTTTCCTTTTCTAGCTCAATGCTTTTGTCATTGCATGAAACTTCTAAGTTGGAAGTAATAGAGCTATATGAAGATTTAGCTTTCTTAAGAAGAATATGTTTTCAAGCTAATTTTTCAAATTCATCCTATAATTTTTCAAAGGCATCTTGTAATTCATCATAAGAAGAGAGAAGTTCATCATATGATAATTTATCTTTATCTAATGTATGTGAGTTTAAATGTACCTCATCTTTATTTGCCATGAGACAAGGGTTTGCCATTTCCTCAGCATTTTCTTCTTCATCCGAATCACATGAGTCATGATCATTCCATGTAGCATTCATATCCATCTTGTTTGGCCATTTCTCATTCTCCTTTTTGAGCTTGAAGCAATCATTTCTATAGTGCCCCGACTTTCCACAATTGAAGCAAGTTGGAGGCTCCCTCTTGCTAGGCTCACCCCTTTGCTCGTTCTTCTTTATGAATCTACCATCGTTGGCTTTCTTTCTTTGAAGAAAACTTTGTTGGATGAATAATGCAATGTCTTCATCCACTTCTTCTTCACTCGGCTCATTTGCTTCATTTTTTGTAGAGTCTTGCAAAACCACGCATTTTCTTAGCTTGGTATCTTCTTCCCGAGATTTTAACGTGATTTCCCAAGTGAGAAGAGACCCGAAAATCTCATCGAGGCTCATTGTGCTAAGATCATGCACTTCTTTAATTGCCGTCACTTTTGCATCTCATTTGACCGGAAGGCTTCTAAGGACTTTGCGTGCCGCATCGGATCTAGGAACATTTCTACCAAGATGCTTTAGTCCATTCAAAATATTAGTGAAACGAGACATCATAGAATTGATATTTTCATCTTCCTTCATAGCAAATAATTCATATTCATGCATAAGTATATCAATTTTAGATTCTCTAACTTGAGTAGTTCCTTCATAAGTAACTTCAAGTTTATCCCACATTTCTTTGGCCGTGGAGCAAGTAGAGACACGGTTAAATTCATTTGGACTTAAGGCACAATTTAGATTAACCTTAGCTTTGGCATTAAAAGACATAAGTCTACGCTCATCATTATCCCATTCGTTTGACAATTTTGGGATAGTTTCTCCATCTACTACTTTGGTCATAGTGAAAGGTCCATCAACAATAACTAGCCAAATTTGATAATCAATATCTTGAAGAAAGTCTATCATTCTAGTCTTCCAATAACTATAGTTTGAACCATCAAACCATGGGGGCCTAATGTTTGATTGTCCTTCTACATGAGTGACTACGTTTGAGGCCATGATCGTTCTCTAAGACGGTTAAGTCTAAAACAAATAGAGATTAGGCTCTGATACCAATTGTAAGTCACTAAAATACCCTAGAGGAGGGGGGTGAATAGGGTTTTAAAAATAATTTCTAACTTCTTTTTATTCTTACTAGAACATGCAACAAGGTTCAATATTAATTTACAAGGTAAAATATGTAATGAATAACTTCACTTAAATTCAACAAGCTATTTACCACAATATAAATTAAGTATGCATGAACATAAAGTAAGGAGATAGAGATAGAGATGTTGACACCGTGATTTTTATGAGGTTCGGTAACTCTTACTCATTGGCTCAAAGAATCCCCTTCCTTGAGACTTTCCCGATCCTCACACTATGGCTCTTCCTTCAATAGGTGGAATAGCAAAACCTTTACAAAAGAGCTATCTAGCTCTTCGCACAATCAAGAGAACGATCCTCCCTTGATACAATGAGCTTCACTTACCCAAGATCATAAATTTGTGTATGCAATCAATATATCACTCAAGAAACAAAAACACTCAAAACCCTAAGGTTTTTATGAAAGATAGATCAATATAAGCTCAAGTGTTTTTAGGTGATATTTCAAGAACTCAAGATATATATATTCTCACAATATATTTTCAATAAGAGAATAGGCTCAAGGCTTGAGTTTAAATCTTCAAAATGATAAGAGTGAAAAACGAGATTTTGATCTTTCTTGCTATCAAAAGATTTTTCAGAAGATGCTTGAGAGAAAATTAGAGATGAACAATATTTGGAAAATTTCTCACACAAGAACCTTAAGATTTCAATCCATATCTCTTTCTTTATATAGGGTAACACTAGGATTTGGAGAGTGTATCTCACCCTAGACAATGTGGATAGTAGGACCTGAAAATCAGCAAGCAAAATCATTTCTTTTTGGGCAAAAATATTGTTTAGAAATACTTTTCCTTAAAATCCTGAAGCACCCAGTCGACTGCCTCCATGCTTAGATTTAGAATATTTTTCCCAACGGCTAGGGTCAGTCGACTGCCTCAAGAAGGCCAGTCGACTCCCTCAGGCAATCAAAAATGTTCGAAACTCTCTGGTTCAGTCAGTCGGCTGGGTCCTTAACTGCCAGTCGACTGGGTACAGTCAGTCGACTGCCTTGGACAGGCCAGTCGACTGCCTCATGCAGTCAAAACGTTTTATAGCTCACTGGTTCATCCAGTCGGCTGGGTCCTTAACGGCCAGTCGACTGGGTCACAGTCAGTCGGCTGCCATTTCATGGCCAGTCGACTGGGTGACTCCAAGAATTGTTTTCAAGGTCCGTTTTTGATCCGTTTGAGTTCGTTTGATTTATTACTTGAGCTTATAAGACCAATCAACACATAAGATACCTTGTTACAATATTCTCACCCCGACCTATCTACCCCAGGTCTTGAGTCCAGCTTTTGTTCTTTCTTTGATCTTTTTATCCTTCTTCGAGTTTGCGCTTGAGTTTCCTTATCGCTTGTTGCTTTTAGCGATCTTTCCGAATCATTTACCTGTACTTGCTGAAACACTTAGCTTAAAGTCATATTAGTACCAAACACGGTTTTAAATGTTTCGTTAATATCAAAATAAGATTTATTGCTTGAAATAGAATTTCAAAGCCAATATTATGTATAGATAACCTTTGATTAGGTCATATGGTTGAGAATAAATGTACATATTTTCATGAATAATAAAATTCAAGAGCCTTGTATAAGAAGTTTTGAATAGCTATTTGAGCGTGAAAAAAAAAAGGTATTTAAGCTTCAAATGAGAATGGGTGACTTTTAGTAGTTATTGGACTTGTTGTTACGTGTATGAACAATAAAAATAAATTATTGACATTTTTATTTTAGTTTTCTTTTTATTTTTATTTTTGAAAAGGCGACATTTTAGTTTTCTTACTCGAAGAGATGTGAAATATGAATAAGATTAATTAATAGTATGGGTTCTTCGTCTACGCGATATAAGCAAGACTTTCACTTAAGTCAAGGTGGGTAGGTCAATTGAAAAGGTCTTACTAGTTCTTTATTCATACACAAAAAACAAAAACAAAAAATAAAAACACTAATTTAGAAATAATTTTTCCTAAATGTAGATGTCAAAAAATTACACAACACAAGAATAAATTCTTTATTGAAACTTTTCCTCAGTTTATATACATTTCCCATACGGTCTTTTAGGCCCATTAGGGTTACATTACTTGCCCTACAAACAATTCTTTTTTTTTTTCATGCCCTTTACTTGATCTTCAAGTTGTTCTAGAAAATGTTATTTATTGAGCCTAAAATGGGCCATTATCTTCGGGTTTTGGTTAACCTTGCTGGCCTGGCAGGCTCGCGGGCCCGAAGCTTTGTTGGGCTTGAAAGATTCCGCACCTTCACAGGCTTCTTCTTGATTATGGGCTTTTAAGTTTAAGGCCCATAGTCAAGAATAATGTGTGGTAGTGGCATACAACTCCCCTATCAGATGACGTGGCAAGCTCATTTAATAAGACAATTGTATCTATCATTAGGATTTCAAATACATAGCTTAGGTGGCCTCGATCTACGTAATTGGGGCTGAGAAGACGGCTTAGTGCTCTGTTCTCTATGCGTGTGACTTTTAGCCTCCCCCGGTATCCTCTATAAATACCCAAAGATCCATACACAAAACACTTCTTGCACTCTCAAATTTCTTGTTTTTCAAAAGTTTCTCTGCAACTTATCCTCTCTGCAAATCATCTTCTTCACTTGTTCTCACCGGAATCTGCATTTACTTCTCGGAAAACTCAAAAACTTGCATCGGAGTCTCATCGGGGTCCTCCTTAGCATTAGTTACTTCTTCTAACTATCCTACCTTTCTACCATAATGTCTGATAGTGATGACACATGATCAATTAGTGATCGTCTCCCTTTCTCAGTTGATCTTGATGCCTCTCTCAACTCTCCGTCCGTTGAGGTGATTAGGATTATTAGGTCTAGCCCCCAGAGGTCATTTAGACTGTCAACACCAGTGTGACCCCCGTTGACCCTGTTGCGGTAAGGGATCAGGGTGATGGGAGTTCGGGAGTGCAGTTCTATGTTGACCCTCTCCCATCCCGACTTAGGGTAGATATAGTTTTGAAGAAACTTAAGGTTCCCGATGATGTGATCATTGAGCACTACCCCAGGAAGTCAGATTTTAAGATGGGTGAGGGGGTTAGGGATGACCATATCCTACTTTCTGCCTACCACCTATTGGTTCTTCGTTTTCCTATCCATCCGTTCTTCCTCATAGTTCTGTCTACTCTTGGTCTGGCCCCACTTTAAGTTGAACCAAACTTCATCAGGATCTTAGTCATGACCCTCCTACTCAATAGGGATCTTAGTCTAGATCTGGGCTTGGCTGAGGTCCTTTTTTCCTACAAGTTGCAAGACCAAAAAGACTGTAGGGGGCGTTATAATCTTTTCCCTTTTTCATGGGAAACAATTATGTGATGTCACAGAGAAGTCCAATAAGTGTTGGAATGAGAGAATGATACTGGTGAGTTAGAATTGGAGGCATCCTCGCTCAGCTGGTATTTGGGTCCTCAAAGATTTTAATAAACACATGCTTCCACCTTTTTGGCTTTATCATAAAAGGGCCTACTTTTGTGAGTTGTGTAATGACAAGTTGGGGAAGCATGTGTTCGACTTTATGAGAGCGTCTGATAGTCATAAAACCCCCAATTTCATTAAGTTTTGCTCTGACTTTCTCAAATCTAAAGTCTGGGGTAAGCCCTTGAGGATGTGCCTGACTACTTGACTGGTGGTGCATTACAGGAAATATAATCGGTCGGAATAGAAGTCATGTTGAAGACCCCCCAAATCAACTTGAGGAGGAATCGAGCTTCCCGATCAGGTAATTCCTCCAACTCAGCCACTCCAAACGACACCACACTTCCCATTGGGAGTGATCCGATCGTGCCTCCCTCTTTGTGAAGTCCCCCTACCATCCCTTCCCCTCCTCCTTCTAGGGAGGCTACTACTGTCCCTCACCAGGCTTTTCCTGAGGGGGAAACAGTTAATCCTTCTATAGCAATTGGAGGGAATAATCTTCTGCTCAACCCACCCCCGACCGCCCTATCAGTCGATAGCACTCACCCTCGATCGGAGAATGGCCAAACCGACCGACCGATCGGTCCATCCCCGCCTAAGGACAACAACTTCCCTGAGTGTGTTGGAGGACTCTGATGCTGCTGCTGAGGCCATTGCCTGGCACCTGTCCATCGTTCTTCCCAGAAACAGAATGTTGGTCAGGGGACAAAAGACTATCCAAAGCCCCGATACGCTTCGAACGATGGGCTTCCAAATTTGGACCCCAATTGATCGTAAGGCCATCACTAAGATAGATCAGGAAGAGTTGGCAATGACTAGCCCAGAGCTAGCCATGAAGGTTAGACATTTGCATCCCTATTCTATTCTTTATTTGCATTATTTCCCTATTCCTTTTCTTCTTCAATTGACTCTGTGACACTTGTGATTTTATGGAAGATGTTATACTACACTCAGACTTACAACTCAAAGCTTGAGAAAGACAGTAGGGCTCTCCGCAGTCAGGCTGAGCTCCTCTAGTTGAATGAGGAGGCCACAAAGAAGGTGTATTCGCCTGCAATGAAGAGTTGGAAACTCAGACTATCTGGGTTGTACCTGCTGAGCAGAAGCTTCGAGGGGCTGAGGAGAAGCTTAAGTCCATGGAGGAAAGCCAACAAGCCTTAACAGCTCAGAACAAGGAGTTGTTGGCTCAAAATAAGGGTCTGAAGGCTTCAAGTCAAAAGCTTCTGGAGGAGAAGGTTGAGACTAAGGACTTTCTGGCTGTGGAGAGGTCTATAGTGGAGATGTGCCATCGGGGTGGCAATCAGATGTACCAGCGCTTTTCTGCCACCTCTAAATAGTAGGTTGGATTCGGTTAGAGGACGTGCTTTCAGGATTCCCAACTCCTTATCGAGGAACAGGAGTTCCAATCCATAGAGGAGTTGGATGAATTCCTTGGCATAGCTCCCCCCATAGATCCAACTAAGGGACCTAACAACCTCCTCTTCAGTGAGTTCCTTCCCAAGTCGCTCATTGGCCCCGTTTCTGATCCTGATTTGTTGTTTGCTTCGGATCAAGTTCTAAATGTTGTTGGTGGGGTAACGGAAGGCGTTGCCGATGGCCCTAGGGTAGTAGAAATATTTGATCCTGAGCTTAGGAATCAGGACCGTAAGACTTTGTTTTGTTATTTTTTGTTCTCACAATTCTGTAAACCTTTACCACATCTTGACAAAGTGGAAAGGGCCTTATTTTTAGTGGAAAGCTTGACAAAGTTCATGAATGATTGCTACATTTTTTTATATTCGATTCGCTTTAGCAATACTTAATTTTCTTTCGCAGAATCTGTAAAGATTTGATCAATTGGGGTGTTCTCTAGGCACTTGTGGCATTAAGGGAGATACCACAACATTTAGCTTCTTTCTTCAGAAGTTTGATATCATGATCACTTGGGGATCAGTGTTGTGTCTTTTGGGTACTTGTGGCCTTGAGAAAGATGTCACAACACTTAGCTTTTTTTCTTGAAAAGTTTGATATTCTGATCACTTTGGGATCAATGTTGTGTCTTTCAAGCACTTGTGGCCTTGAGAAAGATGTCATAACACTTAGCTTTTTTCTGGAAAAGTTTGATATCCTGATCACTTGGGGATTAGTGTTATGTTTTTCGGGCATTTGTGGCCTTGAGAAAGATGTCACAACACTTGGCTTCTTTCTTGAAAATTTTAATAGCCTGATCACTTGGGGATCAGTGTTTTATCTTTAGGGCACTTGTGGCCTTGAGAAAGATGTCACAACACTTAGCTTTTTTCTTAAAAAGTTTGATATCCTAATCACTTGGGGATCAGTGTTATGTCTTTCGGGAACTTGTGGTCTTGAGAAAGATGTCACAACACTTGGTTTTTTTCTTGAAAATTATGATAGCCTGAGCACTTGGGGATCAATGTTGTATCTTTTGGGCACTTGCAGCCTTGAGAAAGATGTCACAACACGTAGCTTTTTCTTGAAAAGTTTGATATCCTGATCACTTAGGGATCGGTGTTGGGTCTTTCGGGCTCTTGTGGCCTTAAGAAAGATGTCCCAACACTTGGGTTTATTTTTGAATTAAAATATCGATAACTTGATCACTTGTGGATCGGTATTGGGTATTTCGGGCTCTTGTGGCCTTTAGAAAGATGTCCTAACACTTGGTTTATTTTTTAATGAAAATATTGATAACTTGATCACTTGTGGATCTGTATTGGGTCTTTCTGGCTCTTGTGGCCTTGAGAAAGATGTCCCAACACTTAATTTATTTTTTAATGAAAATATTGATAACTTAATCACTTGTGGATCGGTATTGGGTCTTTTGGGCAGTTGTGGCCTTGAGAAAGATGTCCCACCAGTTTCCTTTTGCAACCATAACCATCTGCAAGCTCTCTTTACCAAGAAGAGATATTTTACTGATGCAAATATAGTTTTCCGGGCATTGGTGCCTTTTTTACAAAAATAAATAAACGAGATGAATGAAAATAAGAGGACCGACTATGGGTAGTACCTCTTCAGTTAGGAGGAATTTTGGGAGTTTGGCTCCATCCGCCCGTCCTCGTATTTATGGAGGTGGTATGCCCTGTGCCCGATAACTTCGATAATGGTGTATGGGCCTTCCCAAGGCTCTTCAAGTTTGCCTACCAGTCCGATCTTTTGCATGAGGACCAGATCCCCAACCTGAAATTCCCTTCTTTTAACCTTTTGGTTGAAGTGATTCCGGACGCATTGCTAGTAAGCTGCCAACCTGATCTCTGTTGTTTCACTCCTTTCATCTAGTAGATCTAGGTCATGAGCCATATGCTGGTTGTTTGGGCCCTTCTCCCGGGTCTGGCTCCTTAGGGTTGGTACTTTAATTTCTATGGGTATTACAGTCTCAGCACTATATGCCATGGTGAAAAGTGTCTCCCCGATGATAGAGAATATGGCTGAATTCATGCGGATCTTACGAGCTTCTGCTTTAGACTCAGGGAGGGTTCCATTCCTTAAGTAATCCACTAAGGGGTCAATCCAGTTGGGCTCCCATGGGATCAACATTACTTGTTCTGCCTCCTGAATATTACGACTTGCTAGAAGGTCCACCAGCACTACTCGGGTTGAATCCTTATCGGCCGACGAGGCCTAATTGGCTAAATGGTCAGCCGCAGTGTTCTCACTTCTCGGAATTTAGTTGAAGCTCAACCTTTGGAAGCTCCCGAACTCCTTAAGTTCAAATGCCCAATAAGATTCCATTTTGGGATCCTTGGTCTCATACTCCCTAGTGATTTTTTGGATGACCAACTGGGAGTCGTTGTACACCGAAAGACTTTGGATCTGAAGGCTTTTGGCCAATTGAATACCGGATATGATTTCTTCGTACTCAGATTAATTATTGGTTGCTAGGAACTGTAGCCTTATCCACATCTGGAGACGGATTCCATCGGGCGTCTGAATCTCTACCCTGACCCCGGACCCATTTGAACTGGTCGAACCATCCATAAATAGCTTCGACATGATCAGTGTGTTAGTAGGATCGGTGTCCTCTGTCCCTACTTCCAGCAAAAAGTCTGCCACTACCTGACCTTTGATGGAGACTCGGGGGACGTAGGTGATGTCGTAGATGCCTAACTAGATGGCCCATTTTGAGATCCTGCTCGAAAGGTCGAGTTTCGACATAATTGACTCGGATGGGAGTAGTGGTCGGGACAATGATTGGGGAGCTTCAAATTAGTGCATGAGGTGTCGTTTAACATTTACTAGTGATAGTACCAGTTTTTCCTACTTGTTGTAGCTGGTCTTAGCATCGGCTAACGATTTACTGGTGTAAAAGACGGGCATCTGAAGTTTTTATCTTCCCTGACGAGGGTTGCACTAGTTGAAACTGCAAAAATTGTTAAGTTAAGGTACATTTGTCGGTTCCCAAACCTTGATAGGTTTAGGATACTAGGAAAGGATAATAAATAATTAAAATAATAGTGGTTTGTGCAAATAATCCTTTAAAGGTGACCTAGTTTTCCCTATCGCAAGTGCACGAATCAATTGTAGTATAGTATGTTTATGATAGGGTATATCGAATCCACATGGACTAAGTTGTACTCAAAATTCTAATAAAGTAATACTCTTTAATTGCTAAGATAATTTGATTTGGGTTTTGATTATAAACTAATAAACAACTAAATTAAATAAAATAAATAAAGATAGTTTTGAGATTGAGACAATAGAGATAGATTCTAGGGTATTTCTAACTCCACCACTAACCGCATAATATAGACTTATATTCATTCAATTGTAAAGGGATATCCATCATATGTGAATCAGATATAGGGTTGCAACATTGGCAAACCCTAATCCCAAAAAAGGAATAATTCATTCGACTTGACTACAACCCATCTTCGAATAAAGTATGACTAGTGCATGCATCTATTCTATAACTACTCCTAAAATATTAAATTAAAAGCATGCCTATATCATCTTTTCTTAGCATGGACTGTCTAAATCTAGATTGCATATTAATAACCACCATTGTGTAAAAATTCATGAATTAAGCATCAGAGTTCCAGCCCATATTGAATAATCATAATTGAGTAAGATAAAATATTCATTCAATCTAAGACAAGACATAGAATAAATAAAGAATCTCATATTGAATCAAACGTGTTCACTCATCTACACAATCATCACATATTTGTTCTTTAGTTTCCCCTAATATAATTGAAATAAATAAAAGTTACATTACTTGGCTAGGGTTTTGTTTTGTTAAAAACCCTAGATACCCGTTTAGCCGCTCATGGTTGTGGTGATCTCCATTAATAATGTAAACACCGCCTCTATGATTATTGTTTCTCCTTTGCCGAGGCATGCAATTCTGTGCCTTTATTCTCTGATCTCTTATCTAGAATCTCCCATTGAAAAGATACAAGATGAAGTATATGAGGGGTAGATAGATACATACAGAACTATGAACCCAATCCTTTAATTTATAGAGGTTGATCAAGTCCTGTTTGGATATGAATTGCTTCACCATTAAGTAAATCCTTTCCTTTTGTGAATTGATGCAAAAGGAAGTGAAATCTGATAATAATATGCTTAAAATATGTTCCAAAGTGTATTGGAGTGCAAACCAAGTCAAACGAGGTTGAAACGGGGTCAACCCATTAAGTTTGTTTCATCCAAATCTTGAGTACTCGATGGAATTCTACCAAGTACTCAAAGTTGCCCTGCAAGTGATTTTCAGCTTTATCCTAGTGCACTGTTTTGATGATATCTGGAGCTACGGGAGGAATTTTTGCATGATTCAAAGTGCGTTGGAAATATGACTTCAAGCTCTTGATGTTAGGCTAAAAAATCACTCCATTTGATGATGTTATGATTAGGTTATGATGGTTTGAATATGAGGCTGAAGTTGGCTCTTTGCAATCTCACCGAGTACTCGGTGAGAATTCCATCAAGTACTCGATGGCTGCGCAATGGCGTGAGAACGTGCACACGTCTCTAGAATTTGTTCATGTTCTTTATCGAGTACTCGGTGGAAAAGCTACTGAGTACTCAGTAGTCCTTCACACTAATTTTCACACTTTATCTTATTTGTTCCGTTTATGTTCTCGGCTTAATTCTACTTCAATTATTTTGCATCATTGACTTGTTTCTGGTCCTTTATAGGTCTTTCATCCATGGTTTCGGCTCTCGAACAATCTTGAGTTACTAATTCAGTTATTTCACCGAATTTTACTCGTTTTACATAACATGGCCTGAAACGTCTTAAAATACGAAAACCGTATAAAAGCACCAATATAATGATATATGTAAACATAAAAAATTATAATTAAAAGCCTTAAATGTATGATATTTGGCTCATATCAAGCTCCCAAACTTCAACATTGCTAGTCCCTTAGCAAACAATTTAATAGAAAATTTGAAATTTTTTTGATGATTGTATTTTTAATACAGAAAAATAATTAACTAACTAACTAAACTATTTAACATTTTCTTTCGTGAAGGTGTATGATTACACTTAACATGTGTAACAAGACTTTTAAACCCTTTACAATACCGAGTGGACGAGTGAAGTCTCGTGAGTGTTAAATATACTACCCACAAATTCTTTCATTATTCATTCTTGTATGCTCATGAAATCAAATGATCATTAATCATGCAATTGCCATAATTTTTTCAAAGTAAAATGCATACAAGTTATCCCTACTCACTCATACATAATAATTATCATGAATTAAATTTAAAAGAATTGTCCCCACATTGGTGAAATAAACTTGCTAATTTCTACAGCCAATCCACATAACTTTTCAAGTTTTTATGAACATTCTCTATAGTAGACTAATATTTATTCTTCTACTTCATTGATCAAGTTTTGCCATGACACAACTTCAATATAATGTTTTCATTTTTTTATCCATTTTTATCTTTCTAAGTCTCTGGAATTTTCAGCGAGGATTTTTAGTCTCAACCAACTGGGCCCGAGCTTCTTCCATGGGATTTATGTTCATCCGTTTTCTCCCCTTTTTACGCGAACACTACTACTTTGTGATAGGAGGCCCAGTTACTTAGATCGAATAACCGTTTTTTGCATTTTCATTTTTTTCATATTTTTATTTTCTCTATACTACTTCTTCATATATATTTTTTTCTTTTATTGTTTACTACTCCCCTTCTCCCTTGTCATTCAAACAAAACTATTTTTTCAACTACATAGTCAAAGTTTAACTAGTCGTGCCATAAAGAATGTGTGTGTGTGCTTTATAGGCTAAGACTATATTTTTCGATTTCAATTTCACTCATTTATTCACTCATGTGGACCATATCTTAAAAATCAATTTAATCAAACTATTACATACTTATGAGTGGGGTAGTTGTATACATAACATGTACATAAATCAACTCATATCAAATCTCAATTACATATTTTGAATGAAGAACTTAATAAAAAAATTCAAAATTTTCAAAATTTTTATTTTTCTCATTCCCTTAAGAGCATTTAATAACTAATTTCTTCCACCCCAAAATTAAAGCGGACCAAGTCCTCATGGTCAAAGAATAAAAATGAATAAAGGAAGAAATTGTTACCGCCCTTGAAGCGTAATTCCGGTTACTTGCATTGTAATACTCGGTATCTCCCCGAAACTTGTTTTATATGATCTATTCAAAAATAACAAACACTATGCAATACCTAAGATCATATCATGTGGAGTGATAATATTTAATCAACCATAATATTATATATATATAAAACAAATTTTCAAGGAATGGAAATTTTATTTTAATAATTGCAATGTCATGCGCCTAAATTTCAAAGACCCCCGAACTGGGACATCCGAGAAATCCGGGGTCTGATCTATACAAAGAGCAACCAACTAAGATTATAAATAATAATAAAACAAATGAAATATTATTAATAACAATAATTCCATACATAACCAAGCGGAAGCTAAAACCAAATGATACATAAGGCGCATCGAGACGCCGAAAGAGTACATCTCTACAATGATGCAATGATACCAAATACAAGGAAGGGATATGCCAACAGACTGACTCCCAATAAATACAACAATCATCCCAATATAGGGGACAAGCAAAAGAAACTAAAAGGGAACAACACTGCGTACGAACGTCCCAAATCCCGCAACAACATCTGTGCCATAAGCCATCTTGCAAGAAGAACATGATACCTACAATAGGGAAACATATGAAAGTTTCGTTGCACCCCTACCAGCCCGTAGCCGAAAAAATTCCTACGAACTGGTGTTTGGGACACCAGGCCAAAAGAACGTCGGGGTGAGCTCATCAAAGCACCGTAGGAGAAAGGAATCGTAACTGTCACATCCTCCGACCGTCCAAGTCGAGTGCGAACCAACCCGTGTACATACATCTATCCTAGGCCGGTCAAATATCCCACATGGTACTCACGCTAATATGAGACAAGTCCTGTTTCGATACGAATTGCTTCACCATTAAGTAAATCATTTCCTTTTGTGAATTGATGAGAAAGGAAGTGAAATCTGATCATAATATACTTTAAATATGTACCAAGGTGTATTGGAGTGCAAACCGAGTCAAATGGGGTTGAAATTGGGTCCACCCATTAAGTTTATTTCATCCAAATCTCGAGTACTCGGTGGAATTCTACCAAGTACTCGAAGCTGCCCCGCAAGTGATTTTGAATTTCATCCTAGTGCACTGTTTTGATCATATCTAGATCTACGAGAGGAATTTTTGTGTGATTCAAAGTGCATTGGAAATCTGACTTCAAGCTCTTGATGTTAGGCTCAAGAATCACTCCATTTAATGATGTTTTGATCAAGTTATAATGGTTTGACTATGAGGTTGAAGTTGGCTCTTTACAATCTCACCGAGTACTCAGTGGTTGTGCAATGGCGCGAGAACCCGTACACGTCTCTGGAATTTATTCATGTTCTTTACCTAGTAGCCACCGAGTACTCGGTTGTCCTCCACACCAATTTTCACACTTTGTCTTCTTTGTTCCGTTTCTCTTCTTGGCTTCATTCCACTCCACTACTTTTGTATCATTTACTTGTTTTTGGTCCTTTATAGGTCTTTCATCCATGGTTTTGGCCCTCGAACAATCTTGAGTTACTAATTCAGTTATTTCACCGAATTTAACTCATTTTACATAATATGGCCTGAAACGTCTTAAAATACGAAAACCGTATAAAAGCACCAATATAATGATATATATAAACATAAAAATGTATAATTAGGAGCCTTAAATGTATGATATTTGTCTCTTATCATACATGACCTCATTGGGTTCTGGAGTGGCTAGGATCGAGGGTCTTGTCATGTATTCCGTTAGTCTTGAGAGGGCTTCGGTCTGTTCGGGGCCCCATACCTCTCATTTCTTGACCATGATTGCTTAGAAGAAGGGTCTGCAACAATTGGTAAGTCTTGCAATGAACCTACTGAGAGCGACCACTCTTCTGATCAGGACCTGAACCTCCTTATGCGTTCAGGGTTCCTTCATTTCCAATAGGGCTTTGACCTGTGTCGGGCTAGCTTGTATTCCCATCCGATCCACAATGTGCCCCAAGAATTGCCCAGACAACACACCGAAAGAACATTTGATAGGGTTGATTTCATGCCATGCCTTCTCAGGGTGTCTAACATTTGTTGTAAATGCCCCAGATGGTTCATCTTTTCTCTGTTTTTTACTATTGTGTCATCAATATAGGCCTCGATCACTGTGTCCATTGAAATTACCTAGACGATAGTGAAAATAGCTTAGAGAGGGTGAAAGGCGTTTTGTAGATTTTATGATCAATTAAAATTATTTAGCAAAAATTCAATTTTAATTAGTCACAAACCCTAATTCTTAATTCAATTATCAAAAACAGATCAATTAATCAAATATGAATATAAGTGCAGAAAATTAAATCATGAGAAGACACGGAGATTTTTAAGTGGAAAACCTTGGAAAGACTCCAAGTAAAAACCACGGATACGCTCAGGTATCGATGCACTATGAATTAGAGAATTTGTACAGACTTTATGAAAATAGAACTTACAACCGCTGTAATTTGTTGTTCTTCACTCGACGTCTAAAAATCTAGATTCACTCGCACTCCACGAAGCTCTCGCTCCGATCTCCGTACTCTGACGGCTTTACTTCTTAACAGATCAAAATCACCACGAAGCCTCTGTTTCTATCTCCGCACACAGACGGCTCCGTTCTTCAATGGATCAAAGTAACCACGTTGCTATAAACGGTGTGTGAATTTTTTAGCAATTATACCATTCAATCGTGCATAGAAATCGTTGATGTAGAAGCACGATTGAAGATATCCAAAAACAAGAGACAAATTGTGTATCTCTAATCATTCAATAATATTCTTTCACCATATGTATATCTCTATAGAAGAAGATGAAGCTGTAGAAAACTTGCAGAGAATTCTTAAAGACGTGCCTCCTCTTGCTGTAGACTTGGGTATTAATAGACAATGATGATCCAAACCCAAAGTTTGCTCTTTCTCGTAATTTCACATCTAAACCCTATATTCTGGTGAATATAATGTATATAGAACGCACTTTGATGTATATACATCGTGGTCATATCATAAAACTAACCCTCGAACAATTTGGACATCAGAGGCAAAAACTTGCCGCAGCTATGCTTCAAGCGTTGGACCAAGCATACCTTCAAGCGTAAAAATGTGTTTTCTAGCCATTTTTTGAAACTGAAAGCGTAGGCTTAAGCATAGGCATTTATTTTAAAACCACTTTTCTTCACAACTGCGCCAAAATGATCCTCTTGAACCCACGATACTTTTTGTTTGAAGTGACGGCTTCGAAAAATGTCATTTTGCCTGAAGTTGTTTCGGAATTGTTTCAGAATTTTCCAGTTTTGTCCCTACTTCGATATTTTAAGTGATAGGTGATTCCAGACCTATACGTACAAGCTTATACACATATTTACATCTGATTTTATGGATTATTGATGTATTATGAAATTACATAAAATGGCAACCATTAGGGTTTCCCTCACTTGTCTATAAATATGAGAGGATTAGGGTTTAGAAAGAGATGTTTTTAGGGTTATTTTTAGTTTTGTTTTGGAGATACACGTTCATTCATAGATTTCTCTTCCATTGAAGAGAACCACCATTAAAGACCCAGTGATCCGGAGAAGAAGGCCATGGAGAGCATTTCTACACCAATAATGTAGACTCCCTTAACCATGATCAACTAATCTCATATCTAGGGTTTTCTCGCAAAACCCTAGCCAAGTAATATAGTTCTGATTTTGTTTTCAATTGTAGAGAGGGGAAGTTGTGACTATACTGTGATGATTGTGTTAGATGAGAGACCGTTTTTATTCATGATACAAGTTTATATAGTTGAATTAATTCTTGTCTTAGACTTTTCAAATATATTTATCTTACACAATCACAATTATTCACTATGGGCTGGAACTCGGATGCTTAATCTGTGATTTTCTACATAATGGTAGTCATAAAACTTGAAACCATAAGTTGACACAGGCCATGCCCTGACAAACTAATATAGACATGCCTTAGTTTATTTTCATACTTTAATTTACTACTTTAATATACTTTTCTGTTAGTAGTCGGCATGCACTAATCAGTTTAGTCTTGAGATGGCTTGTCGCGATCCGGTTGAGAGTAATCCTTTTTGGGGTCAAACTACTAGTGCGGTGCAACCTGATTCACAGTCAATGGTTCGCCCTTATGCAATTGAAATTAGAATTTGAACTCTATTGTGCGGTTAGTGGTGGAGTGAGGAAACCCTAGTTTTATCTCCTTCTGAATCACAAACCAATTTATTCTGCTATTTAGATTAATTTAAGTAATATTAGATTATTTACAAAAATCAACTATTTTCGAAAAACTATAATTCAGTGTTTTTAGATTATTAAAGTGAACAATTCTCGTCTCTGTGGGATCGATATTCGCCTACTCAAGCAAAACTATACACAATTGATCTGTGTGCTTGCAGAAGGGTAAAACCTAAAGTGACGTTAAGGTGTTGTTTTTAACCATGTATTTTGCACACACCTGACACCCATCAAGTTTTTGGCGCCATTGCTGGGGACTTGGCATTGTTCAATAGCTTTATTAGTTTATTTGCATTGCGCTATTATATTGTATCTAAAGTTAAAATTTGTGTATTTTTGCGAGGTACTCTGAGAAGCATTAGGGGATTTGGCAGAGGAATGAAATTTGCATCGTTGGACCTCTTGTAAGTTTTAGTTTATCTTAATTTTACATATAATATTTAACTTTATTTTTGTTAATAGTTAGAAGTAGTTAGTTTTATTGTCTTATAAAAAAAATAATAAATAAATAAATAAATAATCTGCAGTTTTCTTTTAGAAAGTCCGATTTTTGCAAACGAGGTGAGGTTTTTGAGTGAAAAAGGGTCATTGAATAGAACTCACTAAATAAAGTGAGTCTAGTGGATTTAAGCCGAAAAATGTTGTTTAGTACCTCAAAACTGCAATTTTGTGATTATCAGAAAAAAAAAAAAAAAAAAAAAAACAATTTGTGGATTTCAAGAAGATGGGTGACAAAAGAGTGAATCAACAGAAGGCACCATCCACATCGTTGAAAGGATATTACGCACCGGATGCGTATGATTCCTACGCAGATTTCCTAGAAGAAGAAGGCGCGAAACACTTTGAGATCAAGTTAAGCATGATCAATATGCTTCCAAAATTTTCTGGCCTTGGGATAGAGGACTCATACCAGCAGATAAATGATTTCTTAGAAGTTGCATCAACTGTTAGGTATGATAATCTATCTAAGAATGATTTGCGAGTGCGTATATTTCCTTGGTCATTGAGAGATAAAGCTAAAATATGGTATATCAAATTGTCCAGAGTGACTAAAAATGATTGGGAAATCTTTAAATCTGAATTCATAGAGAATCATTATCCCATAGGAAAGACCTTAGAGGCACAAGATGCAATCAGAAGTTTTAAAGAATTGTTTGGTGAGCAGTTTCATGATGCTTAGGAGACATATAGTGAAATCTTGTATAAGTGTCCCCACCATAGGCTCACTGAACAGGATGTGGTTAAGAATTTTTACATGGGACTTGGAAAGGCACATAAGACTTTGATAGATGCGTCAACACAAGGACAATTTACCCTGAAGCCAACAAAAGAACTTTTAGACTTGTTTGACAATATCAATGAGAATGGAATCCAATATGAATCTGATTTGAGGTCTACAGATGGTTAGGATAGGCAATCTAAAAAATTTTTTAAGGTTAATCATGATGATGTGAGAGATTCAATGGCATTAATGGGATATAAAATATAGAGATTTGAAAAGCTTCTTACCCAAAGCAATCATTCCCCTAGAAGAGAAGTGGTAAAGGTAGAAGTCAATTATTCCCATAATGAGTGTCAAAATGGTGAATTCGTTGCTACCAATGCTAATGTAGCATGGAACTACCCAAACAATGCTCCTTTCACCAATTCATACACATTAAATGTCCAAAATTATCCCTCTCTGTCATCTGAATTGTCAAATGTGGAATCAAGGTTCCCTCTAGAACAACAATCATATAATCCACAGTCAAGGGTCCAACAGAGTCAACAATCATACCAATCTCCACCAACAATCATGGCTCAAAATTCTCATTCAAACTACCAACCCAGACAACCATTCAATAATTATCAGGCTCTTCAGTCGTTCAATAATAATCAAGTTGTCCATCCATATCACTACCAAACCAATCCTCAAGGAAAGCAAAACCAAAGATTCAATACAAATCGAGCTTACCCTCTATATCCTCAAAACCAGCTCCAACATCAAAATCCACCTCAAAATCCACCACCAGGACAACCTGGTTTTGAAGAGGTGATGAGTCCCCTGAGGGAGTTAAAAATTCAATATAATAATTCTCAGGCGACCATCCAAATAGTGAATTCTCATTCCTAAGTCCTTGCTCAAATTGGAGCCCAAATGGTACAACTAGCGAATGATATGGATGGGATAAAAAGAATGTTGCCTAGTCAACTGGTGGTGAACCTAAAACTGCAACAAGTACTAGAGCCAGGATCCTTTGTTGAGACTCGTCATGAGACAGTCCAAGTAGTCACAATTTTGAGAAATGGAAGATAAGTGGATAGTAAGGCTGATGAGCAGCATTAGGAGGGGCTGAAGAAGTAAAAGATCAAAGAAGTTCAAAGAAAGGCAGAAGAAAAAACTCAGAAGAAAGAGGCTGAGAAAGCTCAGAAAGATCAACCTCAAGTGAAGAAAGATGAAAAACTAGAAATGGCACCATATGAGGAAGTAACACCTACCCTCAACGTCTCCGAGATTCGATTTCATATAAAGAGCATAAGGAGAAGGACATGTTGGATCCATATCTGCAAGTCGAGATCAATAAACCTCTTCTAGACATTGTTGACCAAATTCCACCCTATGCCGAATTTTTGAAGGATCTCTGTACTCAAAAGCATAAAAACATAACTAAGGTTCCGAAAAATATTTTATTAACTGAACAAGTGAGTTCAATCTTATTGAGTGATACTCTACCTAAGAGGAAAGATCCCGGTGCTCCCATTATTTCTTGTGTCATTGGTGACCAAAAGTTTGGTAGAGCTCTTCTTGATCTAGGTGCAGGTGTTAATTTATTACCTTACACGATCTATCAGCAGCTAGGGTTTAGAGATCTCAATACTACCTCGGTGGTACTTCAATTGGCAAACAAATAAACTAAACAGGCGAGAGGAATTTTGGAGGATGTCATAGTGCAAGTGGGTAAGTTTTACTATCATGTAGACTTTATAGTATTAAACATGGAACCTGACCATAGATCGAGGAGACATATCCCTGTTATCTTAGGAAAACCATTTTTGGCTACGGCTAATGCATGCGTTGATTGCAGGACAGGGGTTATGGACATATCTTTTGGGAATTTAAACATGAGGATGAATGTCTTTGATACCAACCATCAACTACCTGAACCAACTGAGTGTTTTAACATAGAGGGGATGGTTGAAGAAGTTGTACCTCAGAGTAGTGTAAGAGATGATTTGGAGATTGTGATGATAAAGTCGGAGGTGAATTTTGAAAATGGAGAGGACCAACAACGATCTAGTTGGAAAGATATTGTTGCGTTGGAAGCTACGTTGTATTCACCGTCAGAGAAAGCATCAAGAGAGTCGCTTGGACCTCAACTTATTCATCCATAGAAGTTGGTGCCTGAAAGTAAGCTTCCTGAGATGGTGTTGCGTGTGGAGGATGATGAATTAAAAGATAACACAAGTATGAAGAATGTTAGAGCTTATCATTTGCCACGAATTGTCATAGAGCCTATCAAGGATGAAACCCCTCTTAAGGATCCCTTTCTAGATGAGCGAGTGTTGAGAATAAACATGGTAGATAAGTTTTATTCCTGGGAAGATCTGTGATTAGGGACTGAGTGTGAGGGGATACAAAATTGCGCATATGAGGATGTTCGATTAAAGAGGCGTGGTCAGTGACTGAATATTTATGAGAAGATTGATCCAGGACCGGAATTTTTGGCATTTGTCAGTTTACTAGAGAATGATGAGTTAGCGGAAGAACTGTTGTCTAAGGTGTTGGAAGAGGATTTGATGGAAGCACTGACCATACAGGGGCTGAAGTTAGAACAAGAAAATGGGGTATTTTACATGGTGATTATTGTTATGTACTCGATGTCATGAGTAGTACTAATTGTTCATGGGTATGAGCACTTAGAGAATCACCTCCTATTTGTTTTCCTTTAATTGAGGAAAGTATGGCAAAGAGGAAAGGTGTTGGATAACACTTTGTGAAACGTCATGCCAAAGACGTTAAACATTGGTCTTAGGTTGTCTAGCCTCAGTTTGTATAATAATAGGTATGTTATTTCTACAATTTTAATTATTAGAGATTGTAGGCCATAAAGGCCAAATCATTTTTTTTATTTCATTTATAAAAAAATCAATAAAATTCAGAAAAGAGAATTTTCAAAAATTCCTTGAAAATTTGTGTGTCAATTTATGGTAATTTTTTCAATTTCTTTTCCCTTGCTATGATATTTGGGTATGTGTTTGTTGCATATATACAGGTGATCAGGATCAAGTTTGGGGGAGGAGGTTGAGCATTTCAAAGAATCCAGAACTGCGCTTCAAGGGTAACTGTATATGTTTTCATTCTTTATTTTTAACTATGAGGACATGGTCACATTTAAGTTTGGGGGTGAGGGTATATAGTTACATGAAAGGAAAATTTTTGAAAATTTTGAAAAAAAATTGAAAGTTTTGAGAAGTTCTTTGTTTTCATGCATGAGTGTTTCGCATTATGAGTTGATTAAGTTTATGTTTATAATGTATAAGTAGTATGTGATGTGATGTTCCCGCTCATGAGAGTAATGATTATATCAAGTTAGTGAAGTGATGTGGTTTACATGGGTGAATGATTAGTGAAATTGAAATTAAGAATGACGACTTTGACCTATAAACACAAGCACACATTCACTATGAGAAATTGGTTGATTTTTGACTATGTAGTTGAAAAATAATTTTGCCGCAATAAAAGGGGAGAAGGGGAGTTGTTCTGGTTGAAATGGAAAAAATTGAAAAATTGTTTTTGAGAAAATAAAATGCAAAAAACAGTTCTTTGATCTGAGTAACCGGGCTTTGGTATCACCAATATCACTATTCGCTTTTAAAGGGGAGAAGATTGATAAACATAAATCCCATGGAAAAGCTCGGGCCCAGTTGGTTGGGACTGAAAATCCTCGTTGGAAAGTCTGGAGACTTAGAAAGACAAAAAGGGATGAAAAGTGGAAAGTTGAAAAGTTACATTTTAATGAAAAATGGCAAAATTTGATCAATGAAGTAGGAGAAAAGAAACTGAAATATTGTAGTTGAATGTTCACAAAATCATGGAAGGTTGTCTAGATTTTAAGTAAAAAGTAACAAAATCGTTCACTTAAGTAGGGACCATTCATAACACGAAGCTTGATATAATTGTTGTTTGGTAATGAGTGGGAATATTTGCATTCATATTATCTTGTGTGTTGTATCATAGCTTATTTGAATTGTGTGTGTGAACTCATGAATGCATAAGTACAAAAGAATTGAGATTTTTGTAGGTACCATCACTATAAACCTTCACGAGACTTCACTCGTCCACTAGGGGTGACCTAGGGGTTTAAAAGGCTTGTTTCACGTGCTAAGTGTAATCTTTGACCCTCACGAAAGCAAGGGATTAGGTTAGAGTAGATAGGTTAGATAGAATAAGAATCATCACAGTTAGTTCTCTTTGAGTTTATTGCTAAGGTACTAGCAATATGTAAGTTTGGGGGTGTGATAGGTGCTCAATATTGGTCATTTTTTGCCCCTATCTTGCGTTTGTTATGTCTTTGCATTCCATTACTTGGTATTTTTATCTCGTTTATGTGTGTAAGCACGTTTCAGGAGCTTAATGAAGAAACAGAGCTAATTTTGGTGAATTAACTGAGTTTGTGTTCGTTTCTATCTCGAGAAAGGAATCAAGAGGTGCGCTAGAGCAAAGAAGAGCTTCCGGAGGACAAAATAGTCATTTCACAACATCATTACCTCACTGGAAGGGCAAAAAAGTCATTTTCAGACATTATTACTTCACCGAAAAGCATCGGGAGTCAAAGGCGACCAGTTTAGCTCAAATACAAAAAAGATGGGTTCTTACATCAAAAGTGCATTATATCTACATCACCAGAGAGAAAAATGAGCAAATTGGACTCAACCTACGCTCCTAAGCTACGCAGTGGTTTTGGACCCTACGCTCTAGACCTACGCCCAAGAGTAGGTCAAGAGCATAGGTCCCATATGATGGTAACGTGATCCCTCGACGTGCTGAAGTTGTTTCGGAGTTGTTTCAGAATTTTCCAGTTTTGTCCCTACATCGATATTTCAAGTGATCGGTGATTCTAGATCAATACGTACAAGCTTATACACATATTTACATCTTATTTTATGAGATTATTGATGTATTATGAAATTACATAAAATGGCAACCATTAGGGTTTCCCTCACTTGTCTATAAATATGAGAGGATTAGGGTTTAGAAAGAGATGTTTTTAGGGTTATTTTTAGTTTTGTTTTGGAGATACACGTTCATTCATAGAGTTATCTTCCATTGAAGAGAACCACCATTAAAGACCTAGAGATCTGGAGAAGAAGGCCATGGAGAGAGTTTCTACACCAACAATGTAGACTCCCTTAACCATGATCAACTAATCTCGTATCTAGGGTTTTCTCGCAAAACCCTAGCCAAGTAATATAGTTCTGATTTTGTTTTCAATTGTAGAGAGGGGAAGTTGTGACTATACTGTGATGATTGTGTTAGATTAGAGACCATTTTTATTCGTGATACAAGTTTATATAGTTGAATTAATTCCTGTCTTAGACTTTTCGAATATATTTATCTTACACAATCACAATTATTCACTATAGGCTGGAACTCGGATGCTTAATCTGTGATTTTCTACACAATGGTAGTCATAAAACTCGAAACCCTAGGTTGACACAGGCCATGCCCTGACAAACTAATGTAGACATGCCTTAGTTTATTTTCATGCTTTAATTTACTACTTTAATATAATTTTTTGTTAGTAGTCGGCATGCACTAATTAGTTTAGTCTTGAGATGGGTTATCGCGATCCAGTTGAGAGTAATCCTTTTTGGGGTCAAACTGCTAGCGCGGTGCGACCTAATTCACAGTCAATGGATCGCCCTCATGCATTTGAAATTAGAATTTGAACTGTGTTATTGGGTTAGTGGTAGAGTGAGGAAACCTTAGTTTTCTCTCCCTCTGAATCACAAATTAATTTATTTTGCTATTTAGATTAATTTAAGTAATATTAGATAATTTACAAAAATCAACTCTTTTCGGAAAACTATAATTCAGTGTTTTTAGATTATTAAAGTGAATAATCCTTGTCTTTGTGGGATCGATATTCGCCTACTCAAGCAAAACTATACATAATTGATCTCTGCGCTTGTAGAAGGGTAAAACCTAAAGTGACGTTAAGGTGTTGTTTTTAACCACGTATTTTGCACACACCTGACGCCCATCACCTATCTCCCGTCTAATCCCGCTATGGGGTTTCGGGAAGCCATTATATCCCTCAGGTCAATTTCGAGCTTCTCGAAGGCCCATTTTATGATGATGTTGGAGTTGCTTCTTAGGTCAATCATGACTTGCTTGATGAGGCAATTTTCCACCATTAAAGTGACAACCAGTGGGGCGTTATGGAGGGTCAGGATGTCACGAAAGTTGGCCGTGGAAAAAGCGATATGTGCGTCACCTGTCGGATGGTGGACCTCATTCACCTCGCCGACTCTCCTCATTTTCTGAGCCCTGCACAATTGAGACCTACTGACTCCTTCCACTTCCTTGGAGGCGGGTCCCCAGTGAATCATGTTAATGATTTTGACGGGCTATATAGTTGCGGAATTCCGTTGGGCATTAGATGTCTGTTGCTCGGTCCTTGGTCCATCGCGTTGGACGTAATCTCAGAGCCCTCCCTTCATCAGCATGGACTCCACCTGACGCTTGAGACTTCGACACTCATTGGTTACGTGACCAAAATCACTATAGAAGGCTCAGTGTTTCGACTTGTCCCTTTGGTCCAGTGGCTGCCTGATAGGCAGTGGCATCTGGAAAATTCCCCTGGCCTTCTTCTCTTGATATAGCTAGCCTAGACTGACCTTCAAGGGGGTCACTTTTTCTTCAAATCTGGTGCGCTTCATGGTAAAAGTGGTGGAAGGACCCGAAGGGCTAGAAGGACCCGAGGAGATGGGTAGCTTACGATTGGACAGTCGGTCTTTTGTGCGGGCCTCCACATTCACCAAGGTTACTCTCTTCTGCCTGATATTCTCTCCCTCATCTATCCGCGGGTGGCCTTGGGCCTTGGAATTCAGTTCCCCAATTCCCGATGGTGGGCGCTTTACTAGAGACTGATGAAACTTAGTCCCATGTATCAGAGCCATCCGGAATGCCTTAACAACAGAATGCTGGTCACAATTATAAATGGAGGAGGACTCGATGTTGAATCTAGACAGAAAGCTTTTCAGGGATTCACCCTTCTCTTGAATCATAGTGAATAGACAGGATATGGTCTTTTTTTACCTCTTGTTCCCATAGTACTGGGCAACAAAGAGTTTAGTTAGCTATTGCCAGCTCCCGATGGATCCGAGTGGTTGTTTCCTGAACCACAATAGAGCGGCATCAACAAGACTTGTGGAGAACACTTTGCAAAGCAGGGCCTCATTTTCGGCATACATGGTCATCTTCTGGTGAATCTAATATATATGCTCCTCGGGGTCCTTCGTGCCATCGTAAGGGGTGAATCTAGGCGTGACAAACTTCTTCGGGACGAGCTCCCGGGTGATCTCTGGGGTGAATGGCGACTTGATTGACTTAGTGGAAGCTTGAACGACCAAGTCATCAGTGGATTGAACCCTCAGGTCTCTCATGACCTTCTTCTGGAGCACGACCATCATCTCCTCTAGCTTCTGTGAGATCAAGACCCCATCAGTGGTGGGGGTCTTGTCTAGATGGTGCGAAGATTCAACGTGCTCTTCTAACCCATCACATTCTTCTCGTAGATGAGGGTGAGCAGGCGCTGCAGGAGGAATGGGTAGGTGAGTCATCCTCGCTAAAAGTTTGGCGTTCTACTTCTTTAGGGCCTGACTTCGTTCCTCCGCAGCTCGACCTCGCTCTTCGGCAGCTGCCAGTTGTTGCAAGATCTACTCAATGGTTTAAGAAGCCCCCGCATGGTTGTCGCCAGTGGTCGACAACTCCGTTTGGGAATGGGTTACCAGCATGGTTGGGTGAAGAGTGGAGAGGCAAGCTTAAAGGAGTAAGTGGGAAAGTAAGCTCAACTTTGAGATATGGGAAGATAATCAATGGTGATTCCTCATTCCCACAAACGACGTCAATGTGTAGATGCCAAAAAATTGCATAACACAAGAATGAATCCTTTATTGAAACTTTTCCTCAGTTTATATACATTTTTCATATGGTCTTTTAGGCCCATTAGGGTTACATTACTTGCCCTACAAACAATTCTTTTTTTGCTCATACCCTTTACTTGATCTTCAAGTTGTTCTAAAACATTTTGTTTATTGGGTCTGAAATGGACCCTTATCTTCGAGCTTTGGTTGACCTTGTTGGTCTGGCAAGCTTGCGTGCCCGAAGCTTTGTTGGGCTTGAAAGATTCCGCACATACACTAAACTTGTTTTTATTATCAATTTATTATGGTCGTTCTCGCTTCCTCTCTCTTCGTCTATTCTCTTGTTCTTCTAATTGTACATAACCCATTATTTCTTCTTTCTCCTTATGCTTTGGAAAATACTCCATCTATTCCAAAATAATAGTTTTATTAGTTAGATTTTTTGACTTTTGAATATAGTATATTTTATTGTATTGATATTAAGTAACTTTCATCTTTAGTCTATAGCAAAAATTAGGGAACATTGCTTGTTTGAAGTTAATAGAAGAATGATAATTAGGGAAAGTGAAAAGTTATATTGAATTGAAATTCGGATGCCAATTTTTAGATAACTGAAGTTAAGAAAGTTTTATATTATTATGAGGAAGTAGTAATTTGGCAAACCTGAGGAAGTAGTAATTTGGCAAACCAATTTAATCAATTAACTTTCACTGTGTCAATTTTGCCCCATATACTATTCAATTTCATCATTATGCCCCCTCACCTCATATTTTGAGTCAAAATGCCTAAACTACCATCAATAGTATAAGGGGGTTTAGTGAAATCAATCATTTAAAAAAATTATTTTTCAAAAATCAATTATATTTTTCGCAAAAATTATAAATTCATATATATATATATATATATATTTTTCGCAAAAAAATTATTTTTTGGAGGGAGTATATTATTTTCCAAAATATGAATTATTTCGGAAAAAATAATATATATGTTTTGCAAAAAAATTATTTTCGGAAAAAAAATCATATTTTGGAAAATAATAGTATATATTTTTTGCAAAAAAAATATTTTTCAGAAAATATCATATTTTGGAACATAATAGTATATATTTTTCGCAAAAAAAATAATATTTTGGAACATAATAAATACTTTTTCGCAAAAAATATATTTTTCAGAAAAAAATCATATGTTGGAACATAATATATATTTTTCGAAAAAAATTACTTTTCGGAAAAAAAATCATATGTTGGAACATAATATATATTTTTCGAAAAAAATTACTTTTCGGAAAAAAAAATCATATTTTGGAACATAATATATATTTTTAGCAAAAAAGTTATTTTTCGGAAAAAATCATATTTTCCGAAATATATATATTTTTTGAAATTTATATTTTTTACGAAAAATATAATTTATGTTTGAAAAATAATTTTTTTAAGGGTTGATTTCACTAAACCCCCTTATACTATTAATGGAGGGTAGTTTAGACATTTTGACTCAAAATGTGAGGAGGAGGGGGCATAGTGATGAAATTAGATAGTATAGAGGGCAAAGTGGATACAGTGATAATTAATTGATTAAATTGAATAACATAGGGGATTTCTAAAAGTAAACCCTTTACTAATTTACCTCTAGAGGTAAATTAGTAAACTATTGCCTTTTGGCAACTAATTCTCCTCGAGCTACAAATAATTATACTCACCTATTAGTGCTTAGCAATGAACCTCAAATCCGTTGCAAAAGACAATTCTACCCTTCTCATAAGTTTGTCCAATTTTTAAATTATACTAATAACCTTCACTTATTTAAGATATTAATTACATCATTCAATTCAATTGTGTTAGTGTAGATATACCCTCAATTGAAAAAAAAATAGAGTTATGAGTTGTTACAAAAAAAATTTCTAGAACTATTAATTTGTTATTAAAATTTATTTGATCTAAATAATAAAACTTATTGTCCTAAGTTGAAATTTTTTTAGGATCAATGAAAATTTATTTTCATAAGGTAATTCACAAGAAACTTATAAAGTATTTAAATGATAAACACCTTGTTTTGGTGTTATAGATATAAAAAAATGTTAAGCAAATAATTAACAATTTAAAATTCTTTCTTTATTTTTTATACAAACAACCTAAAAGCATTATATATTTAACTAATTAATTTAAAAAATGTCTAAATTTATATAAATCTGAATGAAGATGTGTCATCCGATTAGTATAAATTCTTTCATAATTTATGCTAAGAAGAAAAATTCATAAAGTATGATTAGTTAAGAAAGAGTGTTATATATGGTCATTTATTAAAACAAAAAATCCAAGACCTTTGGACATTTTGCAACAAAATATAATAATTCAAAGAATACATTGTATAAATTAGGGGGCTTTTCGCACTTTACTCATTTTCATATAAATTATATTGGTATTTATATGTAATTGTTCTTTTGAGTTCACAAACTCAATACAGCATTAGAACAATCCGGCGTTGGGCATTATTTTTCCAGTAATTTCAGAAATTTGTGCACACGTATGGTCCCGTAATGGTGGGAGAGTCTAGCCAATCCTTGGTGAATAGAAAACTATTCATGATTTCACAAAGAAAAACCACTATACATTGATAAATACACATATATATACACACAGACACAATCTTTTGATGGACATTCATCTTACAGAAATATGAAAGAATCAGTGTTCTGCTATCTTCTCGGGTGAAGCAATAAAACCTGCAGAAGACACTGGGGACAAACACAAACAGTTAGTGTACTGCTCCAATTTTCTACCTGCTTTCAACATAAAACTCTATCCACAATATCAAATATGATGTCTGTTAATTTTTATTTTATTTTTGATAGGAGAATATCAGCACCGGAATGTTGAATTATAGGAGAATAACATAACCAATTGACTTTTAAGACAGACAAATCCTCATTCCAACAGCAAACACCGAAAATTAAGCATAAAGGCACATCCATTGATTGGAAAAATAATCTGGTTATATTTACATTTCAAGCGCCCCCCCAAATAAAGTCCGGTTTTGAGGAAACTGAAAACAAAATAATAATGTGAAGCTAAGTTATAACAGAAAATCCAACAAAATTTTCTGAAGCAGATCTGAAAAAGTTTACTTATTTTTTGCAATTTATCGTCTTCCAGTTAAGAAAAGTATACATATATATCTATAGTAAAGCTAAAACTATTGCCATCTTCTCTTAAATGTCAATCGGAAACTGTGTAAGCAAGTGTATCCAGGAGATCTTACCTCATGCTTCTCCAAAAGCAGGAAAATCGACTTTTCTTTGACGACTCCTCTTATTGTACTAAGCTTTCTGAAACTGAACTGACAACAAAATGTGGGTTGGCATTCTATAGTTATCACTGTTCCAGAAGCTTATGCCCAGCAACCATCAAATGAAGCAGAGAAAATGTTCTGCAAACCTCGTTATCAAGAATAAATGTTTCTGTCCTTTTGTGAAGGTGATGATGGTGGGGGAGAGCGGGGCGTACCCCTACGAGATTCTGAGCTCTCAGTTTTAGAGGCTAGGTACTCGAGTGCCACAACAATGTCACCAATGAGGGGGCGGAAATTTGCTTGCTCCTGAAGACACATTGCTGTAATGGCAACTGCATGGTGCAAAGAGCGGAGTGGGAAACGTCCTTGCAGCACAGGATCAACCAACTGGACAAACTTCTTTCGGTCACTTAGAAAAGGGCGAGACTGCAATGAAGAAAAAGGAAAGGAAGGAAAAAAAAAAAAAAACTTTAGCCAAATTCAGAAGCAGAGTTTTATCATGCCTAGATACTGAAAAACTGTTCTATGATGAAAGTAATGGTTTAGAAATGTATCGCATTACTAGAGGGAAAAATAAATAAAATTGATCAAGTCCAAGGTTAATAAAAAGCATCAAATAAATAGTAAAAAGCTACCAGTTCAAATCTATTTTCACCATTGAAATTTTATATATAACAAATAGATTCCCATGAGAAAAGATACACGTAAAAAGCATTCAAGAGATAGTGTGAGCTACTGATTCAAATCTATTTAATCAAGGAAATCCTGCTACACCAACGAAGGGTAGATAAAAAAAAAAGTACAAAAGCCAGTGAAGGCCAGTAATATCGCATTCAATTTCCATGGGAGTAGAAATCGAGCTAAGAAGGGCTCTACTACTAGTTACATATAAAGCTATCAAATTCATATGGACGAGATTCTGGTCAAACCTTCCTATTAAATAGAACCATTTATCCTACCACAATAAAACTCACCCAAGCAACCAAGTTTTGCTCTCCAGGCTTTTTAGTGCCGTCAATTGCCTTGCGCCCGGTGATTAGCTCCAACAGAACCACACCAAAGCTATAGATGTCAGATTTTAGATTCAGTTTGCCAGTCATGGCATACTCGGGGGCACAGTACCCATATGTTCCCATTACTCTTGTTGAAACATGGGTATTGTCACCAACAGGTCCCAGTTTAGCAAGCCCAAAATCTGAGAGCTTCGCGTTGAAGTCATTGTCCAACAATATATTTGCTGATTTCAAATCCCGGTAGATAACAGGTGGATTTGCTTTACAATGGAGATACTCGAGACCTCGAGCTGCACCAACAGCAATCTTTATTCGTGAACTCCAACACAAGGGCTCTTTATCAGTGACAAGATCTGAGGACAGAAAATACCATACATGTGAGTTAACAATAATGAGTAAAAAAATTGCCTCGCCACAAATTATAAAATAAAACTTCAATATTTTAGAAAACCATTGCAGAATAGTAAAACAAAAAAGCCTGGATAACGATACACATGGCATCTAATAATATTCATTTCCCTTTTATCTTTAGAAGTTCTTAATGGAATCCTCAGCGCCAAAGTTACCACTCAAAATAACAGTGATATATTTCCATAACAGAGCTATTTGAAGCAATCCTTCGAATTAGCTTCCCTTAAAATAAGGATAGAAACAAGTAATTGATGTCACAGAATGTAGCAGTACATTAGCAAAACGCCAGCACTCCAACAACAGACCAACGGTGCTTGGAATGATGAAACAAAATTGAAAAGCCAATCGAACATCTCCATTATTAGGTTATTTTCTTTCAATTGTTTATTTCCTAATAGGCAGTGTTCCCGAAGAAAATGATGCAAAAGAACCATCAGATTATCGGTTCCCAGAGAAGTGAAGTAAAATTTACTCCGTAATTCAAATAGGGACAGTTACAGTACACCATGTTCCTGAAGTTGTGATCCTTCAAACCTAATGAAACAGAACATAAATTCATAGAAATCATGAACAGAGGAGAAAATCATGTGAATACAATGAGCTTAATTATATAAAGGTCTTTTGTACATGCCCCTGCTCCTTCAATATTACTCCAAGGAAGGAGGGGCAAGGGTATCTATAACAGAATTTAGGGGGAAAAGAAAAGCTTTAGCAAACTATCTAAACAATTCCTCCAAAATGGATGACTTGAAAAAGAAAACAAAGAAAATTGACAGCTGATAGACTAACAGTTGCTAGTATATTTGAGTTTTGTGAATGTAGTGCCTAAGAATTATGTCTGAATGTACATGATCAAAACATCTAGCTCTTCCTAGCTAAGTTTGCAGAATCATCAAAGGCATATTGCAACCTGCCCAGCGGCTAGTCAAATGAAAAGAGTAGATCAACCCTTGGGTATCTACTCATTTAAGATTTTTATACTTCTACACTTGATGAAGTGCAAAAGAAAAATAATAATAATAAAAAGTTGCCTCAAGCAGAAAATGAGGAACCATTGTACAAACAAATTAAACTGAAAAAACTAAAACTTGTTGAATTTGGAGAGAGGTGTGGTGTGTTTCAAAATTCAATGCATAAAACATAGTATTAACTAAAATTGGAATACACCTTAAATTCATCGGGTAAGTACACACACCCATGCCAGGACATGAAATCCCCTCCTCTCTGAGGATGGGGAGGTTAAACCATTGGGCTATGGTATGACCATCAAGATACTAAAAGTACATGGTTTCACATAATTGCCAATTATAACAGGAGAAGATCATTCTTATATTGTCACTGAGAGAACACTATGCCAGAACAATTGCTATTACATCAATGATGGAACTTTTAGTACCGTGACTATTATTGACAACACCTCGTTAATTTTGTTTGGATTGGCTACACTATATGCCCACAGGGATTTGCGCTTCTCTATTATTCTTGTTCACAAAGGATGTTACAGATAGGATAATGACATGCTGACTACTGAAGCAAGGAGCACCACAGAGTAAAATTTTTGTAGGTAAGAAAAATTATTACAACATTTCATGTGCAATCTTTTAATCAAGATACATGTTTTTGTGTCGTAATGAACCAGGTAGATATATTAGTTCTTCTGATCACTTCCCCGTCACCACAGTGTAATAGAAGATATTGCACCTTATTGCAACCGAGTTACGCTGTCATATATGACATGGGGAAGAAAATGGAACGGTTCATGTAGCTTATACTTTATTGTCAGCATGCGTTATGGCTTCAATCTATGTAGCACAGATATGGATACGGGGTGCAAATCAATACAAATCGAATATGGAGATACGACAAATCTAAGAAAAAAACAGGATACTTGCCAAAAAACTAAATTTTGGACAATTTATATAAAAATTATGAAACTACATGAGATCATCAATATAACATAGGAGTTCCTTTCGTAACACTTAAAAAACAAGAATACGTAGTCAACACTCGATAGAATGTATTAATATTGAACTATAATACTATTATAATATTGTTGAACAAATCATACTTTAATGTTTAAAACTGGTTGAAAATATATTATTTGGTATCTGAGAAAAGTATTGGATGCATGATCGATGTATTTGAGAAGTGTCGGATACGTTGTTCCTGTTGTAGAAGTATCTATTCTTTATTTGCTTCAATAGACTATGGAAAGGATATAATGTGCTGAATGCATTGCTTGACAATCGGTGTTACACCTCTAGCTTACACACTTGAACTACATTATCTCAAAATTGCAACAATGAGATAGGATGTTGTGCAACCAAATTAACCAATATTATGGGCGATCGTCTGGACAAGATGAATGCAAAGGTAATAGAAGTTGTTTAAAAACACCTAGCTGACCCTCGCTTAGATGGCCATCATGTGGGCATCTACCCAGGTTTATAGATGCCCAAAGTGCCACCTCAGCAAAGGCAAGTAGGTGACGTCTGGGTGGCCACCGGGGTAACTGTACGGAATCAATGTGTTTCTTACCTACATTATTACTCTCAACAAATTATGTATGTCAAATAAGTAATTGTCTTCTGAATGTGTGTATATATATATATATATCGTACATTAGAAATAAGAGGCTAATAAACACTAAACTGAAACTCAAATGATATCAGTAGTATAAGTGAAGTCAAACAGACTGATGCCAACAATCAAACATGAAAGCAATAAATCAAATGCTCTAATTCAGAAACCTCAACTTGTACAAAAACTTTCTTATGCCTTAAACCATGCATTACGCAGTATGGAGATCTCTCGAAGACTAAGACACTCCTTGAAACTCGAAAGAGAATTTTATTTTTAAAAGAAAACCATAGTACAAATGTAATCTAAAGATGAAATCGATTAAAATTTATAGATATATAATTCCATTCATCCCCAAAATCTAATTGGTAGAAAAATAAAGGCATTGGAATTCAAGGAGATGATTGATATATGATTCCATTGAATGGGCAATAATTACCAAACAGATGATCCTCCAAGCTACCCATCGGCATGTACTCGTAAACCAGTAGTCTCTGATCTCCATCAGTGCAGTAGCCAATCAATGTAACAAGGTTAGGATGGTGCAGCAGACTTAACATAAGAACCTCTACAATAAATTCCTGGTTTCCTTGAAGGCCTTCGAGATTAAGTTGTTTGATTGCAACAGTCTGCTCATGAAAAATCAAATGATCAGTAACTAGGAAGGATCAGCAAAGTACATGTAGTCCCAAGCATGCCCAACAAACACAATGCGACTATATTAACGCAGAATCTAATGCTTTTTAGTTCCAATATGTTATAAATTGATAAGCTAGAGACCAAAAGGTTGCAAATTGCATAACTTGCCTCCCCTGATTCCAAGCGACCCTTGTAAACCCTTCCAAAACCCCCTTCACCAATCAAATTTACTTCCCTAAAGTTTTTTGTTGCCGTCGCAAGGTCCCGGAATGTGAAGCTGCGTGCCACATTGATCTTTACCCCAGGAGGAATTCCCTTCCCTTTCCCAGTTGAAGAACCTGTTCTGCTCACATTTTCTGCACATTCATACATAATTCAACATGAAATTGACAACCCACAAACTGAAATACTTATATATATATATATGTGTGTGTGTATGGATACAAAGTTCCTCAAATTTAGAGGTGTAGTAGAACTTCAGTTTCTTGCATCAGAAATTTAGTGTACTTAGAAACTCCAATTTAACCACTTGATTGACCAGTAAAATGAAGCATATCATACCAAAAGGGTTTGAATATTGACAAACCTGGAGACCTAACCGATTGAGCAGCAACGTCTTCATCACAATTCCTTATATCCTTTCGGATGCAAGAAAAGCAATACATCTGTGTGTCCCCGGAATCTGAGATTGTACAAAAGTGTACACAGAAGAAATATATATATATATATATATAGAGAGAGAGAGAGAGGGACCAAAGAAGCCTTAATTTGGGCAAATCAATTCCATAAGAATCTGAGATTTTACAAAAAAAAGCCAGCAAATTGAAACGCAAACTCTAATGTGATACAACAGCTTGACTCTCTTCTCTCCGGAACGGAGAGAGCGAGAAATACAAACCCTAGGAAAATCTAACTATGACATAGATCTATAATCTATATGAACAAATCAGCCCAAAAAGGACACCAAAATAGAAACAATAGTACACCAAATCTGTATATATAACTCTCTCTCTCTATATATATAGATATATAACCCCAAACCCAGATATGAAATTGAAGAAATGGAAGACAAAGAAACACTAACAATGAAGTGGGTTAGGGTGTAGAAAAAACACAGAAACAATAGTACAATAAATTTTTGCCAGTTTATATATTATATATGTATATATATAACACCAAACCCCAGATATAAATTGAAGAAATTCCAAAGAAAAAATCCCTAAATCTCTGGAATTCAACAATGGGGTTGGGTTAGCGGTGTACAATGGAGGAGGTAACAACAAATCACAGGGTTTGAGCTAAATTTAGCTCTCTCCGCTTATAGCGCCGGTAACTATAAAAATAATTTTCTCACTCTAGAAGAACATACTCATCCTCGCTTTCTCTCTTCGCTTTCTCTCTCTAGAAAATGGCATTTGTGATGTGGGCCTGTGTGTATAATTACTGTGTGAGTGTATGTTTTCTCTCTCTAGAAACTTGCATTCGCATTAAAGCCTTTTGATGATTGTGCAGGTCGCTCTCCGTCTCCCCCACAACAACCCATTTGCTCTCTCTCTCTATCTACTCTCGCCATTTAAACGTTTTGGTCAGGGGTGGTGGTTAATTACTTTATTGCCCCTCGACTTAATTAGGCTGTAAGTTAACGGGAAGTTTCGTCTTTTTACTCCACCGACATGGCTGGCTGGCTGGCAACAATTGTAACGTTAATTTTGCTCCGGTCGGCAAAGCGCGTTCACGTGACAACATCCAAATTTGTATTATTGTACTGTGGTTGGAATTTTAAATTTAAATTTGGGTTATTTTATAGTATTGTGTAAGGTCTCGATTGGAATTTTATTTTGAAAAGTTGTGTAGGGTTAGATACGAATATTCTTTTGGAAATCTGATCGGATATAGATCTATGTTGGGAAATATATATATAGAGAGAGATGTGAAATGGAGTTTAACTAGATATTGTATTTAATATATGATTGGTGTTGTTATTAAATGTGAATTTTTATGGGTTTTAGTGGACCCAAATACTAAAGTATGAATATACAATCGAATTTACATCCCTCCACTTCAGATATATTTGAATTAAGGTGGACTTAAGAATTCTATTTTAATATTATAATGAATTTTTTTACTAAAGACAGAGTGAATCCTGAATAAATCTTCTCATCCCTCTTTTTAAAGACTCTCATAGTGGGGGCAAACGGAGTGAAACCTGGATAAAACTACTTCCTTTTTATTTAAGGAGGTTCCTTCAAAGTGAGGGAAGGCTGAGTGAAGTTTGGATAAATCTCCTCCCTATTCCAGAAGGGTGAAACCACAAAAAAAGGTCGAAATAACAGGTAAGGGACACAACCATCGGGGAACTAAAGACTTCTTGCAAAGGGTTTCAACTTAAACTATCATCGGTTATCTGGAAAAAAAATTTAACTACTATTATCAAAAAAGGCTAGTCAATAACCATACAGGGTCAGGTAACAAACTGGTCACTCAAGTCAGGTTACCCAACGTATAGGTCAGGTTACCGACACATAAGTCAGGATACCTACGACGCCCCGGTTACCCAATTCCTAAGTCAGGGTTCCCGATGCCTAAGTCAGGTTACCTGACACATAAGTTAGGGTACCTACGACGCCTCTGGTTACCCACCACACAAGTCCGGTTACCCAACCCACAAGTCCGGTTACCCGATACCTAATTCAGGTTACACGACGTATAAGTCAATGTAGCTACGACACCTCCGGTTACCTGACTCTTAAGTCAGTGTCCTGGATGCCTAAGTTAGGTCGCACATGCCTGCCAGGGGTAGTTTTGGACAGTTCTAAGTAAACCAAGTTGTACCTTACTTTCCAAGGATAATATTGGAACATAAGTTTGGTTACCCTCCCCACAAGTCTAGTCACCCGATGCCTAATTCAGGTCACACGACGTATAAGTCAAGGTAGCTACGACACCTCTGGTTACTTGACTCTTAAGTCAAGGTCCCCGATGCGTAAGTCAGGTCACACATGCCTCCTAAGGGTAGTTTTGGAAAGTTCTAAGTAAACCAAGTTCTGCCTTACTCTCCAAGGGTAATATTGGAAGAACAATATTTCTAATGCTCTCCAAGGGTAATCTTATAAGGCAAATGTTCCAGGGGTAGTGTTGGAAGGCATCATATTTCAGGGGTAGTGTTGGAAGGCACATATTCTAGGGTTAGTCTTAGAAGACACCATATTCAGGGGCAATCGTGGAAGGCATATATTCCAGGGTTGACGTTGACTTTCTGCCACCACTTGTAACTAAAATTTTAGACCAACTAACCCTTGTGTCCAGTGACGTATCTATAACAGTTTGTGAGTGGGGGTCAAATTATATAATAGTAATATTTTGTAAGTTCAGTGGGAGCATTTTATTGATTTAGTGAGAATTTATTTGTAAATTTTTAAAATTTTATAGGCATATAGTGTAAAAACAAAAAAGTTCAATGGGGGCATCCACGCCCCACATGCCCCCATGTAAATCAGTCCCTCTTTGTGTCTTTAGTCCACATTTAACAATACTTGAACAGTGACTGGGGACTATATATATATATAAAATGAAGAGGGATGAAAAATTATGAAATTGTACTATCTTAGTGTTTCTTAACCCAAGGCAAGCCAACATGGGAATAAAGGGCAACTAATAGAGATCCTAACTCAAAAAGAGATCTGACTGCCAGGGAAAGAAGGAAGATAAGTCTAGGTTAGAGATAAAGATAACTTAAACATAGATAATGATAGACATATAACTATCCATGACGTGGTGGAAAAGGAACGAGAATTAGTTCTCTATTTGGACACATCAACCTACAACCTTTATAAAAGGGGTGACGGTCAAGCTACCAGGTATGCAATAATTATCCTGATAAATTCCCTCATTCTCTTTACCGTGATCAAAGTACTAACTTGATAGTCGGAGCCTCTAAGGCTGACACCACACTGGTGTCTTGCAAGTTGCTTCCAGGTGCATACGATGTCGCTCCAAGTCGAAGCTAATTCTTGCATCAACAAAAGTAAATTGGGCAATACATATCGGAGAATATTTTTGCATCTTATATTTTATAAAGAAACAAACATATAAAACTCACCATGATTTGCTAGTAATAGATACGGTATTTTCAATAAAGTGGATAAGATTACAACTGGTTATGTCTACTTTATCAAATAAATAAATTTTTTGAGAAAGTGGATGAGATTAATATTAATCAAATTTGCTTTATTAAACAAAAAAAAACTAGAGCAATATGTAAATATGTTGGAGCTGAGATTGTGGTAAGGAATCATTTGGGTTCGGTTGTGGAAGGTGTCGATTTTGTGTTTATGCACGTCACAGACTCATCCCTTGTTGAAGCTATAGCATTACTGCGGGGCTTGTTGCAACTGTTGGAATGGGGTTATGAGAGAGTTGTTTTAGAAAGCAATGTCGAAGTGGTATTAAAAGCAATTCAGAAGACAGACCGTCTATGCATCTATGCATAGTGGTTGAGGACATTGTATTGCTTCTTCTTCAACATCAAATTTTCTCAAGTGAAATTTGTATTAAGAGATACAAATGATTTAGCTCACCAAGTTGATACGATGGTTGTTAAAGTGGTAATGATATTATTTTTTATGATGAACTACCTCCTAGTATTCAAACTAGGGATGTAACACCCCGTGTTATTATCCTTTTTACTGAAATTATCTTTGATTTAATTTCGGTAATGACGTCACTTGTTCATGACGTATTATTTATTCTTGGTATTTGATACTTGTAAATTTTTCGCGTTTAGTTTTAAAGTCGACTGGACGACATTACGCGAATTTTTATTCTCGACTACGCGGTTTCGATTCGACGTTTAATGATTAGTGTTTCGATTGGATGACGACACATTTTAATTGGTCGGGCTTGTTTAGGTGTTCCGACATTGGGGTTTCTACCCCGATGTATTTAATTGGGCTTCCCGTTATTATTTCGGGCTTACGAAATTATGTTTGGGTGTTCCCGATAATTATTGGGGTTACTGTATATATATATATATAATTATATATATATATATTTTAGTGGGGGGTTATTTTGTGATTATGGAGAAATGATGGGCTAGTTGTGCGATATATCATATATATGCATATACACCTGTATACGACCTACTACACTTTACAGATCTGTTTCATCTCCTTCGTTTCTCCTCTATCTCCACACGACTGAGCTACACCTCATCTTCTTCACCATCGTTGCAGCTAGAGAGAGAGAGGGAGGCCGGTTGAGGAGAGAGCAGGCCATGGAAGGGAGCTGCGGACTGGTTGCCGCGCGTAGCAGCAGCGGTTCGTGGCGGACGACGACGGCAGGGTCGGCTTGGGTGGCGGTGACCCATGGTGGTCGTCGGTTTGGTCAGGCGGCGGCGCAGGAGGCCGTAGCGGCGCAGGGTGGCGCTGGTTCGCCAGGACGACGCACCACGGAGCTTCGGCCAGGCTTCGGCCAATTTTTCGGCGACCTTCCGGTGATCGGTTTGAGCCGATTTTCGGTGAGTAGTTTCGTACCTACGTAGTATTCGTCATATATTAATTTCGTGAATTTATGATGAACGATTTGCCCGGAAATCGCATTTATAGGTTATAGATTTCGTTTGAGTTATTTTAGATTTAACCCAATTAATTAACCGATTATTAATGGGCTTCATATATATCGTATAGGTTGTCGAGACGGACATTTCGATATATTCGAAATAGTTTTTGGACGATTTTGGTCGGCGGACTTCATATTCGGGCGCGGGTACTGTGTTGTTTCGGGCTGTTCGGTAACGTATAATTAGGTGGGAAATTATATTTCTCACTCCGCATTATTGAAGTAGTTTAGGGGTGCAAAACCCTTATTTAATTTATTATAGATATATTAAATTGCTAGTTTAAATACCTATAAATCGTTTAAGATCAGAATGAGACTTAGGAATTAATTTAAGAAAATTTATTAAATTATTCCTATATGGTTAAATAATATTCTTATTTAAATTAAATAAGAATGGACGACTTAGAAATCCTTACGAATTTAAATGGGTTATTAGAGATTCGAAAAGCTTAGACGATATGCTAGGATCCTTCTGGTATACGTGAAATAATTGTTTAAATTATTTTAAAAAGGCATGTTAATTGAAAATGAAATATTTTCTAAAGAATTAAAGAAAATATATTTTTGGAGAACATGAATGGTATATGAAATTATTTTCATATGATTTAAATGCTTTAATATATTTTTAAAAGCATGTACAGAGATTATGAGATTTATATATTACCATATGGGTATTTTCATAAATATGATGCATGACATATTTATGTTGGACATGATTTATTTGTGTACACCATGTATTGTGAGACATGGGTGTTGGTGCATGTATTGCATGATTTACCATTTGCAGAGAGATTCATTTGGTGTGGTCTACTTCCTTTGTGCGTGGGGCACGAGTAGACGTTTGTGTTTGGATCGTCGAAACAACTGGCCAGGGGGTGCTTCCCGCGGAACTAATCTTCTGAGAAACTGAGACGATAGGGGGGAGGACACATAGTCCAAGGCCCTATGTGACACGGTTGGGCTGTGGGTGGACGTCTTCCTTGGTTAAAAGTTTGAAGTGCCAAAAGCACTTGGGAAGAACGGTTCGATGAGTCCACATTCCCTAGTGAGCTGCAGACTTAGGGGAATGGTGGAGAATGATCCAGGACCCTTTGGTAGGGTGTGTTTTTGTGTGTGTGTACTACAGGCGGTCTGTGAGTACGGTGCGTTGCATATCATCATGTGATTTATTGATATGTATATATATATGTTGGAGCATGATTATTTATGAATATGCAAAATGAATTCATTTTATAAAATGCTCAGTTGAAAGTGATAAATATGAAAACAGGAATTAAAAGCATTAATTATTAAAGTATAAACGAGACGTATATCCTTATACTTGTGTTGTATACTTTTGTGCCCGTAGGGGAGGTTAAGTATATTGGTCTGGCGACTTCTGTGGTTAGTTGAAGTTAGAGATGGATTGTAGATTTAGGTTGAGTTGATGTGGAGTAATGCCTTAGAGAATGTGGTTAATAGTTTTGTAATTGTGGTTAATAGCCTTGTGATTGTGGTTAGTAGCCTTGTGATTGTGATTAGTAGTTTGGTGGTTGTAGTTAGTTGTGTGATATCTTTAGAGATTTGAGATCATTAATTGATTTAGTATCAATTGTAATTGATGCCTTAGATAAGGTGGTTGATGTGATTGTGGTCTTAGTAGATGGGGTAGTATAGACCCTTAAGTGTTTTTCATTCTTTTGAGGAATGGGTAGAGGTCATGATTGAAGTGATTTTATTAAGTATTGGAGTATTGTAAGTGTTGTGCCATTGTTTCTTATGCTTAGTTCATTCCCCTAAGCATTCCTTGTACTGTGTTTCGTACGCTAGTACGTAGTCTTTGACTTACATGCCATTCATTGAGTCTTCGGTTACGGCGCAGTGCCGAACCTCTTCTTCATGTTGACATTTGATTTAGTGGAGTTGTTCATTCTCTTATTTGGCTGTCATTTCGAAAACGGTGTTTTCTAAGTTTTGAAAATAAACTTTTGTATTTAAAAAGAAAAACCCGTTTTCGCCTACCCCCGTATAAATGAAAAGTTTTAATACTTATAAAATGATCTTGAGATCTTCTTTGAAATGATTTTCAACTTGTAAAAGCCAGTGATGGCAACTGACGGAGACCGGGGGCAAGACGGTCATTTTTACTGTGTGGTTTCTTAAAAGAGAAAACTATTTTATTTCTTTTCTCGTGATTCTGAGATTTTGAGACTTCTTTCTCAAAATCTCAACCTGTGTGTTTTGAGGGGTGGTTCCTTGTTTCACCTTTTCTTTGGTTCGTTCTAAGTCTCGGTCACGAGGCTTGGTATCGTTCAGTCCACACATATAGTGTTGCCTTTCACTTTTCTTGGTTATTGGTATCGCCACCCAGGTGATTGGAGTTTTTCGTTTGTTCATGGATACCGAATGGGTTGGTCCAAGTTTTAAAAACCTTTTTCTTAAAGACTATTGAATCCCTGGGATTCATCTTTTTATAACTATTACTCTCGGACATTCATTCGTGGTTTCCTGGTTCGGTTGTTTCTCTAAACCCTTGGGGTGTTCTTAACATTGACATTGTGTCTCGGTTATCTGTTGGTGTAGCATTGGGACTCCTTTTCCCTTGCTTGGGTTCTTGACTCTTACGTGGTTTTTCATATCCTTAGTGAGAGTGTTGGTGATTTATTGACATTGTTGGAGATAGCAATTGAGGTTTGTTATATATATATATTGTATGTATATATATATATATATATTGTATATATATATATATATATATATTGATGATAGTATTATGAGGTTAATGTGATGATGTGACTTATGGTATCGAGGAATAGATGTGATTGAGGTGATCTAGTTCCTGAGAGGTAGATTCCTCTAGGAGTGAGATGAGATTGGTTATATATATATACATTGTAAATATATATATATATATATGTATGGATGACGATTGTGTTAGTACGCAAGGATGTGAGTATTTTTCTTCCTATGTTATTGGGAAGTGAGTTATGAGTATTCCTTGGTACTAGTGGTGGATTTGATTCCTGTGGATATTAGAGGTGAGTGTGTTTCCCTCTGTTGGATTTGGTGGTTAGCGTGGTGAGCATTGATGATTGTTAGATTTGACTTGGGTTGTTGTGTACCTAGTGTACGTTGGTGAGAGTAGTGTAGACTACTGGTGTTGGGTACTTGGAGTACGAGTCTTAGAGACTCATGTTGTGTATTTATATATATATATATATTCCCTATATACTTATGTATACAAGTTTACGATAGTATATGAGCGTGTGACTTGGATTTACGTGGATGTGACTAGTTGGGCTATTTACATCTTATTAGACGGTTTAGCATTTCCTAAACTATCAGAGGATGTGGTAGTTAGAGTATTCTTTCCCACTGAGCTTATTTGCTCACAGGGGTATTTCACTTGCCCTCTGGTATTCACACGCCAGGTTGCAGGAATTATACGGCTATGGGCAGGATGCGGTGCAACGGCAGTTTTCTTTTGTTTCCTTGTTACAGGTTTTGGAGTTGCGTTGGGTGATGCGGTTACGGTTGCAGCACGACTGGGTTTGGGGACGATAGGTATCCGCTTTCAGTTTCTCTACCCATTGTTATGGGATTGTTATGTATTCTCTTTTGGGAGCCAGTCTATTGGCATATCCATGTTGATGTATCCTTTAATTCCTGTATTTATTCTTTCTGATGGTTATTGTATCTATTCTGCACAGCTAGGTGCTTTTCTGTATTTTTATTCGAGCACTTGTGGCTCTGTTGATATTAGAGGGTTTGGAGGGGTTTTGGTTTCTTTCCACTACCTCGGCCCTATTAGGATTGATGAATGTGGGGCTTGGAAGCCATTGTGATTATTGAATTGCTATTGGCAGGTTCTTGTGTTGTGGTTGTTGTCCGGATGTTCCATTTACAAACGGAACTCTGCCGGATTTTTGTTAGATTCCGCTGCTTAGTTTATTATCCATTTGGGTATGAAATATACCATTTCTATCATTAACCCATATGTTTTCTTGGTTAATGATGTCTTAGTTGGTCATTTGTATTAAGGATCACCTCCTGGATTCCTCGGATGTCCCTGTTCGGGAGTCTTAGGAATTTAGGAGCGTGTCAGTTGGTATTGGAGGATGCTAGTGAGTTTCTAGCATTCTACTTGACATGGAGTATATTTTTATTGTTATTCCATGTGTCTCTTTGTTATTGTTGACTCTAGTAGTCGCTTGACTAGCGTCATCCCTTGGAGATTCGCTGATTCTCTAGATTTGAGTTTCGGGAATCTTTGGGGCGTGACAACATGGTATCAGATCATTTTACCCTTTCGTGGGTATTTGATGATTGAATTTCGTTGGTTCTCATTTCTTTTTACTTTCGCAATCACTCCCTTAGCTCTTAGGATCGGGTTTCGGAGTCCTAGGAATTTGGGGCGTGACAAGGGATGTTGTTACTGTATTCACATAAGTATTTATCAATAAAATTCTTTCTTACCATTGGGGAAAAAAACATAAACAATTGTGTGTTACACTCCTCATTTGAAAAATAAGTCTAAGAAGATTTTTGAAATAAATTAATCTATATTACGATAAATTGATTACCCAAAGATAAAGATAACATGGTATTCCAAACCAATTAGGTAAAGTAGTGCACAACACGTGTAAGTGATAAGATATATGCGTGTAATACACCACTTTATATTATTGGCCTTGGGTACAATGTGAAAATATCCCTAATTACCCCAATATATGTTAAATATATTTCAATATAAATAGTTAAAGATGAGTGAAATGTTGTATATCGTTAGAATGATTATTGGTATAAGTCACGTATTTTCAAATTATTTGAAATGACACATTTATTTCTGAGGTGGTGTTCATGCATATTAAAAAATACTCATGTATATTTCTAAAATATATTTGTGTTCAGTAGTGGCTTTTGAATTCAAATGGAAAACTATTCGTATTCTATACATAAAATACTTGATTCGAAATGTAAGAACACTTTTGAGTATTGTTTATTTATGGCATGTTCTAGATAATAACCATGTTCAGTGTTAGATAGGTCATTTTGGTTTCAACGACATCTACAATTTGACAAAGGCAAAATCAAGCTTTGAAGTAGTGAAAAATACAAGTAAAGTGCAAAAGTGAGTGTATTGAGTAAAAATGTCTCCCGGAGGGCAAAAATGGCATTTTCCAAAGTCGTCAATTGAAACGAAAAGTCTCGGGGAGTCAAGAGGGTCATTTTGGCACAGTTGCGGAGAAAAGTGATTTTCATGAAAAAACCTACGCTCAAGCCTATGCCTAAATAAGGAAAAAGTGGTCAGAAAGTGGATATCTACTCTCAAGCTATGCCTAAGCCTACACCTAACCTACGCCTAAGGCGTAGCTACGACAAGAAGTTTTTGAATTTATGTTGCAATGTCTATTTTTCCCTGGTTTGATTCTATGATGCGTGGATGACTCCTACACCTTGGTATACGTGCAATACACATAATATATATCAGAGATTAGGGTTTTGCTGAGTTGGATGTGAAATTACGAGAAAGGGAAAACTTAGGGTTTCCCTCAATTATGGTTTATAAATATCAAGGTCTTCTACACATGAGAGACAACCTTTGAGCCATTGAGAGATCTCTACAAGTTTTCTACAGATTTATATTATTATACAGAGATAGAGAGAGAAAATATCATTGACTGATTCTATATATTCTACTTCTCTCTTGAGTTAGGATTTGTTCAATTATACTTCTACATCGGCGATCTTATGCACAATTGAATGACCTAGTTGTTGAAAAATCTACACACCACCTTGTGCAACGTGGTTGCTTAGATTCGTTTGAGAAACAGAGCCGTCTGAGTGCGAAGATCAGAGTAGGAAGTTTCGTGGTGATTTGATATGTTGAGAAATAGAGCCATCAGAGTACGGAGCGGAGCAAGAGCTTCGTGGAGCGCGAGTGAATCTAGACTTTCAGACATCGAGTGAAGAACAATAGATTACATCGGTTGTAAGTACTGTTTTCATAGTCTGTACAAATTCTCTGATTCATATTGTATCGATACCCAAGTGTATCCATGATTTTTACTTGGAGTCTTTCCAAGATTTTTCATGTAAAAATATCGTGTGTCTCTATTGCTTTATTTTATGCACTTAGATTAATCTTTGTATGATTTATCTTATTTGAGAATTGGATTAAATTGACTTTTCCGCAATTATTATTAATTTGTCATTAAATCCATAAAAGTCTATTCACCCCCCTCTAGACTATTTTCATTGATCGACTAGGTAATTTCATAAAATTTTGGTTGATGACAACTACAAAATAAAAAGGTCATGCAACTTGCAACGTCTCTTGTTTTCTATGATTATATCTTGTCAAATTATAAACAATTCCATCAAGTGTTTAAGAAAATTCTCCAATATTATTAAATTATATCCCAGCATTGTTGTATCATAGGGGTGTTTTGCTACATACCCCGATAGTTTACCTTTTATCAATTGGGGATAAAGCCACAAATCATTATTCCTTCTCCATGCTTATATCCTAACCTACGTGGTTGGTTAATGCCTCCAATTTAGAGGTGCTTCAAAACTTTAAAAAGAAATTTTTCAAAAAATGAAGTAGGCGAATGCCTCATACTTGGTCGAGCTGGGTTGGCTGGTATATCAAGTAGTCTTCAAGCCTTGACTCGGGAATAACATGTGGATGGGAGATGCAAGCTCCTTCTTTTGGTCTATCTACATTCCAGGAAAAATTAATAGTTCAAACTGCACTCAAAGGTGGGGCATTTTCCATTTTTATAGGAAGCTTAATTTATATTTAACCCAAATTAATGTTCGAAACCATAAAAAAAAAAAAACAAAACTACATAGTGCAAGAAGTAATAGTCCATTGCGGCCTTTTTCCAGTAATCAATTTAATAACTATTCTCTCTCTCTCTCTGTATATATATATATATATATATATATATATACTACTATAAAAACTTGAAGCTGTTTTATTATCTATATACATTTCACTAATTATTAATTTTTTTTAAAAAATTATTATCTCATTAAATTTTTTATATTTTATTCTTTACTATTTTTGTATGTTGATCAGTTCCAGTCGTGTGAAAATAAAAGGGTTTAAAATAAGGAATTAACACGATTTAGTTTTAACCTCTCAGTCGCAAGTACGCGAGTAGTATATAGTATAGTTGAGTAGAGAGGGTATCGAACCACAAAGATCAAAGTCGTATTTCAAATAATTATAAAGTAGCAAATTGAATTATATTTATAAAAGTTGTTTGATTGGTTTGTTTGATAAAACTACTAAACATAAAATAAAATAAAAAGATAATTGTTTTGGTTTTCACTCAAAATAAATAAGTCTAGGGTTTTGATCTAACTCCACCACTAGTCTTGTAATATAGTCCTTTAATCTTATTATTGTAAGAGGGAGATACAACTTATATGAATCAGATTAGTAACACTACAAGCAGTTGCCTAATCCCTAAAGAGATGCAATCGGTCCGATTCGCTACAATCCACCTTCAATTAAAGTATGACTAGTGCATGCATCTATACTGCAACTACTCCTAAAATATGAAATTAAAAGCATGTCTATATCATATTCTCTTAGCATGGACTGTGTAAACCTAAGACTTTATCATGTCAATTAAGAACCATTATGTAGAAACCATTATTAAATTTTTAGAGGTTCTTGCTAATGATAAAACACAGTTGTTCAAGATAAATAATTATTCAATATCAACTTAAGAAGAGAATTAACAAGAAATCTTATTTAGGTAATTCGTTCGGTCTCTCACTACATAATCATCATATAAGTGTTCTTTAACTTCCCCTTTTTGCAATAAAATAAATTAAAGTTCTACATTACTCGACTAGAGTTTCGTTGGAAATCCTAAATACCGACTAGCCGCTCATGGAGGGAGAAGACTACATCACTGATGTAGCAACCATCTTCATGATTGGTAGTTGGTTCTTAAGTTCTTGAGAGGAGCCTCTCTTTAAAAGAGAAAGACTTTGTATATATGTCAAAGATATTCCAAGATATATTTCAAGATATATTCTAGGATACCATTCTTCATGAAGTCTTCACATATTTATAGACAAAAGTTGGCGCAGATATGATATATCTTTTCTTGCACTCCAAGAGGACTTGGTGCGAGGACCAAGTATCAGTAGGGAATGGACGATTCTTCCACTTGATATACTTGTACACAAAGTCAGAACTCTACAATATAAATTCGCACAGATTCCAATGTCGGCTACTACCGATTGATCGCAAGTTTCACCGATCGATTTGTGGTTCCTAAATTTTGATATTTATTTATTATGCAAATTTCTGCTTCAGCCACTTGTACTCTGATTCACTGACTTGTACCTTGCTTTGAATTGAGTGCATTTATCTCCCAAGTGTCATTCCGGATTAGGCATATTTGCTAAAATCTGAAATTAACTCAATTTGCGTTAAGGTCCTGAAAACACACTTAAACACATAACTCGGAGAAAAATATCTTGCTAATAGAATAAATAGACTAACAAAGGTAAATTTAATGCCCAGAATATCGAATATTCTGGTCTCATCAAGCCCCTAAACTTAAGTATTGCTAGTCCCTTAGCAATAAAATAAAAGAAAAGAACATGAAAAATAAATCTAAATTAATTAACTATGCTCAACTAATCCCTTTTCTTTCGTGAAGAAAAAATGATTACACTTAGCACGTGTAACAAACCTTTTAAACCGCTAGAAAAAATTCTAGTGGACAAGTAAAGTCTCGTGATGGTTAAATAGACTACCCACAACTTCTTTATACTCTTTATTTGCACATATTCATGAATATTCTTATTCATTAAATAGGAGATGATATAATCCATAGAATAAATGCAAGAAAATAAATCGTACTTATACAAAACAATAATCAATTTAGATTAGTGTCAAGAATGGTCTCCACTAGTGTTTAAATTTAGCTAATTTCTACTTCCAGAGCCAACAATCCTCCGTGTTTTTGTGAACTTTATCTATAGCACATTTACTCTCATTTATAATATATTTCACATGTATTTGTTTTTGGTTGGAGAGGACTTTCCTCTCTCTTTTTGCTTTTTTCACTCATAATATATTTTTTATATACTTTTCTTTCTTGGAGAAGGTTTTCTTCTCCTATTTTCTTTTTCCACTCATTTTTCCTTTCTCCAATACGTCATTCTCCACTCTCTAGTATGCGAGTGTCTATTGTTTAAAAGGAAGAATGTTTACGTATTAATTTTTTTTTTCACTATATATATACTTTTTCAGAGATAATACTTTATATGCTCATAAATAAAACTATATAGATCATGTGCATGTACCTATAGGTCAAAATTATCTTTTCTAGTTTCAATTTTAACAGTTCACTCACCTATGGAGAACCACATTTTTTCACCTTTCTAATTTAATAGTTATTCAAATAAGCAAAAAATATCACATACATCTACTTTACAGACTAGTCTAATTTTCCTAATTAACTCAAAAGTTTAATCAGAAATATATTTAAATAAAGATAAATAAAAATATAGTATTTAGAATAATAAGTATTTATTTATTTTATATAAGTATTAAGAGTTAGCTATACTAGTATTATTTATATATATAACTTCACATATTACATAAATATATATTAAAGACATGTTATTATTATTATTATTTTTAAGTTAGCCGATCGATCACAACATAAGCCGATCGGTCGCCCACTGCTCTACACGTTTTTAACAATAGCAAACAGTAGCTAAACTGCATTTTTTTTCTATTCTTCAAAAACTATTTTTTTTTTCATTCCTTTGTATTATATGTCTACATTATCCCATCCCCTCAAACTTGAAACAAACCATGTCCTCATGGTTCTAATAAATATTAAAATATAGGGATAGAACAATAGTACCACTTGTTATAGCAAAATTTCCGAATGAAGTCAAAATCTCCCCCAAACTTGGTGTGTTCCATAATCTGCATTCTAATGAAGACTAAAACCAAGATTATAGTATAATAATTGAATAGAGACAATTAATATAAAGGAATGGAATTTTATTGATAGAAAAAAAAAAATAACACGGCCAAAGGCCTACAATGAATTAAAATTGCAAGAAAACAAAAACCTATTTCTAGAACTTCAAAATTTTCAAAATTTTAAAACTATTCCATCCCTAATAAAATTTATTCTCAACTTCTACTCCTCATGCCACTGATGACACATTCCCTCATCCAACTCAGCCCCAAAGGACCTTGAACTATAATATTCAATAAATGCTTCACATTCATCCTCTTTGAAATACATGTCCAACCATAATGCTTATCCATCAACTCTAACCCAATAGGAATTTTGTAACAATTGCAAATTTCTCCCACCATCTCAATAAATGAAGGTAAAGGGGTTGGTGGTGTCACGCCCCGAATTTACTTACTCCCAAATGGAGCCTAAAAAACTCAAGGGTGACATAAACCGTACACTAAACATGAAAGGATAAATGCGGAAGACGAAATGTGGACCTAAACCAATCCTTCAACATAACAAATCTCATCCCCAAATGCCACTAATAAATGCCTCAAGCATAGTAGGAGAAGTGGTAAAACATAAGGAAGATAACGGAAACAAGCTAGAAAAAGATACACATAACAGATTCCACCGAGTTAACGAGTACTCGATAGCCTTACAAATGCCTAAATGTTCTAGCATTTTATAGACTTTTGCGCAAGTTCGCACACTTGTGCACTCACCGAGTACTCAGTAGAATCATCACTGAGTACTCGGTGGCCTCCAGTTTGAAAAGTCATTTTAAATGTCTCGGAATGTTTTGTAAATTTTCCATTTTGCCCTCGGTTTTCGTTTATGTATTCTCAAGTTTTTAAAGCAAAATTTCACACCGAGATAGATTCTAAAACCATTTCTAAAACATGAGATTTATTTCAAATCATGGGGGTAGACGAAAATGGATTTTTCCTTCAAGATTTAAGAGGGTTCACTCATGAACTGTGAAATAGTTTTATGAGTGAACCCAAATGAATCAACTAATTTCCAAGTGGTGACATTAGTCAAGCGACCACTCGAATCAACAATAACAAGAAAACACATGGAATAATGATGGAAAAATATACTCCATGCCTAATAAAATGATAGAAACTCAATAGTATCCTCTGATGCCAAACTGACACGCCCCTAAATTCCTAAGACTCCCGAACCGGGACATCCAAGGAATCCAGGGTGTGATCCTTACAATGAGCGACCAACTGAGATATCATTAACCATGAAAACGTATGGAATAATGATAAAAGTGGTATATTCCATACCCAAATGAATGGTAGAATTACAAAGCGAAATCTAACAAAAATCCGGCAGAGTTCTGTTTATAAATGGAATATCCCGGAAACACAACACAATAGAACAACCTGCCAATAAAAATTCGATAACAACAATGGCTCACAACCCAACATTCATCAATCCTACTAGGGCCGAGGTAGTGGAAAGAAGCACCACTACCCCTACACAACCCTCTATAATCAACAGAGCCACAAATACTCGAATATGGCAGTGCCAAATAGATACAATGACACCCTAAAATAATAAATAGAGGAAATAAAAGATACACCAATAGGGATATGCTAACAGACTGGCTCCCAACAGAAATATATGACAATCCCACAAAACATGTGTAAAGAAACTGACAGAAGATAACTATCGTCCTCAAACCAGTCAAACTGCAACCGTAACCGCATCACCCAACGCAACTCCAAAACCCGTAACAAGGAAAACAAAAAAACATTGCAGTGGCACTGCATGCTGCCCGTAGCCGCAACATTTCCTGCAACCTGGCATGGGAATACCAGGGGGCGATAAAATACCCCTATGAGCAACTAAGCTCAGTGGGAAAAATGATATCCTAACTATTACATCCTCTGACTGTTTAGGTAATGCTAAACCATCCAGCAAGATACATAATATAACCCAGTCACAAAAACACAAGGCACGTACTCATATACTACCATAAATAAGTATATATTGGGGATATATATATACATATATATATAAGTACACAACATGAGTCCATAAGGGTACGACTAAGACTCGTACTCCAAGTACCAACACTAGTAGTCTACACTACTCTCACAAATGTACACTAGGTACACGACACCCAAATCCAATCTAATAAATCATCAAGTGCTCACAACGCTATCCAGAAGATCCAAATAGAGGGAACCACACTCACCTCTAATATTCATAGGAATCAAAATCCACAACTTAGGAATACTCATAACTCACTCCCTGAGAACATAAGAGGAAAAACACTCACGTCCTTGCGTACTAACACAATCATCATCAATATATATATATATAAGAAACATCATCTCATTCCTAAAGGAAATCTACCTCTCAAGGACTAGATCACCTCAATCATATCACCATATGAATCTCATAATATGATCAGTAATTTACCAACACTCTCACTATGCATCAGGAAAGATAACCAAATCAAAACACTGAGAATATATGGACACTACTATCATAAACAACCACACAAGGGTCAAGAAACAAAGCAAGAGAAAAGAGGTCTCAATGCTAAACAACCGGATTACCGAGATAACAATATCAAGGTTAAAAACACCACAAGTGCTTAGGGAAAACACCCGGACAAAAGAAACCAATTCATTTTTCATCCATGCCCCTAACACGTGTAACAACTCAAATCACCTAGGTGGTGACATCAATAACCAAGAAGAAGGGAAATACGACACTATATGTGTGCACTGAACCACAATTAGCCTCAAACCAGAGACTTAAAAATGATCGGAAGCAAAGGTGAAAAAAGAAAACACCTTTCAAAACACTATAGGCTGAGATCTTGAGAAAGAAGTCTCGGAATCTCAGAATCTCGAGAATTTCTATAAAATAGGTTTTCTTTAAAAATTCACACAGTGAAGATGATCGTCTTACCCTCTTAGTCAGTCACCATTACCAACTTTTAGAAGTTAAAAATCTTTTCAAAAAAGATCCTAAGATCATTTTATAAATTGCTATCACTTTTCGTGGCTACAGGGGTAGGCGAAAACGGAGTTTTCCTTTTAAATACAAATAGTTTATTTCAAGACTTGGAAAACGCCGTTTCCGAAAGATTGCAAAATAATAGTGAATACAACTCCACGGATTCGTATAATGTCGAAGATGATAAAGAAGGAAGAGTATTACATTGGGTTCATGGGACACAACTATCTGTTTCCAACCCCACGAAATCAAATGACAACATATGGGAGAGGTTCTGCACCACGCCGTAACCGATGGCTTAAGGAGTGATAGATTAGTCAAAGACATGTACTAGTATACAAAGTACAGTAAAAGAAATGCTTAGGAGAATGAACTAAGCACTAGAAAGAAGGCTTCCAAGCTACAGTACCTTGCATACATAGTAAAATCACTTAAACCCCTTAATATCATGGAAAGGGAAAACTAGTGGCCAATATTACGGAACTAACTAGTTTCAATCAATACCTCTTCCGATTCATTCAAACCTCAAATTCACATTTGATACTAACTCTCTAGATTACTACTAAAATCAAAAGACCATTGTCACGCATCCAGACAGGTTCATTCATAACCTCGTCTAACCAACTCAAAGCCTCAAAAGTACGATAAATGACACATTCCTCTAAGTGGGAAAGAAACATCAAAGGTCAGTACTACGCAACCGACGAGGACCACACGACTATCACCTGCCTTCCCAAGGCCTCAACTCAACATTGATACTACACAATCAACTATGTTTAGAATCTCGTCACCCTCTTTCAAGGCATCAACTCAAAATCGACTCTACAGTCCATCACTAATCTCAACTATCCACAGAGGTCACTACACCAATATACTTAACCCACAAGGGCATAAAAGTACATAACCATAAGTAGAAGAATATACATTTCATTATACTTTAATAATTATTGCATGTAATCATATTCTTTCACGTTATTGACTTTCAGTTGAGCATTTTAATAAAATATGAATTCATTTCGCAATATTCATAATCAACATGCTCTAACTACTACAGGTAATAATAACACATAATAAACCTGCTAAAAAATCCATATGTAATAGCATTATAGTATATATATCAAATGAAATCATATAAATGTTACACAAATGCAATGTGACTCACACACTTCATAGTACACTCTTTGCCCATAATATGTTAACGGATACATACTCTGTCCACTTACTTTTGAGGATACAAGCTCATCAAGTAATGTAGAGTACCACACTGACTCTTCCCAAGTAATTTTTCTCTCTATCACTTCAACAGGGAAGATGGTTGCACTATAGCCCAACTTGTAACTCCGTGCGCCATGGCCACCAAAGTCAAGAATATAAGCCTTTTTTACGACTCCCAAACCATTGTCATATTTTCGGTATATTAGTTTTGTAGGCGTGAACACCTCCTGGCCAGTTGTTGCGACGATCCGACACAAAGCCACCCACACATGATTACACAACCCGCATATACCAACACCATGATTTGACACTACACGATGTCCTCAATATGCATCCAGAATTCAATAACAATCATGTTCCATCACAATATATGCTTTTCTCTTTGCAATATATTGTACACCATATAACCATGGTTTATCATAATACATATTTTTCTCATATGAAATATATTATGCCAAATTTATCCACATGCTCATAATATCACATTTATAATCAATAAACCACAACAAGCAATTATATCACATAATCATGCTTGCAATTCATCAAATTATCCTTTAATTCACAAGTATAATATTTTTATTTCTTTTTTACCTGCTTTTATCTTAATTAAAACAACAATCTACAAATCATAAAGGGAACTAGAATAATGTCTAACTTCATGTCCCTCACTGCCACATATCCCCTAACAAGTTTTAATTTTTATAAACACAATCGAAAGGGGAACTAACATCGCGTTCTAAGTTCACGTCCAACTTTTATAAATTTTTCTAACCCATTTTAATTCTCAAGGGGTTACTAGGCCACCTATTCTGATTCAGTTTAAATAGGTATTAATTTAATTTTGTCAAAAAATAATTCATTTAATTTCTCAAATTAATTTATAAATCCTGATTCGCTTCGAGCCCAATTATAGATATTTTAAATTTACAATTTAATATATATTTAAATTAAAATAAATACGGGTTTGCACACCCAAATCACATCAATGATACGGAAGTGAGAATAATTTTTCCGCCCTAATTTACACATAAAACAACCCCGAAACGGCCCATCGTGAATAGTGTCAGTATCCGAATATGGAGCCCGCCGACCAAAGTCGCCTGAAAACTATTTCGAATATTCCAAAATCTCTGCCTCGACGACCTATACAATATATACAAAGCCCATTAGCAATAAGTTAATCAATTTGGGCAAATCTAAAATTACCCAAACGAAAATTCTAACCTATAAACGCGATTTCCCAAAACCGTTCAACGAAAAATACGAAATGTTTACACGTCGTACCTGACATTGAGACGAAACTACCCTCCAAAAATCTAAGCTATCCGAGCTCGGGAAGTCAACCAAAAAAATTGCCAAAGTTCCTGGCCAAAACTGCACTGTCGCATAGCCTTCGTGCGAGCTGCGCCCAGTCCCCTTGCACGACTTGCTGGCACCACTAGCAATCATCGGGGATCTCAGCTCATAGTCGCCGTCCTCACCGTCGCCGCTGCTTCGGCTGGTGAGCCTCCAGCTGATCGTGCTTAACATCAGACACGATCTTTCCCCTTTTCTCAGCTCGAGCTCTCCTCTTTCACTCTCTCTAATCATTATGAAAAAGAGCTAAAGGTTATGTTCAAGGTTGGAATCGTAAGGGAAAAAGGGAAGAAGTCATAGCTTGAATTGGAAGAAGAAGGAAAATAGTGGTATGTAGGCGCGTCTCTCTCTTTCACCAACACACAAATACATACATATATCTTCATTAGTTTTAATTCTATTATTAATTTTGTACACTTAAATTCAATAGGTCCATGTGACCTAATGATGTGACCAAATTAAATAAGTGTGACAATGGTTCTCTAAATTACCATACAAGCCCACCACTAATCAATTCCTATTCTAAACAGCTCCTAAATGAAATCACGCGAACCCAAAAATCCACGAGAAGCCAATTAAATAATATAAGCTGAATTAAATAGCCCTGGGTATAAAACCCAATCATTGGAACACCTATCAAATCCGATCAAATAACACATGTCGCCGCTCAGTCGAAGCACTAAACGCAATCGTCGAAACAAACCCGCATAGTAGACGATAAGAAAGCCCATGTAGTCGTCAAGGAGAAATTGTAAAGTCGTCCAGTCAACTTTAAACGCAAACGCGAAAAATTTACACGCGAATTATCAGAAATAGACAAGACGTCATGAACAAGTGACGTCGTAACCGAAAATAAATCGGAAATAATTTCAGGAAAAAAGAAAATAACACGGGGTGTTACAACCTTTCCACCTTAGGAGATTTTGTCCTCAAAATCAGAGAGTACCTTAGTCCGCGAGTCACATCCGGTTAGCTAGACCGAATGATCTACTCACATTCCTCAGTAACTAACACCATGATACAGGCACGAAAGAATAAACGTGACAGAGGTATTGTCTCACTCTGCTGGAATTAAATCACAACGGGATACATTTAGTAAGACACACATTTACCACAACTTAAGTGAAAAACACAGAAACACTGCTGCACATAAAGAAAACGCAGATCGAAATCATAGATAAATGTCAAACGTCGAACTTACCGCCGACCCTCACCCCTGTCCCTAAGACAGTGAAACCTAGAGCTCTAATACCAAACTATCATGCCTTTCAAATTCTTGAAACTACAACCCGGAGAATCATCTAATTTCTAAGGGGTGACGTCAGTCAAGCGACCACTCGAATTAATAATAACAAGAAAATACATGAAATAATGATGGAAAAATATACTCCATACCTTATCGAATGATAAAAACTCAATAGTATGCTCTGATACCAAACTGACACGCCCCTAAATTCCTAAGACTCCCGAACCGGGACATCCAAGGAATCCAGGGTATGATCCTTACAATGAGCGACCAACTGAGATATCATTTATCATGAAAATGTATGGAATAATGATAAAAATGGTATATTCCATACCCAAATGAATGGTAGAATTACACAGCGGAATCTAACAAAAATATAGCAAAGTTCCGTTTGTAAATGAAACATCTCGGAAACACAACACAACAAAATAACTTGCCAATAAAAATTCGATAACAACAATGGCTCACAACCCAACATTAATCAATCCCACTAGGGCCGAGGCAGTGAAAAGAAGCACCGCTACACCTATACAACCCCCTATAATCAACAGAGCCACAAATACTGGAATAAGAATACAGAAAAAGCACATGGCTGTGCCGAATAGAGACAATGACATCCTGAAATAATAAATAGAGGAAATAAAAGATACACCAATAGGGATATGCCAACAGACTGGCTCCCAACAGAAATATATACAATCCAACAAAACATGTGTAAAGAAACTGACAGAAGATAACTATCGTCCCTAAACCAGTCGCGCTGCAACCGTAACCGCATCACCCTGCGTAACTCCAAAACATGTAACAAAGAAAATAAAAGAAAACTGTAGTGGCACCGCATGCTGCCCGTAGCCGCAACATTTTCTGCAACCTGATGTGGGAATACCAGGGGGCGATAAAATACCCCTGTGAGCAACTAAGCTTAGTGGGAAAAACGATATCCTAACTACCATATCCTCTGACTATATAGGTAATGCTAAACCATCCAGCAAGATACATAACCCACAACAAAACCCAGCCATGAAAACACAAGGCACGTACTCATATACTACCGTAAATAAGTATATATACATATATATATATGTACAAAACATGAGTCTTTAAGGTACGACTAAGACTCGTACTCCAAGTACCAACACCAGTAGTCTATATTACTCTCACAAACGTACACTAGGTACACGACACCCATATCCAATCTAATAAATCATCAAGTGCTCACAACGCTAACTAGAAGATCCAAACAGTGGGATAACACACTAACCTCTAATATTCACAGGAATCAAAATCCATAACTAGTACCAAGGAATACTCACAACTTACTCCCCGAGAATACAGGAGGAAAAACACTCACGTCCTTGCGTACTAACACAATCGTTATCTATATATATAAGAAACATCATCCCATTCCTAGAGGAAATCTACCTCTCAAGGACTGGATAACCTCAATCATATCACCATATGAATCTCATAATACTATCTCTAATATGATCAATAATTTACCAACACTGTCACTATGCATCAGGAAAGCTAACCAAATCAAAACACTAAGAATACATGGATACTACTCTCTTCAACAACCACACAAGGGTCAAGAAACAAAACAAGGGAAAAGATGTCCAAATGCTAAACCAACGGATAACCGAGATAACAATATCAAGGTTAAAAACACCACAAGTGCTTAGGGAAAACACCCGGACAAAAGAAACTAATCCATTCGGAATCCATGCCCCTAACACGTGTAACAAATCAAATCACATAGGTGGTGATATCAATAACCAAGAATAAGGAAAAGGCAACACTATATGTTTGCACTGAACCACAATAAGCCTCAAACCAGAGACTTAAAAATGATCGGAAGCAAAGGTGAAAAAAGAAAACACCTTTCAAAACACTATAGGTCGAGATCTTGAGAAAGAAGTCTCTGAATCTCAGAATCTCGAGAATTTCTATAAAATAGGTTTTCTTTAAAAATTCACACAGTGAAGATGATCGTCTTGCCCCCGGTCTCCGTCAGTCGGAATCACCAACTTTTAGAAGTTAAAAATATTTTTAAAGAAGATCCTAAGATCATTATATAAAGGGCTAAAAATTTTCGTGGCTACGGGGGTAAGCGAAAACAAGTTTTTCCTTTTAAAAACAAACAGTTGATTTTAAGACTTGGAAAATGCCGTTTCCGAAAGACTGCCAAATAAGAGTGAATACAACTCCACGGATTCTTATAATGTCCAAGAAGAGAATGAAGGAAGCGTACTACATTGGGTTCACGGGACACAACTATCTGTTTCCAACCCCACGAAATCAAATGACAACACATGGAAGAAGTTCGGCACCATACCGTAACCAACGGCTCAAAGAGTGACAGATAAGTAAAAGATATGTACTAGTATACAAAATACAGTAAAAGAAATGCTTAGGAAAATGAACTAAGCACTAGAAAGAAGACTGCCAAGCTACAGTATCTCGCGTACTTAATAAAATCACTTAGACCCCTTAATATCATGAAAAGGGAAAACTAGTGGCCGATACCACAGAACTAACTAGTTTCAATCAATACCTCTTCCGATTCATTCAAACCTCAAATTCATCTTTGATACTAACTCTCTGGATTACTAACAGAATCAAAAGACTACTACCACGCAACCAGACAGGTTCAATCATAACCTCGTCTAACCAACTCAAAGCCTCAAAAGTACAATAAATGACACATTCCTCTAAGTGGGAAAGAAACATCAAAGGTCAGTACTACATAACCGACCAGGACCACAAGACTATCACCCGCCTTCCCAAGGCCTCAACTCACCATTGATACTACACAATTAACTATGTTTTACAATCTCATCACTTGTTTTCTCTAAGACATCACTCAAAATTGACTCTACAGTCCATCACTAACCTCAACTATGCACAGAGGTCACTACACAAATATACTTAACCCCCCAAGGGCATAACAGTACATAACCATAAGTATAAAAATATACATTTCATTATACTTTAATAATTACTGCATGTAATCATATTCTTTCTCATTATTCACTTTCAGTTGAACATTTTAATAAAATCTGAATTTATTTCACAATATTCATAATCAATATGCTCTAACAACCACATGTATTAATAACACATAATAAACTTGCTAAAAAATCCACATGTAATAACATCATAGTCTACATGTCAAAAGGAATCACATAAATGCTACACAAATGCAATGTGACTCACACACCTCATAATACACTCTTTGCCCATAACAGGTTAACGGATACATACTCTGTCCATTTACTTTTGAGGATACAATTTCATCAAGTAATGTAGAGTACCGTACCGACTCTTCCTAATTGATTTTTCTCTCTATCACTTCAACAGGGAAGTCGGTTGCACGAGAGCCCAACTTGCAACTTCGTGCGCAATGACCACTAAAGTCAAGAATACGAGCCTCTCTTCCGACTCTCAAAACCATTATCACCTTTTCAGCTTATTAGTTCCGTAGGCGTGAACACCTCTTGGCCAGTTGTTGTGACGATCCGACACAAAGCCACCCACACATGATTACAGAACCCGCATATACCAACACTATGATTTGACACTGCACGTTGTCCTCAATATGCATCCAGGTTTCAATAACATTCATGTTTCATCACAATATATGTTTTTCTCTTTGCAATATATTGTACACCATATAACAATGGTCTATCATAATACATATTTTTCTCATATATAATATATTATGCCAAATTTATCCACATGCTCATAATATCATATTTATAAGCAATAAACCACAACAAGAAATTATATCACATAATCATGCTTGCAATTCATCAAATTATCCTTTAATTTACAAGTAAAACATTTTTCATTTCTTTTTAACATGCTTTTATCTCAATTAAGGCAACAATCTACAAATCATAAGGGAAACTAGAATAACGTCTAACTTCACGTCCCTCACTACCACATATCCCCTAACATGTTCTAATTTTGATAAACACAATCGAAAGGGGAACTAACATCGCGTTCGAAGTTCACGTCCAACTTTTACAAATTTTTCTAACCCATTTTAATTCTCAAGGGGTTACTAGGCCACCTATTCTAATTCAGTTTAAATAGGTATTACTTTAATTTCACAGGAAAAAAATTCATTTAATTTCTCAAATTAATTTGTAAGTCCTGTTTCGTTTCTAACCCAATTATAGATATTTTAAATTCACAATTTAAGATATATCTAAATAAAAATAAATACGGGTTTGCACACCCAAACCACATCAATGATACGGAAGTGAGAATTTTCCCACCTTAATTTACACGTAAAAGAACCCCGAAACGGTCCACCGTGAACAGTATCTATGCTCGAATATGGAGCCGGCCGACCAAAGTCACCTGAAAACTATTTCGAATATACCAAAATGTCCGCCTCGACGACCTATACGATATATACAAGTCCATTAGCAATAGGTTAATCAATTTGGGCAAATCTAAAATAATCCAAACAAAAATTCTCACCTATAAATGCGATTTTCCGACAAACCGCTCAACGAAAAAATACAAAATGTTTACACGTTGTACCTGACATCGAGACGAAGCTACCCTCTAGAAATTGCAGCTATCCAAGCTCGGGAAGTCGACCAAACTAATTATCGAAATTCCTGGCCAAAACTGCACTGTTGCATCGCCTTCGCACGAGTTGTGCCCAACTCTCTTGCGTGACTTGCTGGGGAGCTCAGTTCGCAGCCGCCGTCCTCGTCGTCACTGCTACTTCAGCCGACGAGCCTCCAGCTAATCGTGCTTAACGCCAGACGTAATCCTTCTCGTTTCCTCAGCCCGTGCTCTCCTCTCTCACTCTCTCTAATCACGATGAAGAAGAGTTGAAGGTTATGTACGAGGCTGGAATCGTAAGGGAAGAGGGGAAGAAGTCGTAGCTCGATGTGGAAAAAGAAGAAAAATGGTGGTCTGTAGGCGGGTCTCTCTCTTTCACCAACACACAGATACATACATATATCTTCATTAGTTTTAATTCTATTAATAATTTTGTACACTTAAATTCAATAGGTTCATGTGACCTAATGATGTGACCAAATTAAATAAGTGTGACAATGGTTCTCTAAATTACCATACAAGCCCACCACTAATCAATTCCTATTCAAAACAGCTCCTAAACGAAATCACGCGAACCCAAAAATCCACGGGAAGCCAATTAAATAATATAAGCTGAATTAAATAGCCCTGGGTATAAAACCCAATCATCGGAACACCTATCAAATCCGATCAAATAACACATGTCGCCGCTCAGTCGAAGCACTAAACGCAATCGTCGAAACAAACCCGCATAGTCGACGATAAGAAAGCCCATGTAGTCGTCAAGGAGAAATTATAAAGTCGTCCAGTGAACTTTAAACGCAAACACGAAAAATTTACACGCGAATTATCAGGAATAAACAAGACGTCATGAACAAGTGACTGCGTAACCGAAAATAAATCGGAAATAATTTAAGGAAAAAGAAAATAACACGGGGTGTTACAAACAATCTCATTTCAACTCTAAAATGGGCAAAACGAAAGACCTTCATTTAACCCATCATTTAAAACATGTTCAAGGCGATACATGACAAGGTTTTCAACAAAATGAAACGGTTTTACACGTCGGAATCAAAATACACCAAAAGAAGGAAATTCCCATGAATATTGCTCCGAGGGACAATACATGGATATACAACCCATCCGGCTAACATGCTAGCTATTAAAAGAAAAGTAGTATATCATTTGGATTTCAAGTTCGCAAAAGAAAGCATGTCAATACATGTATCACTTATACATCACAAAATAGAAAAGTCCATCTCTATAAGTACAAAAAGATGGAGAAGACACCATAATTCGTCGAATGGCTATGAAGATCCCGTAACGGAATCATCACCTGAAAAATATAATATGTCGTGGAGTGAGCTCACTAGCCCAGTAGAGGAAGCGTTATCACTTCAATTTCGGTAGTCCGAGTGGTACCATCCACCTAAGGTTCATGCTATTGATCTTAGGTCGGTCTCTTGCCCCACATGGCTCTCACGTGAAACCCGGACCCCATCGAACCCCACAAACAATTTCCCTAACATGCTCACGTTATAGTTATTCACAATTATGGCATACTATCAACATAAATATCAGAATTACATATATGAAAATTTAAATGCAATGTGACTCAACCTACTCATGGTACTTACTTCGCCCGAAACGGTTAACGGATACACACCATGACCATTCACTTTTGAGGATACAAGTTCATCAAGTAATGTAGAGTGTTGCGCCGATTCTTCCCAAATGATTTTGACACTTCTCACTTTCAATAAGGAAGAGCGGTTGCATTAGAGCCCAGCTTGTGACTCCCGTGCCCATAGACCCGCAGGTCACACATACACAGATAAACCAAGGCGTTGGGCCACCACGACGGGGAAATAACCAAACCTATATCATTGATGAGACCAGAATAGTTGGTATTATGGGTGTTAATATATCTCTTGTTAGTCTCTTTATTCTATTAATTTGGTATTTTTATGCAAGTTGCGTATTAATTGTCTTTTTCAGGGCCTTAATGCAAAAATATGTTAATTCGGGATTCTTAGCAAGTATGTAGAATTCAGAGCATCCCTTAAAAGATATTTGCACTAAAAAATCAGCAAAGTACAAGTCAGTGAAGCAAGGTACAAGTGGCGAAAGCATAAAATTCGCGGATTAAATAAATATTAATATTCAAGAGCCACCGATCGATCGGTGAGGCTTCTCGATCGTTCGGAATACGCCGTCTTAGAATCTGTGCGAGCATATACAATAGAATTCTGACTTTGTGTACAAGTATATAGTGGGGTAGAATCATTTATTCAACGCCATTTCTTAGCCCTTAAGTTCTCTTGGAGTGTAAGCAAGGAATATACCATATTTACACCAACTTTTGTCTATAAATACGAGTAAAAGTCATGAAGAAGAGATATCTTTGACCTTTTGGAAATATCTTTGTATTTTCTCAAGAACGTATCATTGTTCATAAAAAACATCTCTCTTTGAGAGAGGTTCTCTTCCTCAAAAACTCAAGAACCAACTATTCAATCATGAAGACGGTGGCTTCATCAACAATAGAGTCTCCCATTTCCATGAGCGGCTAGTTGGTAATTAGGGTTTCCAACGAAACCCTAGTCGAGTAATGTAACTTTTATTTATTTTTATTGCAAAGAGGGGAATCTGTTGAAGGGCACTCATATGATGATTATGTAGTGAGAGAACAAACAAGACTACCTAAATAAGATTTATTTATTAATTATTTACTTAAGCTGAGACTTAATTAATGATTTATCTTGAACAACTATGTTTTATCAACGGGGTAAGAAATTCCGTGATTTAATAACGGTTTCTACATAATGGTACTTATTTGGCATGATAAAGTCTTATGTTTACACAGTCCATGCCTAGAGAAGATGATTGTTAGCGTGTTTTTTAATTTCATATTTTAGGAGTAGTTGTAGTATATATACATACAACAGTCATACTAATCGAAGATGGATTGTAGTGAATATGGACCGATTGCATCCTTTTTGGGACTAGGCAACTGCTTGTATCATACAAGTCTGATTCATTTGAGTTGTACCGCCCTTTTGCAATAATATAATTAAAGGATTATGTTATAAGGGTAATGGTAGAGTTGGAATCCAACCCTAGACTTGTTTATCTTATGTGAAAACAAAAATATTTATCTTTATTTTATTTAATGTTTAGTAGTTTAACATAACAAACCAATCTAACAACTTTTATAAATATAATTCAATTTGCTACTTTATGATTATTTTAATTACAACTTTGATTTCTGTGGTTCGATACCCTCTCTACCCAACTCTACTATATATTACTCGCATACTTGCGACTTAGAGATTAAAACTAGATCGTGCTAATTCCTTATTTTTAACACTATTATTTTCATACGTCTGGAACCAATCACAAGTTTTTGGCGCCTTTACCGGGGATCAAACGGAAATTTCAGATTGTTGTATTGCAGTTCTTTGAGTTATTGTATCAATTTTAAAATTTTTATTTTTAATTTTTCGTATTTTCTTTTGCAGATACAACTTCAGGAGAAATTGCAAATTTTCCAAAAAATTAACGGACTCCAGTCTCCGATCGATTGTCTCCTTCAGCGATCGTTCGGTAAGTACTAACAATCGATCGAAGAACTCTTTGATCATTCGGTATTATCTTTGATTAAAAAATTGTCTTTCTGATCATTCGAATTACTGTTGTTCGTATTAAAAATTGAAAATAGGACAGATACATTTAACCATATCTCAACAGTATAAGAAAAAAATATAAATATAAATATTTTCTATATTTGCAGATTTACATACCGAAACATCTTATTTTAATAAAAGGAAAAAAAATCAGAATAAAATATTTTCAAAAAATAAAATATATATTTCAATTTTGATTAGATTTACTTAACCTTATATTTATTAAACATTAAAAAATAAAAAGAAAAAAAATTAATAATAATTTTATTATATATATTATATATACATACATATATAAAATAAATAATTAATAATACAAATATATATATAAATTAAATAAATAATAATAGATGAAAAATAAATAATAAATAATAATATTTTTCATTTTTTCTTATTCAATTATTGCAGTTCAGAGCTTATTATTCAGTATTATTATTGATTGTTTATGTTTGGACATCGTTCAATTAATAATTCCCTTGTGAATTTTGATCCTGAAATTGATTGAACGTACCGAATAAATAAAATAAATAATTTCATAAATAATATAAATAATTTAAACAAGGCTAAAAACGTAGTCGCAGCACCGGTCGCAATTTTTAAAGATTTCTATATACCTCAGGACTATATGTCACCTTTAGAAATCTCTCTACTTGATGGAGCGAAAAATTTCGAAATAAAACCAACAATAATTAATATGTTATCTAAATTTGATGGAAATGCTCATGAAGACCCGTATCAACATATAGATGAATTCTTAGAGGTCTGTTCTACCATACGTTTGAGAGGACAAACTGATGATGAATTTAAAACTCGTTTATTCTGTCATTCCCTAAAAGATAAAGCTAAAGTATGGTACGAAACTGTACCAACTGATACTAAAACTGATTGGAAGAAACATCAGATATATTATTTCATAAATTCTTCCCTGTAGGAAAAACTCATGAAACTAGATGAACGATTCTGATGTTTAAACAACTACCTAGTGAGCAATTATATGAAATTTGGGAATAATTTAACATAATATTACAAAAATGCGCTCACCACGGATTCCCAACACATGAGTTAGTCCATAGTTTCTATATAGGACTAGGAGAGGGATATAAAAATACAGTTGACGCAGCTTGCGGAGGTACCTTTACATAGAAACCTGGAGATTTTCTATTGAATCTTTTCAAGAATCTTAATGAAGATTCTTGTCAAAATGTGTCAGACATTAGAGCACCACGAACTATCCTGCCTAATCCTAAAAGAACGGATAGTGCATTTGAAATCAGTTAAATAAATGAAGTAACCTCAAAGGTAGATGAGTTAAATAAAAAGTTTCATCTATTAATGAGAAATACTCAATCTAATAATATCCAAGAAGTCTGCTCAGTATGCGCTAATCCTTCACACTTTGCTAATATTTGTCATTATACACAACCAGGGTCAGAGTTTATCATTGAGGATGTTAATGCTACTTTCACCAACCCGAATAACGACCCTTTTTCAAATAGCTATAATCCCGGTTGGCGAAACCATCTAAACATCTCATACAAGACTCAAAATAATACCTTTAACCAAAGTCCTAATCAACCATCTAACCAATTCCGCCAATTTAACCAAAACACTACACAACAACCAAATCAATTCCGACCATTTAATCAAAATCCTAACCAACAACCTTTTAGAAATCCAAACAATACACAACCTATGAGGTCACCTGGTTTCAAACAAGAAATCAGGAGTGTCCTAAATGAATTCAAAAATGCTACACAACTCCTACATACATATTCCCAATCTATTTCTAAACTAGAAACCCAAATTGCGCAAATAACTAATTCTATGATAAAAGGGAAGAAGGAAAACTTCCAAGTTAGCCGTTAATAAACCCTAAAGGGCAACATATGATAGAGCATGTCATTCCTATGGGAGAACCAACCATTGAAACTATTCAAGCAATAACCACTCTTAGAAGTGGAAATGTTATAGACAATAAGGCTAAAGAACAATTTGAAGAGCGAGCAAAGAAACAAAATATTAATGAAGAAATAAATAAATAAAAATAAAAAGAACCTATGTTTAAGGAATTAATCTGTAAAGGAAAAGAACTTATTAAAGAAACACAGAACAAGTCCACACCACTTAAAAAAATAGGAGAACCGAGCTGTGAACCGAAAGCACCTTTCCACAACGTTTAAAAGATCATGTTCCATATAGTAAATAAGGAGAAAAGATTTAAGAAATGTTCAAAACTTTTTAACAAGTGAAAATCAATCTTTCTCTTGTTAATGCTATTAAGCAAGTTCCTGGCTATGCTAAATTCCTAAAAGATTTATGTACAAAAAAAATGAAGAATCGAACTCACAATACTATGAAAATAGTATTGACCAATCATGTGACTTCAATAATATCAAACAAGACTCCTCCAAAATATAAAGAAATTGGGAAAACTCTTCTTGGTTTAGGAGCTAGTGTTAATTTACTACCATATTCTGTTTATCAGCAACTAGGCTTAGGAGAATTAACTCCCACACCTGTCATTCTACAACTTGCTGATAGATCAACCAAAGCACCTAGAAGAATTGTAGAGGATGTTATTGTTCAAATTGATAAGTTCTACTTTCCTGTAGATTTTGTTGTTCTAGACACCAAACCAGTGTACGACCTTACTAAGCAAATACCCATAATCCTAGGAAGACCTTTCTTAGCAACTGCTAATGCATGGATAGATTGCAGAACTGGGGTTATGGATTTATCCTTTGGAAACATGAAAATTAGGAAGAATGTGTTCCCTAATAAATACCCAGTGATTGAGCAAGATGATTATTTTTTCACCGATGCACTCGATGAAGTGATAGAAGAAACAACACCCCAAATATTGACTAAAGATCCACTAGTGAGAGCAATGAGGAAATATTGGATGACTACATTGAGCCACTAAATAACCAACAACTACCTAAATTAGAAGACATCTCTGTCATTGAACAATCGTTAAACATACCACCATGGAGGGCACTCAAAGAGCCATTACCAACTCTATCAAATATACTCATAATACCTTCCTTACTAGCACCACCAAAATTAGAATTAAAATAATTACCTAATCACCTGAAATATGTATTTCTCGGGCCTGAAAAACCATTACCAGTAATCATTCCTACCCAGTTAAATACAGAGCAAGAAAATAATTTAGTAAAGGTTCTGAGAGAGAATAAGGAAGCAATAGGGTGGAGTGTAGCATAATTAAAATGAATAAATCCCTCGATTTGCATGCATCGTATTCATTTAGAAGAATATGCTAAACCCTCTAGAGAAATGCAAAGAAAATTAAATCCTAATATGAAGTAGGTTGTTAAGACAAAAGTAGTAAAATTGTAGCGTCCGGTATTTTTACGTGCTAATTTAAAATTTTATTAACACTTAAGTGCTTATGTGTTTATGTGCTTAATGTGTTTATTTGCTTAGCATGAATTACATATTTGATGATATAAAAAATTATAATTTGTATGTTGTATTTTTATTTTGAGAATAATGAAAATTATTGAAAACGATTTCGGGAAAGAAATGACTGAAGGGTAAATGAGTAATTTCATATTTTGAGCATTTAGTGAAAAGTGTAGAGATTTTGGCTAAGGGTTGGGGCATGAGTGGCATGTTGGTAATTAGAGAGGATGAAATGGGGTAAAAGGGTATTTAAGAGTCATGATGACACTCTTGTGAATAACCTTAAGTTGAGAAGATATTGGTCATTTTACACTTTTGGGGTATTGCCTAAATTCTAGCCATTGATCTTCTTCTCCCATCTTTGTTCTCAACCCTTGGATCATAGGGACTTGTTTTGTCATGTCCGAAATTCCTTGGACTCTGAAACCCGAGCCTAAGAGCTAAGGGAGTGAATGCAGAAGTAAAAAGAAACGAGAACAAATGACCTTCAGTCATTAAACACTCACAAAAGAGTAAAAATATCATTTCACCCCTACGACAAATGACCTTCAGCAATCATGCTCTGATACCATGTTATCACGCCCCTAAAATCCCCGAAACTCTAATCTAGAGAATCAACAAATTTCCAAAGGGTGACGTAAGTCAAGCAACCACTAGAGTCAACAATAACAAGGAAATACATGGAATAACAATGAAAAATATACTCCATGCCTAACCGAATACTAGAAACCCAATAGTATCCTCTTATACCAAACCGACACGTCCCTAAATCCCTAAGACTCCCGAACTGGGACATCCAAGGAATCCAGGATGTGATCCTTAATACGAACTACCAACTAAGATATCATTAACCATGAAAACGTATTGAATAATGATAAAATAAAACAGCGGAATCTAACGAAAATCCGGCAGAGTTCCGTTTGCAAATGGAACAACCGGATACACAACCACAACAGAATAACCTGCCAATAATAGTTCGATAATATACATGGCTCACAGGCCCAACATTCATCAATCCTACTAGGCCCGAGGTAGTTGAAAGAAGCACCGCTACCCCTACCCAAACCTCTATAATCAACAGAGCCACAAATGCTCGAATAAGAATACCGAAATACACATGGCAGTGCAGAATAGATACAATACCATCCTGAAATAATAAATACACGGAACAAAAGATACACCAATAGGGATATGCCAACAGACTGACTCCTAAGAGAATATATGAAAATCCTATACAAAATGGGTAAAGAAACTGACAGCAGATAACTATCGTCCACAAACCAGTCGCTCTACAACCGTAACCGCATCACCCTGCGCAATTCCAAAACCTGTAACAAGGAAAACAAAAAGTACTGCCACTGCATCGCTTGCTGCCGTATCCGTAACATTTCCTGCAACCTGGCATGGGAATACCAGGGGGAAAATGAAATACCCCTGTGAGCAAATAAGCTCAGTGGGAAAAGATACTCTAAGTACCACATCCTCTAATAGTTTAGGTAATGCTAAACCACCCAGTGAGATACATAGCTCACAACATAACCCAGCCACGAAAACCCAAGGTACGTGCTCACATGTTACCGTAAACGAATATATATCGGGGATATATATATGTATATATATAAGTACACAACAAGAGTCTATAAGATACAACTAAGACTCGTAACCTCAAGTACCAACACCGGTAGTCTACACTACTCTTACCAACGTACACTAAGTACACGACACCCAGGTCCAATCTAACAAATCATCAAGCGCTCACAACGCTAACCAAAAGATCCAAACAGAGGGAAAACACACTCACCTCTAATGTCCACAGGAATCAAATCAACAACTAGTACCAAGGAATACTCATAACTCACTCCCCGAGAACACAGGAGGAAAAACACTCACGTCCTTACATACTAACACAATCTTCATCTATATATATATATGTACAATATATATATATATATAAGAAACATCATCGCATTCCTAGAGCAAATCTATACCTCAAGGATGGAATCACCTCATCATATCACTATATGAAAATCTTAAAATACTACCTCCAACAAGGTCAATAAATCACCAACACTCTCTCTATGGATAAGGAACACTAAACGGACAAATCCCGAAGAGTACCTGAACACTACTCTCATGACAACCACATAAGAGTCAAGGAACCAAAGCAAGGGAAAAGAAGTCTTAATGCTAAACCGGTGGATAACCGAGACAACAATGTCAAGGTTAAAACACCACAAGTGTTTAGCGAGAACACCCGGACCAAAGAAACCAATCCACTCGGCATCCATGCCCCTAACACGGGTAATAACTCAAATCACCTAGGTGGTGACGTCAACAACCAAGAAGAAGTGAAAGGCAACACTATATGTGTGCACTGAACAACACCAAGCCTCATTCCCGAGACTTAGAATCAAAGGTGAAACAATAAACCACCTTTCAAAACTCTACAGGACGAGATCTTGATAAAGAAGTCTCGAAATCTCAAAATATCGAGAAAAGTAATAAAATAGTGTTCCTTTAAGAAACCACATAGTAAAAATGACCATCTTGCCCCCGGTCTCCGTCAGTCGCCATCACCGGCTTTTAGAAGTTAAAAATCCTTTAAAATAAGATCTTAAGATCATTTTATGAAGTACTAAAACTTTTAGTTGCTACGGGGGTAAGCAAAAACGGGTTTTTCCTTTTAAATAACAAGAGTTTATTTTCAAGACTTAGAAAACACCGTTTCCGAAAGACAGTCAAATAAGAGTGACTACAACTCCAAGGATCCGTATAATGTCCAAGAGGACAATGAAGAAAGAACAATACGTTGGACTCACAGAACACAACTATCCGTTTCCAACTCCACAAAATCAAATGATGACATAGGGAAGAGGTTCGACACCACGCCGTAATCAACGACTCAAGGAGTGACATAGAAGTCAACGATCACATACTAGTGTACAAAACACCGTATAAGGAATGTTTAGGAGAATGAACTAAGCATAAGAAACAACACTACAGTACCCCAAGTACTTAATAAAATCAACTCAACCATAACCCCTTCTAACCAAATCAAAACCTCGAATACAGTTGATAACCCATTCCTCAAAAGGTGAAAGACACCTAAAGACCTATATAACAACATCCACTAAGTTCACAATCTCATCACCTACCTTCTCTAAGGCCTTAAATCTCAGTTGATACTAAAATCAATCCCTGACCTCAAATCTCCAAAGAGGTCACACAACTAATCACAATCACAAAACTATTAACCCCACCTTATCTAAGGCATCAACTCAAAATCAACCATGCAGTCCATCACTAACCTCCACTAACCACGGAGGTTGCTATGCCAATATACTTAACCTCCCCCAAGGGTACAAAGTATATAATCACAAGTATAAAAATATACATTTCATTATACTTGAACAATTACCGCATTTAATTCATGTTTTCACATTATTCACTTTCAGTTGAGCATTTTAATAAAATACATAATTAACATGCTCCACAATCCACAGGTAATAATAACACATATAAACCTGTTCCAACATCATATGTAATGATATCACATATACATGTCAAATGAAATCACATAATGCCATACAATGCAATGTAACTCAACACCACCCTTTGCCCATATCACATGGTTAATGAATACACACTCTACCCATTTACAAGGAAAAAAAAGTACCGCACCGATCCTTCCCAAGTGTTTTTGACACATCACTTTCACGATTCGTAAAAACGAATGCACGAGACGACCCGCGACTTCGAGAATGAGACGACTCACCCTATACCCCATTCACGACTCATTATTCCGTAGGATGGGAACACCCCCTGGCCAGTTGTTGCGACGATTCGACACAAAGAATCCCATATATGATTACACTACCCGCATATACCACACCGTGAATTGACACTACACAATGTTCTCTATATGCATCCAGGGCATCAATAATAATCATGTCTCAACATAAATATGTAATGCATCATATTTATGAACATATCCACATGTTACCACATGAATCTCATAATCTCTTTCACATGCTTTTAAAACAATAAAGCATTAAACCACGACAAGCAATTATATCACATAATCATGCTTGCAATTCATCAAATTATACTTTAATTCACAAGTATACAAGTTCATTCATTTAAACATGCTTTTAATTCCCTTAAATCAAATAGTCCACGTATCATAAGGGGAACCTAGCATAACTTCTAAGTTTTTAAGTCCCTCCCGTTCACGTATTCCCTAACACATTTAAAAGGGAACTAAGCCACCTATTCCTTTTCAATTCAAATAGGAATTTATTTAATTTAGCAAGAAAATAATTTAATTAATTTATCAAATTAATTTCTAGGTCCTACCTCAATTCTAACACAAATATAGATATATAAATTCATAATTTAATATATCTGTATTAAAATAAATAAGGGTCTGCACACCCAAACCACGTCAACGATACGGAAGTGAGAATAAAATTTCCCACTTGAATGTACGCTTACAGAACAGTTCGAAACATCCCACTGTGAATAGTGTCGGCGCTCCTATATGGAGCCCGCCGACCAAAGTCACCCGAATGATATTTCGAATATACCGAAATGTTCATCTTGACAACCTATTCGATATATATGAAGCCCATTAGCAATAGGTTAATCAATTTGGGTAATTCTAAAATTAGCCAAACAAAAATTATAACCTATAAATGCGATTTCCCGACAAACCGCTCAACAGAAAATTACGAAATTTTTACACGTTGTACTTGACATCTAGGCAAAGCTACCCTCTGAAAATCGCAGTTATCCGAGCTCGGGAAGTCGACTGAAAAAATGGCCGAAGTTTCTGGATGAAACTGCACTATCGCGCAAAATGCGCTCAGCCCCCTTGCACCGCCTGCGACTACCCTTGTGCCGCTACCACCATACCGTCGCCCAGAAGTTCCACCTAAGCTCAACTCCAGCCGGCGACTCTGCTCCAAGTCGCGCCTTCAGCTGCGACCCTCTCCTCCAGTTCAGACTCCCTCTCTTCACACCGACTCTCTCTCTCTCTCTCTTGCCGGTAATGATGGTGAAGAAGATGATGTATGGCATGGCTGCTATTGGCGCAGGGAGAGGAGAAGAAAAGAGTCATCCAGAGGAAGCTTGGCATGGCAGATATGTATATGCATATATATATATCATATTTATTTCATATATATATATATCCTTAAATTGAATTTTGTACACTTTAATTCAATAGGTCCATGTGACATAATGATGTGACCAAATTAAATAAGTGTGAAACCTTATACACATATATCCCTATATTGTGAAAGTGACCCTCCTACTATCCAAAATTATAAAATAACCCCAAAACAATATATATATATATAATTTCAATTAAATATATATATATACAATAAATCCCAATAAATACCCGGAGTCTCCAAATAATATCGTATGACCCCGTAAGTCCACAGGATGCCAAATAACTAAAATAGTCCAAAAGAAATACACCGGGTTAGGAACCCAAACGTCGGAACACCTAACAAGCCTGATCAAATAAAACGCGTCGTCATCCACTCAAAGCACTAATGCTAAGGGCTTGTTTGATTTTTAGTTTGGTTTAGGTTTGTCTTGTTTTTGTTTTTTTTAAAGACCAAATGTACTTTGGTTTTTACATTTTAAGACAAAATGTTTTTTCTAGGTGGGTCCCGCATTCCACTACACATCATCTTTTCTCTCTCTCTCTTTCTTTCTATATAGGATAATTTGCACTAACACCCCCTAAGGTTTGTATCTATATATAGTTTCAAAAACATATGTTTTAGAAATATATATATATTTCGAAAATATATATATAAAATTTGAAAAATATATAAATTCGAATATATATTTATTTCAAAAACAAAATATCAAAATATATATATTTTCAAAAAACAAATTAAAAAAATTATATAATTTCGAAAAACATATAATCATTTCAAAAAATATGTATATTTTCGAATTTATATATTTTTCAAATTATATATATATATATATATATTCGAATTATCTATATATATCTCAAATTTTATATATTTTTTGAAATTTATATATGTTTTTTAAAATTATATAATTTTTTGAGTTTTGTTTTAGAAAATATATATATTTTGATTTTTTTTTTGAAATATATATATTCGAATTTATATATATTTCAAATTATATATATATATATATTCGAATTATATATATATATCTCAAATTTTATATTTTTTTTGAAATTTATATATGTTTTTTAAAATTATATAATTTTTTGAATTTTGTTTTAGAAAATATATATTTTTTGATTTTTTTTTGAAATATATATATTCGAATTTATATATATTTCAAATTATATATATATATATTTTCGAATTATATATATTTCAAATTATATATATATTTTTTAATTTTTTGAAATATATTTTTAAATTTATATATGTTTTTCGAAATTATATAATGTTTTGAATTTTGTTTTTGAATATATATATATTTTGAATTTTATATATATTTTTTGAAATATGTATATTCGAATTTAAATATTTTTCAATTTATATATATATTTTCGAATTTTATATATATTTTTGATTTTATATATATTTTTTGAAATTTATATATATTTTTCAAAATTTATATATTTTATTCTAATTTTATATATTTTTTGAAATTTATATATATTTTTCGAAATTTATATATTTTATTCTAATTTTATATAATTTTTCAAAATTTAAATATTTGTTTTCGAATTTTATACATTTTTTTGAATTTTATATATTTTTTCGAATTTATATATATGTTTTTCAAAATTTTATATATTTGGGGTTGGGGCATAAAGGTCATTTCACATTATCCTTAATATTTTTGAATTTTATGAAGGGTATTTTGGTCATTTGGGGTGTCATGGCAAGCAAAACCAAACCTCAGGGGGTGTTAGTGCAAATTACCCTTCTATATATATATAATTCATGGTGGGCCCCATTGGCCACTACTCTTTACAAAACCACACAAAACCAAACAAAACCACACAAAACCAAACAAAACCAATATAGCAAGACAAAACCAGACCAGACCAGAAATCAAACGGGCCCTAAACGTCGAAACGAAACCGTGTAGTCGAGAATAAGAACTCGCGTAATGTCGTCCAATCGACTTTAAAACTAAACGCGAAAAATTTACACGCGAAATACCAAGGATAACATGAACGTCATGAACAAGTGACGTCATAACCAAAATTAAATCAGAAATAATTTCAGGAAAAAAGAAAATAACACAGGGTGTTACATGTTTGGTTGGCACTTAAATGCAAGAATCCATTATTCTTGGACTTTCATTTGGAAAGACTTCATGTCAACCCTTGGATGGTGAGAGTGGTGAGTGGAGAATCTCTACAACCTTTAGGGTTAGCCACTTTGCAAGACTTTCATCTCTCACAAACTCTTGCTCTCTCTTCCTCTTCTTCCTTATGGTGGATAGCTCTTGGTAGTATCCTTGGAACACTTGGTAAGTCTTCTATTCCATTTTAGGGTTTTAGTTGCTAAGAACCCTAGTTTTCATGTTCATGAATTTCTTTGTAGGGATATTGATTTTTGCCTTCTTTTATTTATATTATAGAATTTTGAGTTTCTTTCAACTACCAAGTGAGTCTCCTTGGTAGTAGCTCTTGATTTCCCTCTTGTGAAGAGCTAGTGGTGAGTTTCCTATCTTGTACTCTTAAGCTTTTCATTTTCCATGAAATCCTAAATTAGTTATCATTAGGGTTTTGAATTGATTTTTGTGGTTGAAGCCACTTGTGAGTAAATTTTTGGTTTATTGTTGACACCATAATAATTGTGTTGTTCATATGGTGTGTTGCTAGTGTCGGAAGCTATCCTATTGAGCACTTGAGGGGCAGAGTGACTTGGACCTCTTTTGGGCATATTGTGTAGCCTTCTTAGAATTGAGGTAGGGGAAAAATGAATTGTGTTCGTCTTTGTACAAGGGTGTGTGCATCTATGTGTATATATGCCGTATATATATATATATATATATATATATATATATATATATATATATATATATGCGAGTTGAGTCTTGACAACTTAGATGATGATTTAGGTCTTTGAAAGCATTAACTTGTGATATAAATGCTTGTTGCGTTTTATGACTTATAAATTTGCAATTCTAAGCATTATGATAATATGAGTACAATATATTGCATAGTGAATGGAACATGTATTGTGATAGAGCATGTTGATAAATACTGCTTATAAATGTGAAATTGTAAGCCTTGTGATAATTTGGATTCAATATAATGCTAATTGAGAGAAACATGTAATGTGATGGTATATGTGTAACACCCTGTGTTATTTTCCTTTTTTCTGAAATTATATTTAATTTAATTTCGGTAATGACGTCACTTGTTCTTGACGCATTGTTTATTCTTGGTATTTGATACCTGTAAATTTTTCGCGTTTAGTTTTAAAGTCGACTGTACGACATTACGCGAATTATTATTCTCGACTACGCGGTTTCGTTTCGACGTTTAACATTTGTGCTTCGATGGAGCGATGACACGTTTTATTTTATCGGGCTTGTTAAGTGTTCCGACGTTTGGGTTCCTATCCCGGTGAAATTATTTCGGACTATTTTAGTTATTTGGCATCCCGTGGACTTACGGGGTCGCGTGATATTATTTGGAGGCTCCCAGTATTTATAGGAATTTATTGTATATATATATCTAATTATATATATTTAGTTTTGGGGTTAAAACGGTGAATTGGCAAGACATGAGGGTTACTTTTGTAATTAAGGGAGACTAACTAGTCACTTGTGTAATTAGTAGATGTATGTATATGAGATAGATACAGGAATGTATGATCTTCTCCTACACGCTTCTTCTCCTTCTCTTCTCTGAACGACCGACTACCTCTTCTCCTTCCCCATAGTTGACAGCCGAATCTACTTATCTTCACCATGGCTGATGATCGGCAGAGAGAGAGAGAGAGAGAGCAGGCTGTAGAGTGAGGCCGGCTGAAGGAGGCGCGGCCATGGAGGTCCGCCGCTGATGTAGCAGCGGCGACGGCGAGGGTCTGCTGGGCTATTGACGGCGGCGGCACTGGTGGCGAGAGGCGGCGGCACGAGCAGCTGGGGTCGCTGCAGAGCTGGAGACGCGCAACAGGGGTAGTCCCGGTTTTGGCCAGAAGCTTCGACCATTTTTCGGTCGACTTCCCGACCTCGGTTTGGGCTGATTTTCGGAGGGTAGCTTCGCCTATATGTCAAGTACGACGTGTAAAAATATCGTAATTTTACGTTGAACGGTTTGTCGGGAAATTCGATTTTAAGTTTCGAATTTTCGTTTGGGCTATTTAGATTTAGCCAAATTAATTAACCTATTGCTAATGGGCTTCGTATATATCGTATAGGTTGTCGATGCGGATGTTTCCATATATTCGAAATAATTTTCGAACGACTTTGGTCGTCGGACTCCATAATCGGGCGCCCGACACTGTTCACGGTGGGTCCGAAACGGCTGTTCTGTAAGCGTATTTAAGGTGGGAAATTATATTTCTCACTCCGCATTATTGAAGTAGTTTAGGGGTGTAAACCCTTATTTAATTTAATATAGATATATTAAATTGCCAATTTAAATATCTATATTTGGGTAGAATCGACGTAGGATTTAGAAATTAATTTTAAGAAAATTAATTAAATTATTCCATACGAGATTAAATATATTCCTAATTGAATTGAGTAGGAATAGACGACTTAGAAATTCCCTGGAGAATTAAATGGGCTAGAGAAATTTGTAAATGTTGGATGTGAGAGACTTAGACGCAATGCTAGGTTCCCCTTATTATACGTGAATTAATTGTATAATTTATTTTAAATGAATGATAAGGGAAATTGAAATATTTTTTAAAGAATTAAAAAAAATATATTTTTGGAGAACATGAATGGTATATGAAATTATTTTCATATGATTTAATTGCTTTATTGCATTTTAAAGCATGAAAAGAGATTTGAGACTTATGTTGATATTTACCATGTTGGTATTTTCATAAATATGGTGTATTACATGTTTATGTTGAGGCCCAGGGTGCCTGTTGAGAATGTCGTGTAGTGTCAAAATCACGATGTTGATATGTATGAGTTGTGTACTCAAGTATGTGTGTCTTTGTGTCAGATCATCACAACAACTGGCCAGGAGGTATCACGCCTACGGAACTAAAAAGCCAGCAAATGTGAGTTAGGAGTCTAGGTAGAGGCTCATGTTCTTGACTCAAGGGTAGTCATGGCGTACGGAGTTGCAAGTTGGGCTCTCGTACAACCGTCTTCCCTGTTGAAGTGATAGAGAGAAAAATCAGTTGGGAATGGTCGGTGTGGTAACTCTACACTATGATAAGTGGACAGAGTTTGTATCCGTTACCCTTAGGAAGGGTGTGTTGTGTGTGAGTATCACGGGGAGTGTCGAGTCACATTACACTGTATACACTTTATGTGATCTCGTTTAACATGTATATGTGCTATATTACATGTGATGTTGGAGCATGTTATTTATGAATATATTGTAAATTAAATTCATATTTTATAAATGCTGAGTTGAAAATGAATAATGTGAAACAAGACTTTAAATGTGGTAATTATTAATGTGTATAAATGAAACAAATATATTTATACTTGTTATTGTATACCTTAGTACCCTTGGGGGAGGTTAAGTGTATGGACGTAGTGATCTATATGGCCAGTTGAGGCTATTAGTGGTTTGTGGAGTTGGTTTTGATTTGTGGCCTTAGAGAGGACTGTTAATTGTGATTGTGGTTAGTAGTCTTGTGACTGTGGTTAGTAGTTTGGTGATTGTGGTTAGCTGTGTGACCTTGTTAGAGATTTGAGGTCTGAGATTGATATTAGTATCAGTTATGAATTGGGGCCTTAGAGAAGGCAGGTGATGAGATTGTGAGTTGTAGTATGGACTTTAGGTGTCTTTCACCTTTTGAGGAAATGAGTTATCAACTGTAGTTTAGGTTTTGATTGGTGAGAAGAGGTTATGGCTGAGATGAGTTCTATTAAGTACTCGAGGTACTGTAGTGTTGGTTCTTATGCTTAGTTCATTCCCCTGAGCATTCCTTGTACTGCGTTTTGTACACTAGTACGTGGTCGTTGACTTGTATGTCATTCCGGGATTCGTTGGTTACGGCGTGGTGCCGAACCTCTTCCATGTGGTGTCATTGTGGAGTTGGAAACGGATGGTTGCCTTCCGTGAGTCCAACGTGTCGTTCTTCCTTTGCTGTCCTTTTGGGCATTATAGGAATCTGTAGAGTTATGTTCGCCCTTATTCGACTGTCTTTCGAAAACGGTGTTTTCTAAACTCTTTATATTTAAAAGGAAAAACCCGTTTTCGCCTACCCCCATAGCAATGAAAAGCTTTAACACTTTATAAAATGATCTTAGGATCTTCTTTAAAAAGATTTTTAACTTCTAAAAGCTGGTGATGGCAACTGACGGAGACCGGGGGCAAGACGGTCATTTTTACTATGTGGTTTCTTAAAAGGAAAAACTATTCTAATACTTGTCTTGAGATTATGAGATTTCGAGACTTCTTTCTCAGTATCTCATCCTGTAGAGTTTTGAAAGGTGTTCCATTGTTTCACCTTTACTTCCTATCATTTCTAAGTCTCTGTATGAGGCTTTGTGTTGTTCAGTGCACACATATAGTGTTGCCTTTCACTTTCCTTATTGTTGATGTCACCACTGAGGTGATTTGAGTTGTCACACGTGTTAGGGGCATGGATACCGAGTGGATTGGTTTCTTTTGTCCGGGTGTTCTCACTAAACATTTGTGGTGTTTTATCCTTGACATTGTTGTCTCGGTTATCTGTTGGTTTAGCGTTGGGACTTCTTTCCCCTTGCTTTGGTTTCCTTGTTCGGGTGTTTTCACTAAAAACTTGTGGTGTTCTTTACCTTGACATTGTTGTCTCGGTTATCTGTTGGTTTAGCATTGGGAAGTCTTTTCCTTCGCTTTGCTTTGGTGACCCTGAGGTGGTCGTTCTTGTGAGTTGAGTTCGTGTACTCTTAGTGATTTGATTGAGTGGTTTTCCTCGCCTACAGTGAGAGTGTTAGTGATGTGATTGACCCTATTGATGATAGTATTATGATGTCGATATGATTTATAGTATGGTGATATGATTGAGGTGATCTATCCTTTGAGAGGTAGATTTTTCTTAGGAATGGGATGAGGTTTGGTATATATATATATATATTGTACATATATATATATAGACGATGATTGTGTTAGTACGTAAGGACGTGAGTATTTTTCCTCCTGTGTTCTCGGGGAGTGAGTTATGAGTATTCCTTGGTACTAGTGGATTTTGATCCCTGTGGATTTAGAGGTGAGTGTGATTCCCTCTGTTTGGATTTCTTGGTTAGCGTGTGAGCGCTTGATGATTTGTTAGATTGGACCTGGGTGTCGTGTACCTAGTGTACGTTGGTGAGAGTAGTGTAGACTACTGGTGTGGTACTTGGAGTACGAGTCTTAGTCGTACCTTAGAGACTCATGTCGTGTATTTATATATATATATATTTGTATATATATATATCCCTTATATACTTATATATATTCATTTACGGTAGCATGTGAGCACATACCTTGGGTTTTCGTGGCTGGGTTATGTTGTGGGCTATGTATCTCACTGGGTGGTTTAGCATTACCTAAACTATTAGAGGATGTGGTAGTTAGAGTATCCTTTCCCACTGAGCTTATTTACTCACAGGGGTATTTCATTTGCCCCCTGGTATTCCCACGCCAGGTTGCAGGAAATATACGGCTATGAGCAGGACAACGACAGTTTTCTCTTGTTTCCGTGTTACAGGTTTGGAGTCGCGCTGGTGATGCGGTTACGGTTGCAGTACGACTGGTTTGGGGACGATAGGTATTTACTGTTAGCTTCTCTCCCCATTGTTATGGGATTGTTATGTATTTTCTTTTGGGAGCCAGTCTGTTGGCCTATCCCTGTTGATGTATCTTTTATTTCCTGCATTTATTCTTTCAGGATGTATTGTATGTATTCAGCACAGTTAGGTGCTCTTCTGTATTTTTATTCGAGCATTTGTGGCTCTGTTGATGTTAGAGGGTTTGGAGGGGTTTTGGTTTCTTTCCACTACCTCGGCCCTAGTAGGATTAATGAATGTGGGGCTTGGAAGCCATTGTGATTATTGAATTGCTATTGGCAGGTTCTTGTTTCGTGGTTGTTGTCCGGATGTTCCATTTACAAACGGAACTCTGCTGGATTTTCGTTATATTACGCTGCTTAGTTTATTATCCATTTGGGTATGAAATATACCATATCTATCATTAACCCATATGTTTTCACGGTTAATGACGTCTTAGTTGGTTATTCATGTTAAGGATCACATCCTAGATTCCTTGGATGTCCCTGTTCGGGAATCTTAGGAATTTAGGAGCGTGTCTGTTGGTATCTGAGGATACTATTGAGTTCTAGTATTCTATTTGGCATGGAGTACATTTTTCATTGTTACTCCATGTATCTTCTTGTCATTCCTGACTCTAGTAGTCGTTTGACTTATGTCACCCTTTGGAGATTCGCTGATTCTCTAGATTAGAGTTTCGGGAATTCTAGGGGCGTGATAGTAGGGTATCAGAGTGTGTCATTCTTACCTTTTTTTTTGGGTGTTTGCTGACTGAATGTCATTTGTTCCAGTTTCTTTGTACTTCCGCATTCACTCCCCTAGCTCTTAGGCTCGGGTTTTGGAGTCCTAGGAATTCGGGGTGTGACAATATGGTTATGATTGAGAACCTTCATGCATTTTGGGATACACCATGTTGTGTCAAAAACATGGGTGTTGGTTTATACGGGTTGTGTACTCGTGTGTGAGTAGTCTTGCGTTGGATCATCGCAACAACTGGCCAGGGGGTGTTCCCAACCAATGGAATTAATGTTTCCGGGAATGGGGTATAGGGTGATTCGTCTCATTCTCGAATTCGCGGGTCGTCTCGTGCATTTGATATACGAATCTTTAGTCACGGGTCGTCTCGTGCAACCATCTTCCTTGTTGAAAATGAGAAGTGTCAAAATCACTTGGGAAGAATCGATGTTGTACTCTTTCTCATTGTGAATGGGTAGAGTGTGTATTCGTTAACCTGTATTGGGCAAAATGTATAATATTAGATGTGTTGAGTCATATTTCATTTGAACTATCATATATGTGTGATTAAGATATTGATATTGAAACATGCTATAATTATGAGTAATTATGATGTAAGCATGTTGGGGGACTTATTTGTTGGGTTCGATTGGGTTTCGGATTGGTGTGAAAGCCATGTGGAATAAGAGACCGACCTAGGGTTAGTGGCATGAACCTTGGTTGGGTTGAACCACTCGGACTACCGAGATTGAGGTGATGACGCTTCCTCTACTGGGCTAGTGAGTTCATCCCATGACTTATATATTTTTCAGGTGGTAATCCCTTTTTGGGAGGTCCGTAGTCTTTCAGTAAAAATACGGTGTGGATTTCGCCCTCTTGTGCATAAGAAGGCGGAGTACCTATTTTGTAGAGTAGTAGTGTAATCCATATGTATAAACATGCTACTATTATTCTAACTTGTACACAAATGTTAGATACTTATCTTTTGTCGGCTAGCGTGTTAGCCGAGTAGCTTACATAATGTACATCCCTTGGAGCGCTATGCGCGGGGATTAGGTTATTTTGGTGCACTTTAGTGCCGGAGATGTAAAGATTATTTCGTGTTATGAAAACTATGTCCTATTTTGCCTTGGTGCGGTTTACCTATTAAATGTATAAACTCTTTTATCTTGAGTTGTGATGTGAAAGATAGTTATTGAATGTCGTTATTAGGTGTTCGGCCGAAAACGATATTTTTCTAGGTTTTCAAACAAACCCTTTCGTTTTGAATGGAAAAACCCGTTTTCGCCTACCCCCGTAACCCCATCAAATTTTCTTGTTATAGAAATGGATTTAAATACACTCATTTTTTTAAATATTTCAACTTTTAGAAACCGGCGGTAGTTAAAACGGAGACCGGGGGCAGGATAGAAGATTTTACGAAACTTACGAAAAATGACTTTTATACTAAGTTTACATTTCATGCGTTTCCCGAGGTATCGGTAACTATTTTTGGGTTCCACCAACGAAAAACTCACTTTTCCAATATTTATGATTTTTCAGGATTGACGGCGAAAAAAATTTGTCCGTATGAAAAATTGGTGAAATTTCAAGTTTTGGTGTCACTTTGTGCGTAGCCTAGGGGCATCATCAAGCACCAGGGCATCATAACACCCTCTAGTTACACATTTTGGCATTGCATGCATGCGCGTCATGACGCCAAAGGGCATGGTCACGCGTTGGTGCTGCACATCCGATATCCAATTTTTAAACATGTTTTTCTCCCACTTCGCAACTCTGAATTGAGCCCTGTTTTTATCTATGGATTTTCCTAGGTCCGAAATTTGTAATTGTACTTTGAAATCACGAGTTTAACCATGAAATGAATATTTTACCCTAGGTGAAAGTGGGGTACTTCAACTTTCTATTTTGGTCGGCATTGTTCGATACCGTTTTCTAAAATTCATATCTCTCGCCTCGTGGCTTTCTTTTAGGTTCCGTTTGTTCCTAAGGCTTGTGCTAGGTCCAAAATTTGTAGTTGTACTTGGAAATTACCAATTTATCCTTGAATTGACCCTTTTACCCTTGGGTAAACATGAGGTGTTGGAATGATCCGCTTAGAGTGCCGTTTGTTTCATTTCGTCTTCTTTTTTATTCTGAGTGATATTATTGACATCTTTTATGGGTGTAATGATGTTTTTATCCTTGTGTGGGTGTTTTACGACTATAGGTTACTTGTTTTTGTTTCTTTTCACTTCCGCATTCACCCCATTATCTCTTAGGCCTAGGTTTCGGAGTTATAAGAAATTTGGAGCGTGACAAAAATTACTAGATGTAGGAATAATTTATCATATTTCTGATAACACATGGGTAAGTCCAACGCAAATAGTACCTAAGAAATCTATTATTACTGTTGTACCCAGTACAATGGGAGAATTGATTCCTCAGCGCACCACTACTGGATGGCGTGTATGCATTGACTATTGAAAGCTAAACTCTTACACCTGAAAAGATCATTTCCCACTACCATTTATTGATCAAATTCTAAAAAGGTTAGCAGGGCAGAGATATTATTGCTTTTTAGACGGTTATTTCGGGTATAACCAAGTAGCAATTGATCATGTGGATCAGGAGAAAACTAGATTTACCTGTCCTTCCGGTACCTTTGCATATAGGAGAATACCATTTAGTTTATGCAATGCACTAACCACTTTTCAGAGATGTATGATGTCAATCTTTTCAGATATGGTGGAGAAAAATTTGGAAGTATTTATGGATTATTTCTCAGTCTTTGGAACTTCATTTGATGAATGTTTAGACCATATAGCACTGGTATTAAAAAGTGGTAAAGAAACTAATCTAATTCTAAGTTGGGAGAAGAGTCACTTTATGGTGCAAGAAGCGATAGTGTTAGGTCACATTATTTCCCAAAGAGGAACTGAGGTAGATAAAGCCAAAATAGAACTAATAGCTAACTTATCTCCGCTTACAACTGTACAACAAATACGATCATTCCTAGGTCATGCCAGTTTTTATCGACGATTTATTAAGGATTTTAGTAAAATAACAATACCACTATGTAGTCTACTGGCAAAAGATGCACCATTTAAGTTTAACACCGAGTGTCATAAGGCTTCTGAGATACTAAAACACTTATTATCTAGTGCTCCAATTATGCAACCCCCTGAATGGTCACGACCATTTAAGTTGATGTGTGATGCTTCCGATTATGCTATTGGAGCAGTTCTTAGGCAAAGAAAGGAGAAAATACCACATGTTGTTTACTATGCTAGCAAGACCCTTACTGAAACTCAGATGAATTATACTACCACAAAAAGAATTATTGGCCGTAGTATTTGCCCTGAATAAGTTTCGCTCATATCTATTAGGAACTAAGGTGGTAGTCTATTCTAACCACTCAGCGTTGAAATATCTCCTATCAAAGAAATACTCAAAACCTCGATTAATCAGATGAATATTATTTCTACAAGAATTTGATTTGGAAATCAAAGATAAAAAGGGTACCGAAAATGTAGTGGCAGATCATTTATCACGATTAATACTAGAGTCACATAATAGTGATACACCCGTAAAGGATTCCTTCCCAGATGAACAATTATTCCATGTCAGTTTAGAGATTCCTTGGAATGCGGATATAGTTAATTAGTTAGCTACTGGTAGAATACCAAAGGGCTGGACAAAGTAAGAAAGGGAACATTTCTTTTCTCGAGCAAAACACTATATATGGGAAGATCCGCGTCTATTTAAATATTGCCCCAATCAAATCATTAGGAAATGTGTTATCCAGAGTGAAGTAGCAAGTATTTTAAAATTTTGTCACACCCTTGAATGTGGAGGTCATTTTGGAGCTAAAAAGACAGTAATGAAAGTGCTACAAAGTGGGTTTTATTGGCCCTCATTATTTAAAGACGCTTATGAATATTGTAAGGGGTGTGAAAGGTGTCAAAAATTTGGCGCAATATCTCGAAGGAATCAAATGCGGCTAAACCCAATTCTTATAATTGAATTATTTGATGTATGGCAATAGATTTTATGGGGTCATTCATGAAGTCACAGGAATTTGTGTATATCTTAGTTGCAGTTGATTATGTATCAAAATGGGTTGAATTTGTGCCGAATAAAAAAGCTAATCATCAAGCGGTTATCAAAGTTTTACAGTCTGATCTGTTGACTAGATTCGGAACACCATGAGCCATAATTAGTGATGGAGGAAAACATTTTTCCAATAAATATTTGGGGAGTTTGTGTGAAAGTATTCTATGACACACAAGGTAGGCACTGCTTGTCATCCGCAAAATAATGGTCAAGTAGAAATTTTGAATAGAGAAATTAAGCAGATACTTGAAAAAATAGTGCGTCCTGATAGAAAAGATTGGGCGAATAGATTAAATGATGCACTATGGGCATATAGAACTATTTACAAAACACCAATTGGTACCACTCCATATAGATTAGTTTATGGAAAAACGTGTATCTCCCTGTCGAATTAGAGCATAAAGCATATTGGGCGACAAAAGACTAAACTTTGACTTAAATCAAGCAGAAATTCATCAAAAAATGCAATTAAATGATTTAGATGAAATACGTAACGATGCGTATGAGAATGCTAAAATTTATAAAGCCAAAATGAAAGCGTTCCACGATAAATATGTCCATCATAAAACATTTGAATCAGGCCAGAGAGTATAGTTGTTTAACTCAAAATTAAAATTCTTTCTTGGAAAACTTCGTTCCCGATGGGATGGACCATATATAGTTCTAACTGTATATCCATATGGAGCTGTAGAGTTAGAGGATCCTAAGAATGGTAATCGTTTTAAGGTTAACAGTCAACGGATGAAACATTATTATGAACATGATGCAAATGTAGGTATGGTGGAATTTATTGATTTAATAGATCCAACATACAATTCTGATTAAGGAAATAAGGTATCCCGTCAGGTCATTGATGATAAATAATGACCACTAGTGTATTATAATTTGAATGTTTATTTTAATTAAGATTTTTATAATTTTATTGTAATTTTTCTTTTTTAATAATTCCAAGAAATGTAAAATATAAAAATAGTATTTTCTAGCAAAGTTCGATCGATCGAATATATATTTGATCGATCGGTTTTATAGGAATTCACTTCGTGCGGCAGAAAACATTTAGGTCATTAGGGTATTGCTTTAATATCAACTAATATAATATAGTATATAACCTTATGTGACTAACTCTTTTCTTCCAATCAAACCAATAACCTGACTAATTAGTCACCATATATCTTTATAAATATACTAGCTAAACAATTCAAATTATTGTATTTTTATACCAGAATAGTAGAATAATGGTTAAAATCATTGAAATTTCTTCCTCTTCCTCTTCACCTGTTTCATCTGTTGCTTCAAACTCCCCTAATTAAGAAGTTAGGATTTAGCATATCTTAGCTGTTGATGATGTTTCTCAACATGAAGAACTCGACTCTTCTCCTCTTGATAACCCGAATATTAATGCCTTAGATTTGCATGAGTTAGGTTATGAGGTGATATTTCTCGCTAATCGCTTAGATCATCCCCATTTTCATTTTACTTTCACATTACTTTTCAATCGAGGGATGCAGAACCTTTTGATTACTAGTTCCAATGTCATTTTCCCAGACGTAGTACATCAATTCTATAAAAATATGACGATTGTTAAAACAAATGATGTAATTGCTCTTTCTGTGTGGACATAATATAATTTCGAATCCATTCTAATTAATGCAAATATGGTAGCTCGAGAGTGGGAGATTCTGAGAGAACTTCCTGAGGAATGGAAAGATCAGTTTACCATGGCACCTAATCCTTTGCCTTCTTTTGTTGAGATGGTGATGAAAATTTGTAATAGTGTTACAATTCCAGAAGGAGTAGAATTATTGGATAAGCATTATCTGAATATTAATTATTGGGCTTTAGACTCCATTTTGATGACTCAAATTTACCCTAACCAAGGTGGATTGTTTCGCTATCGAAGTACGGTGGAGTTGATTTATAAGTTTCACATGGGCTATTGGGTGTCATTTCCGGATTTGATTATTGAAAATATACGTTTACATATGGAGATGATAGTATAAAGAGATGACTCATTTGTTAATGATTGGAAGCTCCCCAATCTTTTTCTTATTAGCAAAATCCTTGAAAGTGAGTTAGGAGGGAATATGTATGACAAGGAAGATGAATGTGAAGCATTTACCAAATATTATGGTTCGAGGTCCTTTAGGGTTGAGTTAGATGAAGAAATGCGTACTAAATGGAAGGAGGAGTGAGAAAGTGAGCAATGAATTTTAATACTAGGGATGGAATTAGTTTATTTTTATTTTTATTTTTGTATTATTTCAAGTTCTAGGATTAGGTTGTTTTATATCCATGCAATTTCAATTCTATGTAGGCCTTTGGCCAAGATATTTTTTATTTTCTATCATTTAATGAAAATTCCATTCCTTTATAGTCTTTGTCTAAATGCAATACATATACTATAATCTTGTTTTAGACCTAATTAGAATGCAGATTATGGTACACACCAAGTTTGGGGGAGATTTCGTCACCATTTGGAAATCTTGCTCAAATAAATGGTAATATGTTTCTATTATTATTATAATCATGAGGACATGGTTCAATTCCAGTTTGGGCGGGGGGTGGAATAGTATAGACACAAATATAGTGGAATGAGAATTTTTGAAATTTTAAGTAAGAAATTAAAAAAAAACTACAGTAGGCCACTGATAGCTACTGATAAAATTGTGAAAAACAGTGACCAGTTGATCGGCTGTTTTGGAGATCGTTTGGTATATATATATAAAATAATAATAATATATATATATTCCTTTTTAGGATAAGTTTTGTTTTGGCTAACTTATATAAATATAAATATTTATGTAACATATATAGTTATTTTATTATTCTAAATCTTAATTTTACTTATTTTTAACATATTCTTGATGAAAGTTATGAATTTATTACGATATGAGACTAATTTAGAAAATAGATGTCTGAGATTATTTTCTGCTTTTCAGAATAATAGTTAAATTTGAGAAGTGGAAAGATGTGGTTCTCCATAGGTGAATAAATTTGGTGAAATTGAAAATAGAAAAGACAGTTTTGACCTATAAGCACATGCACATGATCTCTATAGTTTTATTTATGAGCATAAAAGGTATTATCTCAATATATATATATATATATATATATATATAAATAAATGTATAAAAGTGCGTAAACATTCTCCTCAATCTGCAAATCAAATATGAGGATGTGGAGAATGACGTACTAAAAAGAAAAGATACAGTGGAAAAAGGAAATAGGAGAATAAAGCATTCTCCAATAAAAGAAAGGAAAAACATATATATGTGAGGAAAAAACAAAATGAAAGAGGAAAGCCCTCTTCAAAATAGAAAAACATATATATAGAGAAATACTATTAATGGGATTAAATGTGCTATAGAGAAAGTTCAAAAAATACGGAAGACTGTTGGCTCTAGAAGTAAATATTAACTAAGTTTAGTCACCAGTGGAGACCATTCTTGACTCTAATCTAAGATAATTATTGTTTTGTAAAAGTAGAATTTATTTGCTTATATTTATTCTATAGATTATATCATCTCGTAGTCAATGAACAAGTTTACTCATGAATATGTGCTAATTAAATATTATAAAGAAGTTGTGGGTAGTCTATTTAACACTCATGAGACTTCACTCGTCCACTAGGATTTTTCCTAGAGGTTTAAAAGGGTTGTTACATGTGCTAAGTGTAATCGTTTTCCCTCACAAAAGAAAGGGGTTAGTTTATATATATATATATATATATATATATATATATATATATATTTACTCTTCATGATTTCTTTGATTCTTTATTGCTAAGGGACTAGCAATATTTAAGTTTGGGGGCTTGATGAGACCAAAATAGTTGGTAATATACCTCTTGTTAGTCTCTTTATTCTATTAATTTTGTATTTTTATGCAAGTTGCGTGTTAAGTGTGTTTTTAGGGCCTTAATGCAAAAATATGTTAATTCGGGATTCTTAACAAGTATATGGAATTCGGAGCAACACTTAGAAGATATTTGCCCTCGAAAATTAGCAAAGTATAAGTCAGTAAAGCAAGGTACAAGTGGCGAAAGCATAAAATTCGCGGATTAAATAAATATTACAATTCAGGAGCCATCTATCGATCGGTGAGGCTTCTCGATCGGTCGGAATACACCATCTTGGAATATGTGCGAACATATACTGTAGAATTCTAACTTTGTGTACAAGTTTATAGCGGGGCAAAATCGTCCATTCAATGCCATTTCTTAGCCCTTAAGTTATCTTGGAGTGCAAACAGGGAACATACCATATCTGAACCAACTTTTGTCTATAAATACGGGTATAATTTATGAAGAAGAGATATCTTTGACCTTTTGTAAATATCTTTGTATTTTCTCAAGAGCGTATCATTGTTCATAAAAAATCTCTCTATTTGAGAGAGGTTCCTTTCCTCGAGAACTCAAGAACCAACTATCCAATCATGAAGACGGTGGCTTCATCGACAATGGAGTATCCCATTTCCATGAGCGGCTAGTCAGTATATAGGGTTTTCAATGAAACCCTAGCCAAGTAATGTAATCTTTTATTTATTTTTATTGCAAAAAGGGGAATCTGTTGAAGTGCACTCATATGATGATTATGTAGTGAGAGAACGAACAAGACTACCTATATAAGATTTATGTATTAATTCTTTACTTAAGCTGAGACTGAATTAATGATTTATCTTGAACAACTGTGCTTTATCAATAGGGCAAGAAATTCCATGATTTAATAACGGTTTCTACATAATGGTACTTATTTGGCATGATAAAGTCTTATGTTTACACAGTCTATACCTAGAGAAGATGATTGTTAGCGTGCTTTTTAATTTCTTGTTTTAGGAGTAGTTTTAGTATAGATGCATACTAATCGAAGATGGATTATAGCGAATACGGACCGATTACATCCTTTTTGGGACTATGCAACTGATTGTAGCGTTACTAGTCTGATTCATATGAGTTGTATCGCCCTCTTGCAATAATATAATTAAAGGACTATGTTATAAGGCTAGTGGTGGAGATGGAATTCAACCCTAGACTTGTTTATCTTGAGTGAAACCAAAAACATTTATCTTTATTTTATTTTATGTCTAGTAGTTTAATACAACAAATCAATCAAACAACTTTTATAAATATAATTCAATTTGCTACTTTATAATTATTTGAAATACGAATTTGATCTCTGTGGCTTGATACCCTCTCTACCTAACTATGCTATATACTACTCGCGTACTTGCGACGGAGAGGTTAAAACTAGATCGTGCTAATTCCTTATTTTTAACACTATTATTTTCAAACATTTGGAACCGATTAATAACATTTTCGGACTTACTAGTTCCGTAGGTGGGAAACACCTCCTGGCCAGATGTTGCGACGATTCAACACAAGACTACTCACACATGATTACTCGACCTGCATAGACCAACACCATGTTTTTGACATTACACGATGTACTCAATATGCATCCTGGATTTCAATAGCAACCATACTCTATCACAATACATGCTTATCTCATTTGCAATATATTGTATTCAATTTATCATCATGCTTATAATTTCACACTTATAAGTAATAGTTCACAACATGGTCCATCACAATTCCTACTCATCTCATTATGCAATATATTTTACTCAATTTATCACAATGCTTAGAAGTTCACATTTATAAGCAATAAACCACCACAAGCATTTCTATCACACAATCATGCTTTCGAGGGCCTGGTTCATCCTCTTGGTTATCAAGACTCAACTCGCATATATATATATATATGGCATATATACACATAGACGCACACACCCTCATACAAAAACTAAAATAACTCATTTTTCCCCTACCTCAATACAAACAAGCTAACACATGGATGCCAAAAAAGGTCTAAGCCAAACTACCAATTCAAATGCTCAAAATGATAACTTCCAACTAGCAACACACCATTCAATAAACAACAAGATTACAATGGTGTCACAATAAACCGAAATCATTCTAAAGTGGCTCCAATCACAAGAATCAAATCAAACCCTAATGATATCTAATTTAGTGTTTCATGAAAAAAATGTAATCTTATGAGTTATGATAGTGAACTCACCACTAGCTTCTTCACAAGATAAAATCAAGAGCTATTATAAATGGAACTCATTTGGTAGTTGGAAGCAAAACTCAACCTTCTATAACATGAATAAAAGGAGGGCAAAATCAATATCAACACAAGGAATTCATGAACATGAAAGCTAGGGTTCTTGCAACAAAACCCTATGTTAGTCACTAATTGACCCTAGAGGGGGGGAGTGAATAGGGTGTTCAAAAATATTTTTTAAATCTTTTCGGAAATTCAAACTAGCTGTAGTGAAATAACAATTACTTCAAGAAACAAGTAAATATTTCAATGAAAAATTCAAGTTAATTGATCTAGAAAATTATCACAAAATTATTATAGCATGCAAGATATTTAAATAAGGAGATAGAGATAGATAGATTGATACTGTGATTTTTTCGAGGTTCAGTAACTTCTACTCATCGACTCAAGAATCCATTCTTGAGACTTTTCCCGATCCTTTCACTAATGGCAAACCTTTACACACGAGCTCATAAGCTCGTCTCTCAATCAAGAGAACAATCCTCTCTTGAAAATGTTGGGCTTCACTTACCCAATATCACAAAATGGGTATGTAATCAATTGTATCACACAAGAACAAAAACACTAAAAAACCTTAAGGTTTTTATGGAAGATAAATTAATATAAGCTCAACTGTTCTTTTAGTAATGTACAAAAAAATCTAGATGAATATTCTCTAATGAATGGATTCAATAAGTGTGCTCAAGAGAATAGACATGAAATCAGACCTAGAGTTTAAAGCTTATAGATTTTGAGTTAGAAATCAAGCTTTAAGCTTCTTGCTTTCAATGGTTTTTCAAGGAGAGCTAGAGAGAAGAAGATGAAAATTTCAATGGCTTTCTCACACTAGAACACCTACCAAACAATCCCTCATCTCATTCTATTTATATGGAAATATTAGGGTTTGAGGAATGAGAGGAAAAGTTGAAGAAAAGAAAGAATCAAAACACAAGGTTATGATGTAAAAAATACCGGACGCTACAGGTGGTATAGGAAAATGTTCTTACAAATGATCAGGGACCTCTCGCGGAATTTCTCACTCTCTAACAATCGTATCAGCATCAATCAGAATTGAGTGGAAATTATACTTTGTCCAAACAGAAAGAGCAATCCCATAATTGGTTTCAACTATGGTCATATTACGGTAAAATTGACGGACTACCTCAGGAAAGACAACATTAGAGCTAGCAATTAAAAGAGGCAACATCCCACGATTTTAGAGGAAAAGAAAAGCAAGATGAAAACGTGCGTGATCTAACCTATTTGTCATAAACGTAACCTCATATCCTAAAACAAGAAGGTCAAGAACATCAACGACAGGATTATCCAAAGGAACATAATGAGGTTCTTCTATTTCTGGAGCAACCTCGTCAAAAACCAGAACATGCTCAACGCAATTATCATTAATGGAGGTGTTCGAGGAAATAGAGGAAGAGGGTGAAGAAGAAGATAGAATAATAATCTCAGCCATTGAGATAGTCAAACTTTCTTGTGTAAGGGTGAAGAAAATGAAAAGCTAATGGGTTTATTTATAAAATATCATAGGCGGTTATTATTTGGGTAGGGAGAAAATGAATCAAATTGATATAATGCTATATTATGAAAATACTACTAACAATAATATATATTTTACTATATCAATCTAAGTTGATATTTTTATACTGACGGCTAAATCTTTTGACCTAAAAGGCTGTATTTACTGCTCTAGACGATAAACTGCATATACATGCAGATCGGTCGATTGAGACGTCCCCCGATCAATCCGAAGTTTTCAAAAATTAAAAATAAAAACAAAATTATATTAATTTAATTATTTATTGTAAACATGTATGTAAATATATTTATTTATATATTTTTTATATTATTTTTTGAAGTAAATAAAGAGCGAATTACATTACTGACTAAAATTTAACGTCACTGGCCTGGCAATTTTTTTTATTGTCTTTTAGCCAGAGTCATATGTGGGATATATCAAATCAATAGATTCCATCATACCTAAATTACTATCATATTCGTAACAATGTTTAAGACGCTGGCCATTTACCTTGAAATGATTCTCATTCTTAGAATCTTCTAATTCTATAGCTCCGTGTGAGTATGCATTTAAAACCGTATATGGTCTATCCCATCGGGACCGAAGCTTTCCAGGAAAAAATCTTTATTTAGAGTTAAATAGCCAGACTTTTTGACTAGTTCCGAAAGTTTTTCTATGGATATGTTTGTCATGAAATGCTTTTATTTTAGGTTTATAAATTTTAGCATTTTCATATGCGTCATTACGTATTTCATCTAACTCATTCAACTGTATTTTTCTATATGTACCTGCTTTCTTTAAATCAAAATTTAATCGTTTAATTGCCCAATATGCTTTGTGCTCTAGTTCAACAGGCAGATGACATGATTTCCCATAATCTAATTTCTAAGGCATAGTCCCAATTGGTGTTTTGTAAGCAGTCCTATATGCCCATAACGCGTCGTTTAGTCTATTCGCCCAATCCTTCCTATCAAGATGAACTATTTTCTCAAGGATTTGCTTAATTTCCCTATTTGAAATCTCGGTTTTCCCACTTGTCTGAGGATGATAGGTTGTACCTACTTTGTGTGTCACCGAATATTTTTCACATAAATTTCCAAGGTAGTTATTGATGTTTGCCTAGAGGGGGTAAAAATAGTGGTTAAAAACAGCCTCTTATGACAACTTAGGTTTTACCTATTTGCAAGCGCACAAGTCAATTATAGTATAAAAATGACTTGTGATAGGGAATGTCGAACCCATAGGGACTTGGTTATTCACTTCAGCAGTTTAAAAATATTGAATTATGGTTTGAAAAAGTGTTTGATTTGAGTTTTGAAAATTGTTACTAAATTAACTAAAAATAGAATTTAAAAGATATTTGTGATTCAAGAGAGAGAGAAAACTAGGATTTTCATCGCTCCACCACTAACCGCATAACATAGCTTTCAATTTGCACAATTGTAAAAAAAGGTGATCTATTCCCATGAATTAAAGCGTACCGCAAATAGTCGACTACATTCCCAAAAAGGATACCATTAACCGGGTTCGCTACAACCCATCTCCAGACAGAGTGTATCTAGCACATGCTATTTACTTTACTCTATTCTACTCCTAAAACATGAAATTAAACTAAAGCATGTTTATGATACCTCGTTGAGGCATGGTCTGTGTAAACATAGGGTTTCAAGTGTTAAGAACCATTGTTGTAGAAAATAACAATTTGTTTAGAATAATCATGATTGTGTAAGAAAATATACTCATTCAATCTAAGACAAGAATTTTTGAATAAATATATAATCTTGTGTCAAGAATAAAACCGTTCACTCATCTATAACAATCATCATGGTATAGTCTCAACTGCCTCTTCATTACAATTGAAAACAAATATAAAAGCTACATTACTTGGCTAGGGTTTTGCTAGAAAACCCTAGATACTGGTTTAGCTGCTTATGGTTGAAGGAGACTGCATTGTTGATGTAGAATCAACCACCATGGTCATCTTCTCTGACTCTCTAGGTCTTGTATGGCTACTCACCCTTCAAAAGATGTATAACTCCATAGGCTGCTTTGGAATTTCAACGTGTAAAAAGCTCCCTCAAACTGATGTAAAACTTGGAATTTATAAGCAAAGGCTGAGGGAAACCCTAATGGTTCCCCTTTTAGGTAATTTTACACAAAACCTAATCAAAACCCTATATTTTTATATATATGTGTATATTCACGTGCATTGAGGTGTAAAGTCATAGCTACCACAAAGGAAAACAAGTCGGAGCAAAATGGACATTTTGCAGCTTATAAGTCGTCAGATCCCTATGCTTGGGGCATAGGTCAGGTTATGCCTGGGGCGTAGGCCTGTTTTGCATGCATCTGCTTCAGGTGTCGAAATGACACTTTCTAGCCATTTTTTGTTGTTGTGGGCGTAAGCCAGGTGGGTCAAAATACTTGGAACCAAATTTTCTTAATAATTGTGCCATTTAAACCCCATTGACTCACTTTTCATGATTCTTAAAGTTGCGGCTCAAAAAAATGACGTTTCTACCCTCTAGAAGCCATTTTTCTCTTGATCTTAAGCTCTTCTCTTGGATGTAAATAAGCATGCCTTTAGTTAATTTATGAAAGTTAGCTATTTTTCTCCGTTAAGCTCCTGAAACATGCTTAAACACATAGACGACATAAAAATACAAAATAATGGAATGAAAAGATGTAACAATAACAAGATAGGGGCTTAAAATGGACAATATTGAAAACCTATCACACCCCGAAACTTATATATTGCTAGTCCCTTAGTAATGAACTCAGGAAAACTATCTTGTGATGATCTTTATTCTAGCTACTCTGTCATGCCCTAAAATCCTAAGACTCCCAAACCGAGACATCCGAGGATTCCGGGGTGTGATCCTTACAATGAGTGACCGACTGAGAATATCAATAACGATAAAATATATGGAATAATGATAAAAATGGTATATTCTGTACTCAATTGAATAATTGAAATACAATAGCGAAATCCAATAAAAACCCGACAGAGAAATAAGTTAAAAATATAGAAGGAATGAAAATGAATGAAGCCAAGAAGAGAAACGAGCAAAGGAAATAAAGTTCAAGATGAAGAACTACCGAAAACTCGGTAGTGCCTTAACCAAGTACTCGATAAAGTATGAAAAGGAGCGCACTTGCGCAAAAGATGAAAAATGACCAGAACTTTTAGCGCACCGAGTACTTGGTAAAACCAAAAATGGCTAGGTCATATCAGCAACTTGTATACACATCAGTGGGACCCGTTTCGGCCAGAATCAATATGGGATGATCTCCAGGGTATCTTGGACACAATATTAATCATATTTGATGAGATTTCATATCATTCTTCAAGGAATATCAAGATACGCATTCCTGACTTAACCGTGAAGCAATCAGATTACCAAACAAAGACGCCTCTTTTTCTATAAAAGAAAGGGGTCTCCACTACAGACAGAGGAGGTCAGAGAGAGACATATAGGAGATAATACATAAATTATATTTGTGAAATTTTGCGTAGAAGATCAACCGTGGAGGGGGTGTCTCCATTTACAATGCACACAACCACTACTATGATAAACTAAATTGATATCTAGGGCTTTTAACAAAGCCCTAACCAAGTAATGTAGATTCTTTCTTATTTTTATTGTATAAGGGGAAACTGAAGGACATGTATGTTTTGATTTTGTAGATGAGTGATTACGTTTGATTTTATATAAGATTCTTCATTTATTCTATGTCTTGTCTTAGCTTGAATGAATGTTTTATCTTGCACAATCATGGTTATTCAATATGGGCTAGAACTCAGATGCTTAACTCATGATTTTCTACACAATGGTGGTAATTAACATGCAATCTTGACTTAGACAAACCATGCATAAGGAAAGATAACGAGTGACATGCTTTTTAATTTATGTTAGTAGGAGTAGTTTAGAGTAGATACATGTACTAGTTATGCTTGTTCAATGATGGCTTGTTCCAATGATGGATTAATTGTTCCTTTTTTGGGATTAGAGTTTTGCAAATGTTTGTGACCTAATATCTGATCAGATATGATGGACCGCCCTTTTCAATTAAATGATTAAAATGATATATTATGTGGTTAGTGGTGGAGTTAGAAATACCCTAGATCTTTATTTCCATTGATCTCAAACCAAAACCAAAATATATCGTTACTTTTATGTTATTTTATTTATTGTCAAAATAATTCTAGAAAACGAAACAAACAAATTATCTTTCATAATTTAGTTACAATAATTATAAGGAAGTTATGAATTCAATAGTCTCTCTCTATTCGATATACCCTATCTCATCTATACTATACTATAATTGATTCGTGCACTTGTGATAGGAAAAACTAGGTTAACTTTAAGGGCTTATTTGCACACACTATTATTATTATCATTATTTATTACCCAAGCCTAGTATGGCTGAATCTAATAAGGTTGGTCGACCGATCAGTTTGGAAAGTGGAATTTATGTATATGTAATTATTATTTTCTTCACTTTTACAAAGTATCATACAAACACACACCTCTCATCTCCTCCTCTCATGAACCGGCCATGGGGTCTCTCTCTTCCTCTCCTATTTATTTTAAATTTTCATCTTTTTTGATTGAGATTTTAATGTTGTGATGAACTACAATAATGTTCATGGTGATTCTATCTTCATTTTGACACCACTATTGCATAAGATTTCTATTGATCTTGGTATTCTTATATTCTAAAACCCTTACTCTTGTATTTTCTTGAGGCTCACCTCTTAATTTTTGGTTCCTTCTTAAATTGGTCTTTGTTTCATGCATAGGATAGAAAAGAGGTGTTCTACTGATTGATTTTGCTTGAGGTTGTCTTTAATGAAAGTTAGGACTCTTGGAATTATTTGGTGTTTTAATGGGAATTAGCTCATGAGGTAGGGGTACTTTTTACCATCTTCAATCCTTTGATAACATGAGAGTGTGATCTTGTGGAGTCTCATTTTATGAGGACTCCTTGTGTGGATGATTGTATATTTGAATGTGTCTTGATTCCATTTTATGCAAATATATATCTATATGTGTTCATAGGTGATAAGAAAATAATGAGCTAATGGATTTAATGAGGTGTGACTTTATCACGCCCCAAAATTTCTGAGACCCCAACCCGGAGAATCAGCGAATCCCGAGATGAGATGTTAGTGTGAGCCACCCTAAAATCAACAAAAACAAAGAGTACTTGGAACCATGATATAAATAACTGATTCCATACTCAGCTGAATGATAGAAACACAATAGTGAAATCAAACGAAAATTCGGCAGAGTTCTGTTTGTAAATGGAACATCCGGTGAACACAAGTACAATATAATAGAACACTCTGCCAATAATAGTGCAATAATAATAATGGCGCACATCCCAACATTCCTTAAATCTACTAGGGCCGATGTAGTAGAAAGAAAACCACCGTTACCTCTACACAACCCTCCATAACCTATGAAACAAGATTACTAGAGGAAAAATACATAAAGGCACATACCGGTGCCGAAGAGATACACTGAAAGGCATACGCTAACAGGCTGGCTCCCAAACTATAACAATAACCTCCGTATAACAAGAGGAGGAAAACACAAGGATATAAAAGGATAACCACAAATAAAAGAAACAATACTAAGTATAAACGTCCCAAAATTGCAACAGTAACTGCGACGTGCGTCACCCTACACAAATCCAAAACCTGCAATGAGGGAAAAATGAGAGGTGTCGTTGCACTGCATGTTGTCTGTAGTTGAAACCTGTCCTAAAAATTGGCATGGGATATGATTGGTGTCGAATGTTTTCCATTCTAGGCCTTTAAGTCTTTATTGTTGCGTTTTATGATTCCATTCCAAGCGTGTTTCAGGAGCTTAATGAAGAAAATGAGCTAACTTTAGTGAATTAACCAATGACGTACTTGTGTCTATCCAAGAAGAGAGCAAGAGAGGAGTTTTCAAGCAAAACGTGTCCCATGGAGGGATAAAATGATATTTTTCAGAGCTAAAACTTCGGGAAACATACCAACGGAGTCGAGGGGGGTTCTAACGGAGCAATAATTAAAAAACGTGGTTTCCATGAATTTACCTATGCTTGAGCTATACAAGGTAAAAATGCCCTATGCTTAGAGCTAGGCTTAGCGTAGCGACACCTACGCTCAAGCGTTTGGGCCAATCGTAGGTCCAAAAGTTTAGCCAACTTCAGACGATCATATCTCGGTTAAACTAGGTCGAAATGGAATGATTCTTGACCCTAAACATAGGAGCTTGAAGTTATCTTTCCAACAAGCTAAAGGATGCCTCATTCTAAGTTGTGTAGTTGTAGTTATGATTAAACGAGTAAGGCATGGTTGCAGGAAAAAGTTGAAAACTACAGATTCGGCCAAAAATCATAGTTTGACCTGGATTGATGCTTTTGACTTGGGATGAATTTGTGTTCGACTCCAACACCTCTAAGCACATGTATAAGGTGTATTTTATATCAGGATGAAGGGTTTGGCTCAGAATTGAGGAGAAACACATCAAAGAGGAATCCTATTCCAAGTGGAACAAGTCTAATCCAAGCAGGACTCTTCTCAATCAATTCTATAAATACCAAGGTTTGGAACAGATCTAAGGAGCTTCTAATTACATAATTTCCAGAGCACTTTCTTTGGAGATTCAAATCTTTTAAAGAAATGAGCCATTTAAAACCTAGAGATCCGGAGCAGAAGATCATGAAGGGCATTTCTACATCAACGATGCAGTCTTGTTCCACCATGAGCAACTAAACCGGTATCTAAGGTTTTCTAGCAAAACCCTAGCCAAGTAATGTAGTTTATTTGTTTGTTTCAATTGGAACAAGATGAAACTGAAGACCACACCAATGATGATTCTATAGAACAAAGACCGTAGTTATTTATGACAAGTGGTTTTATATTTATTTTATTATTCTCTTAGATTGAATGAATGCATTATCTCAACCAATCATTTCTATCTGGCGTTCTCCAACATACCTTGATTGTTTACACAATGGTGTTTAACACCTAAAACCCTAGATTTACACAAGCCATGACTCGATGAGGTGATATAGACATGGTTTAGTTTAAATTCATGTTGTAGGTGTAGGTTTGAGTAAAGTAGATGGCATGTACTAATCACATCTTGTCCGGAGATGAGTTGTAGCAAATCTAGTGAATGATATCCTTTTTAGGACATATTCGACTATTTACGGTACACTCTGATTCACGGTAATTGATCACTCTCTTGCAATTGAGCAAGTAGATAGCGATATTATACGGTTAGTGGTGGAACATGAAAATCCTAGCTTTTCTCTACTCTGAATGACAAACACAATTTAAATACAATTTTTAGTTAGTTTCATTAGTTATAGATCTCAAACAAATTAAAACCTTTTTCATAACTATGATAAAATACTTTTAGATTGCGAGAGTGAATAAATCAAAGTCTCTCTGGGATCAATATTCCCTTTTTCAAGCCGAACTGTACTATAATACGATTTGTACGATTGTGATAGGTTAAACCTTGTTGTGATAAGGGTCCATTCTTAAGCACTATTTTTAACCCCTATTGACACGCAACAAGTTTTTAGCACCGTTGCTGGGGACTTAAGTTATTGTATTGTATTTAGAGTTAAAATTGTTTGCGTGTTTGACATTTACACTAAGAAGCACAAAGGGAATCAGTGGAGCAATGAAGATTGCATTGTTGGACCACTTGTGACTATTAGTATAACTTGATTTTACGCATAATTTTAGCTCTATTTTCTCTTAATATTTAGAATGGTTTAGAAGTAGTTAGTTTTATTTTTAGAAAAAAAAATTCGCCTTGTGCATGAGCGATTGGCAATCTCCTTTAGACCCCAACATTAATTTAGCACCTTTTAATCCTGAGATCAAAATAACTTTTTGTAAGAATCGTAGAGCTAAGAGACTAGAAGAGCTTTGAAGGAAGTTGGATTTCGAGAGGATGGCGAACCGCAATGCAGATGCGCGATGAGCCCCACCTACGTCTTTGAAAGGGTACTATTCACCTTCCTCTCATGAATCGTATACCGAATTTCCAGAAGATGAGGGGATAAACACTATGAGATCAAATCTAGTGTTATCAACATGTTGCCCAAATTTTATGGGCCCAGAAATGAGGATCCATATCAACATGTTGACGAATTCATAGAGATGATTTCGACTATAAAAATCCAGAATCTAGGCACTCATGCATTGTGTGCGTGATTATTTCCCTTTTCTTTGAGAGAAAATGGTAAAAGATGGTATATTAACTTGGATAGGGAAATAAAAATCAATTGGGAAACCTAAAAGCTGAATTTTTAGAAAAATACTTTCCAATAAGTAGAACCCATGAGGCTCAACACGCATTTACCCACTTTAGAGAGTTGCCAGGTTTTCATGATGCATAAGATAGATTCAATGAGATTTTGCGGAAGTGTCCCTATCACAAATTTATTGAGCAAGATATAATGCATAACTTTTATCTTGCACTAGGTGAGACTTGCAAAAATTTGATAGATGCAGCAATGGGAGGTCAGTTTACATTGAGGCCAGTAGACGAAGTCTTGAAGCTGTTTGATAATGTGAGCGACAACTCGCTCCAACATGAGTCCAAAATGCTTGCTAGAGACGGAGTTAGTAGGAAATCTGACGGTCTCTCCAGTGTAGAAAGATACGATGATGTTAAAGAACAAGTAGCCATATTATGTCAGAAGCTGGATAAATTTGTTAGTCACTAATTAACCCTAGAGGGGGGGGGGGGGGGTGAATAGGGTGTTCAAAAATTAGGTCTAATTCTTTTCGAGATTAGAACACTCTCAAATAAAAACTATATCACAATAAGTAAGTGAATGATTTAATTTGAACTTCTCTAACTATTAATTTCAAGACAAGATATCATACAAGATATTCAAGCAATTATGGCATGTAAAATAATTAAGTAAAGAGAAAGAGATAGAGAGATTTGACACCGTGATTTTTTCGAGGTTCGGTAACTCCTACTCCTCGGCTCAAGAACCCCTTATTTAGACTTTTCCCGATCCTTTCACTATGGCCCTTCCTTCACAGGTGGAATGGCAAACCTTTACAACACAAGCCTCTCGAGCTTGTCCCTCAATCAAGAGAACAACCCTCTCTTGAACAATCGGTGGACTTCACTTGTCCGAGATTACAAATTCGTATGTAATCAATAAAATCACTCAAGAACAAAAACACTCAAAACCCAAAGGTGTTTATGGAAGATAAATCAATATAAGCTCAAGTGTTTTTGGTGATTTTACAATAGCTCTAGAAATGTATTCTCAAAGGGTATGATCAATGAATGATATTTGGAGAATAAGAAGAGATACTAGAGGTTTTGATTTTCAAAGAAACTTGGAGAAAATCAGATTTTCAAAGCTTGGTTTCAATGGCTTTTGTAGAGAAACCTTTTTGCAGATTTTTGATAGCTTTGTTTCTTCTTGTATTTCAATCTCTTAAAATTCAATATACACATCTCATTCTATATATAGCATAGCATTAGGGTTTTGAAGAATGATTATAGTATTTAAAAGATAAGAGCCGTTTGAATACCATTGAATAAAGTCCACAAAACATGGGAAATGTTTTCTGAAGAATCTGCAGGTTTTGAGGATCTTCTAGTCGACTGCTTCTCTGTTGTAGTCGACTACAATGGACCATCTAGTCGACTAGATTGAGTTCTAGTCGACTACTTTGGACCATCTAGCCGACTAGAATGAGTTCTAGTCGACTACATGAAGTAGTCTAGTCAACTCAAGCTCTTTTCAGTCGACTCTTTTGATGTGGATGAAAAACCTATAGCTACTGATCATTTTAGTCGACTAGTAGAAAATACACAGGCTTATTTTAGTCGACTCAAACATGAAAAACATTTAATACAAATATTTTTCTTTCGGTTTAAGTTCGGTAAAGCGTTTTTCATTTTATTTGAATTTGGTTCATTTTATACTTGAGCTTATACGATAAAATCGATGCATAAAATTACCTTGTTACAATGATCGCTTCCCGACCTATCTACCCCAAGTCTTGAGTCTTCGACTTTCGCCTTTGCCGTTGATTTTCCATTTGCGCTTCAATTTCTTTTACGGCCTTTCGCTTTAATTCAAGCTTTCTTTCCGAACTTGCTTTCCGAGTCGTTTTCTTTCCGAGTTTGTTTTCCGAGTTGTTCACCTGTCTTTTGCTAAAAACTTAAGCTCGAAAAATCATTAGTATCAAACACTCTTCAATGGTTTGTTATCATCAATTTTGAAATTGTTTGCCGAAAGTAAATTTCAAAGCCAACAAAATTCATTAATTTGAGTCAGGTAGCCCTTAGAGAAGTCTTTGCAATAGGACCTGACCTTTCCAATATGGATATCAGGGCAATGTGATAGTTATTGCTAATGCGAATGCATCCTGGACCAACTCGAACAATGATCCTGTTTCCAATTCATACAATTCGGGTTGGCATAATCACCCACATATGTCCTATCATTATCAGAACACTGAAAATCATCGACAACCAAGCTTCAATAGAAGCCAACAACAATCATTCACTACTCAGAATTTTTAGTCCAATAGTACGCACTCAGTCCGACCCTTCAACCAAAATCAACCCCAGTTTCAAAATCAAAACCCACCATCTAGACCACTTGGTTTTGAGAATGAGATCATGAGCACTTTCAGAGAGTTTAAAAATCAATCTTATAGTCTTTAGGCGTCCATCCAATTGCTGAACTCACATGTCCAATTGTTGAATTCTCATTCCCAATCAATTGTTAAGGTACAAACCCAAATTGGGTAACTAGTTAATGTGTGGTTCATTTGCTGAACATAATTATGACTTTGAGAAGTGGAAAGGCGGTGGAAAATAGGGTTGAGCAGCAATTTGAGGAGAGGGCGAACAAGCGAAAGACGACTAAAGAGATACGAAAAGATCAACCTCAAGAGGAGAAAGAAATCGATCAGACAATTCTAGAAGAGTCAGATAGGGCAAACTATGAGGAAGCAGCAACAAGTTTTTTTACCCCATGAAAACAAAGAATTTCTCAAAAAAATTCAATTTTTCATTTTTTTTTCAAGTTTTTTCAAAAACTTGTTGCGCGTCAATAGAGGTTAAAAATAGTGCTTAAGAATGGACACTTATGGCGACAAGCTTTTACCTATCGCAAGCGCCCGAATCGTATTATAGTATAGTTCGACTTGAAAAAGGGAATATCGATCCCACATAGACATGGATTTATTCACTCTAGCAATCTAAAAGCATTGAGTTATAGTTTTGAAAAAGGTTTTGATTTGTTTGAGATCTAAAACTAATGAAACAAACTAAAAATATTATTTAAATTGTGTTTATGATTCAGAGTAGAAAAAAACTATGGTTTTCATGCTCCACCACTAACCGTATAATATAGCTATCTACTTGCTCAATTGCAAGAGGGTGATCCATCACCATGAATCAAATCATACTACAAATAGTCGAATACATCCCAAAAATGATACCATCCACCAGATTCGCAACAATTCATCTTCGGACAAAGTGTGATTAGTACATGCCATCTACTTTACTCTAATCTACTCATACATCATGAATTTAAACTAAAGCATGTCTATATCACCTCGATGAGACATGACCTGTGTAAATCTAGGGTTTCAGGTATTAAGCACCATTATGTAGAAAATCAAGATATGATGGAGAACACCAGATACATATGATTGGTTGAGATAATGCATTCATTCAATCTAAGACAAGAATAAAATAAATATGAAACTCCTTATCATAAATAACTATGGTCTCTGTTCTACCAATTCATCACAGGTGTGGTCTTCAGTTTCCCCTTGTTACAATTGAAATAAATAAATAAACTACATTACTTGGAATGGGTTTTGCTAGAAAAGCCTAGATATTGGTTTAGTTGCTCATGGTGGAAAGAGACTGCATCATTGATGTAGAAACGCCCTTCATGATCTTCTACTCCAGATCTATAGGTTCTGAATGACTACTTTATTCAAAAGATATGAATCTCCATATATAGTGGTCTAGAAATTATGTAATTAGAAGTTCCTTAGATTTGGTCCAGACCTTTGGGATTTATAGAAGTGATTGAGAAGAGTCCTGCTTGGATTAGACTTGTCCCGCTTGGAATAATATTCTTCTTTGATCTTATATAAAATACATCTTATACACGTGCTTATAGGTGTTGGATTCGAACACAAAGTCATCCCAAGTAAAAAAAATCAATTTGGGTCAAACTAGGATTTTTGGCCGAATCTCCAGTTTTCTGCTTTTTCCTTCAGACACATCTTACTATTTTGATCTTAACTGGAGCTACACAACTTGGATTGAGGTGTACTTTATCTTATTGGAAAGAGTATTGAATTTTTGACTAAGATATGGCTGTCCATAGTTGGCTCTTCTGTTTAGGCTAAAAAATCACTCCATTTGGATATAGTTTGACTAAGATATGGCTGTCCATAGTTGGCTAAAATTTTGGACCTACGATTGGCCCCTACGCTTGAGTGTAGGGGTTGCTACGCTTATACGGTCAAGCGTAACTCAAAGAGTATGGAATTTTTCCCCATGCATAGCTCAAGTGTAGTTTTGATGATTCTAGCCACTTTTAGCTACTGTATGTGTAGCTCAAGCGTAGGAAAATTCATGGAAACCACTTTTTCTAATTATTTCTTCGTTAGAACCCCTTCGACTCCATTGATATGTTTCCCGAATTTTCTTAGTTGAACAGGATTCCGTAGTTATGGAAACTTTCTAGAATTCTCTTGTCTTATTGAAAATTACTAAAACTACATAAAACTAATATTATATTATAGTCAAAATCCTATTTTGAAGAGAAAATATAAAATAAGTAAGTAAATATATTTAATTTTTCGAAAATCAAAATAATATTTTTTCAGGTTCCACCGAGTACTCGGTAGTTCTGGTACCAAACTTTTTCCAAAAATATATATTTTTCTTTTTCTAAGACTAATATATATATTAAAAAATATACAAAATAATATATAAGACGTTAGTTTTTTTTTTTGTTTGAATGGTAAGAAACTCATACACCACACTCATAATGCCTCCTAGGAGGCTCGAACCCCTCACCTCCCCAATTGAGGAATGAGGTTATACCATTACAACACATGTGCACCGGTATAAGATTTTAGTTTACAGATATATTTATATATTTTAATTTTTTTATATATAGAATGGTAAGATGAATATTATAAATAAAAAGGCAAAGCCTATACAAGGATCAAAGGGGCATACCCCTGAAATTTATGTGAAAGCCTGAGATCCACCAAAAGAAAAGGAAAAGACAAGACCAATAAACAAGTTGAAAACAAAACCTAATAAAATAAGCCATTGATACAACTCCATCTAAAACAATCCAACACTATCAAAAGCTAAAATGATAAGCCTCTGAGCAGAAAGATAGGCTTGCAACTCCATTTGATTACTAACAACATGAAACCAGCCACAAACAACACCAGCCAAAGCCAACAGATGAGTAGAGGAAAACGTTAAATAAGCAACAAAGGCATTTACCATAACTAAAGCTGCAAGCCTAATACAAACGTGGACCGTGGCCAACAACTGGAACATAAACCATCCAAAAGCGTAGAATCAGAATCTTCAATACACTCAACAAACATTCTCCAAAAGACAGAGCCCCAACAAACACTCCAACCACAAACAAAGATGCCATAAACAGTTCCCAAATTTATCAAATAGATCATGAGACCAAGAGAGAAGAAGGTAAATCCCATAAAGCAAGAAACTCTAGATTTTGAGTTGAGCACTAAAACTTTGAAAGAGAGAAAGAGTGAATCGAACTGAAGCAATAATCTTCTTGAGAAGACCCTCAATGGTATTAAACTCTTACTGAAAATCCTTTTGTTTCTCTCAATCCTCACTTCATAGACTGCAGCACTGAAGACAAGCTTATTGAGTAAGGACACTAAAATTTTACCCTTCATATTAGCAACCATCCAAGGACAAAAAGACTCCCAAGAATCATCTGGCCATTCCTTTAAACATTTTTGAAGCAACATGTCCCATAATCTAAAGGTAAAACTACACTGGAAAAAGAGATGGTCTATATCTTCCTATCTAAGGCCACAGAACACACATGTGGTATGTTGCACCATCCCAATGGAGAGAACAAAATGAAGGGAATGAATTTTATCAAGTTGCACAATCTAAACTAGAAAAGAGTGCTTAGGAATATAAAATTTGAACCATATAGCCTTTTTCCAAGTGACTGAATCAAACTTTTGTCTAAGAAAATTCAAGGCAAAACTTATAAAAAATTGTCCCCCAACAGAGTCCCAAACAAATTTATCTGGCGTGGAAGTATTTGGAAGAAAATCAGCAGTGAAATCATGCTTGAAATGTAACCAGAATTGAGAGTTTAGAAATGACAAATGCCAACCAGAAGAACTGGTCAATATACTCACTGTAGCAATACTATCAAAGCTTGAGGATCTGATTATACCATGAGGGAAGTAGTCACAAAGAGGCCCAATTGGATGCCAATTTTCAAACTGTAAAGAAGTTGTCCACCCAACCCCAATAATAGACTTAAAACCAAGTCGAACAACAGACCTAAGCTGGAACAACTTCTTCCAAGTCCAATAAGAAGACTGAGGCATATTCAATTCCCAAAAATTCCTATGCTTAAGCAAGTGAATCTTAACCCAAGTAGTCCACAAATAAGAGTAGTTATCATTTAAGAGATGTCAAATGTCTTTAACCATAGCTTCCTGATTCCATTCTTTAAGATCTTTAATACCAATCCCACCTTCCTCAAAAAGAGCACAAACTCTCCTCCAAACAACCTTACACCCTCCTTTAGTCATTTTAGAACCTATTTAAAGAAATTTCCTTAGCAAAGTAGTGAGGTCATGAATAATTGATTTTGGAAGAATGAAGGTAGAAGCTCAATAAACTTGAGTAGAGAGTAATACAACTTTCACCAATTGAAGTCTCCTGCCAAAAGAAAGAAACTTACTAGGCCAACTAGAGATTCTTTTAGAGATTTTAGCAACTAAAACATCACAATCAGATTTCCCAAGCTTGGCAGATAGGAGAGGAACTCCCAGATATCTAACAGGTAAGTGGCCCACTCAAAAATTAAGCATGTTCTTAATCTGAGCAAGAGTATTAGCATCAATCCCAGCATGAAATAAGGTGGTTTTAGCAGAATTTGGAACTAGACCTGAATAAGCTCTAAAACAATCTAGCACAGTCATGATACAATCAATAGAAGACAAATCACCACCTGAGAAAAGAAGTAGATCATCTTCAAAGAGAAGGCTAGTGATCTTCTGGGGTTGGCATTTCCAATGATAGGAGAAATTGGCAGAATCTTCAACCTTACTAGCAAGCTTTCCAGAAAACACTTCCATACAAAGAACAAAGAGATATGGAGAGAGAGGATCACCTTGCCTGATCCCTCTAGAACTTTTAAAGTATCCTTTGTAATATTATAATTTTAGTAAAGTTAATAAAAATAATTTTTCTTTATATTAATATTATATTATATATTTATGAAAATATTTTCAATAGAGTAAAATATATATATCGTAGAATTATACATATATTATTATATAAAAAATTAGTACATAAGTTAAAAATATGTTTGAAAAACCGGTACCTCCCCCCCCCCCCCCCCCCCCCCCCAAACTTAAATCATTATGTCAGCATAATGGAAAAATAGATAATACGAATAATTTTCTCAATAAATAAAAAATATCCATTTTCATTGATTTTTAATATTTTGAGGGAATGGATTACAAAAGTAAACGAAAATAACAAAACAACGATTTGTGGCTCGATCTAAGGTGATATCTAGAACATAGATCTATGCCGGCTCATGGTCGTACTCTCTAAATCCTAAATTAAGATGATAGTGGTGGTGGATGAGAAGTGGATGTCGAGCCTTTTTTTATCAAGAAATCTACCTTAAGGGTTAACTCCACCAATTTCATCATTATCAACCATTGGTTTGCGCAAAGCGTCAGGTATTGCTCATTAGTTATCATTAGCTCACCTTCCTTTCCCGCATTTTCCTTACGTAATCGGGACACCATGCTATTCCAACTAGACAACTCAAAATATTTCGGTTTATACTCATTCTTTCCTAACTTCTCTATCGACACACTATTATCTTTCATTAACTTCATAACCAATGTCAGAAATGGAACCATGTATGATAAGGCATCAACCTTGTTAATACTACTCATGTCGACCCATGCTTCATAGATATTCATCGAAATGACCTCCGGAATTGAAATTTAATGGTTCTTTGCAAAAGCATACAAAGTTTCTTGAAAAACTCCACGACGTTCATCGTTATGGCCTAATGGGTGTGCTTGACATCGAATGATTGTATCTTTGATCCACATCTCTGGTGTATAACGTTTCTTTACCGTACAAGTTTTGTACTTATTTCCAAATCTCCCCTTCATTACTTCTTTAGCTATGATATGATTTTTTGGGAAAGGTTTAGGTAATGCCAAAAGTGTAGTCCTAAGGTGGGCGGGGCACTCATGTGGAATACCCCACGCTCTACCAATAGATAATCGTGTGATGATAATAGTCTTCCCCTTGACTTTTGTGTCCATCCTTTTGTCCGCCCAGTCGCTAACTTCCTTCATATTGATAAAAAACTCTTGCAATAACGATTTGATTACGTAAGTCGATACATGTTGCAACAACGACTCTAAATCTCTCTCCTTATACATTTTATCCCCCATGATGCTATTTCATAATTTTCAAAATCCGAAACTTTGATAGTCCTTTCTACGTTAAACCTTTTTTCTATTGCTTTCTTAACTATTTCCTTGACTAAAGGCACATTTTTGGTTTTGTCGTACGAAGAAGATGATAGTGTAGGAGAAACTTGTCTACTTGACGATGCGGTAGTGCATGGTTTCTGCTTTGGAGCCATGACTCTACTTACACATTTTATCAACTACCTAGAGTGCGGTAATTAAAGAGACCATGGTTACTTAGCTTAAAATGACTTCAAATACCTCACAAGCAATGCTAGAATGTAAACAAGTAATTGAGCACAATGAACCTTGATTTAAAAGATTTCCCTTCATGTTTTGGAGATTTTCAAAGAAATAAAGAGAAAGTGAAGAAGAAGTTCCAAGGATTTGATAACGTACTCAAGTATGAATTGTTTTTTTGTGTTGTAGATTCAAGGGATTTTTAGTGTAAAAGGGAATATCGAAACATTTTTCAAGTGATACCTCTCATGTGGAATTCAAATGTAGAGTAATGAGAGCTTTGAGGTTGAGAAAAAGAAGTAAAAATGAGCAATAACAAGTCTGGCCCCATTTTTATTACTGCTTCACCATCAAGTACTCGGTGGAGACTCTACCGAGTACTCGGTAGTTCATCTCTGTCGTTTTCCTAATTCTTGCGATATCTACTCGTGGTGTCATCTCTTAATTCTTTACTAAAGTTAATAAAGTAAAATCAAATAAAACTACACACAAAATGAAAAATCTAATTATACATACCCATTCAAGAGAACACAAACTCGCTCATTTGGGGCCCTTTTTAACATCGTTAGCACGACATTCGTAGCTCTATTAATCTTTATCATACGTGGGTTCAATAAAATTGATAGAATCGATACATCCTAACTCGGGATTAATTTCTACGAAACGTTTTAGTTGTTGACCACATCCTTATAACTTGTTCTTTTCCTCGAACCTTTATGTTTTAACGAACTAATGCTAAATAATTGCTCGTCAGGGAAATAATCCATCAGCGGGGTGTTATCAATTGTGGATTCAATAATTATTCTTGATAAGTGATTTGCCACAACATTTTTCGTACCTTTTTTAACGTGTATTTCAATATCGAACTCTTATACAATAAAATCCATGTAATGAGCCTGGGTTTGGAATCTGCTTTAGTTAGTAAATATTTTAAAGTTGTCTAGTCAGAGAAAACAACTACCTTGGTTCCTAATAAGTATGATCTAAATTTGTCTAAGGCAAATACTATAGCTAGTAATTCCTTTTCACTAGCGTAATATACTACATGTGGTAACTTATCTTTTTATTGTCCTAATATTGTTCCTATGGTATAGTCAGATTCATCACACATTAATTCAAAAGGTAGAGACCAATCCGGTGGTTGCATTATTGGGGCTGTTGAGAGTAAATTACCCAACTTCTCAAATGATTCAAGACACTCTTTATTGAAATCGAAACTTGCATCTTTAGCTAATAGATTGCATAACGGCTGAGATATTCTGCTAAAATCTTTAATAAATCATCTATAAAACCTGACGTGACATATGAATGATTGAATCTGTTTAACATATATAGGAGCTAGTAGATTAGAAATTAATTCGACTTTAGTTTTATCTATTTATATCCCCCTTTTAGAAATTATGCGTCCTAGGACTATACCCTCTTGAACTATAATGTGGCTCTTTTCTCAACTTAATATTAAATTTGTCTTTTTACATCTTTGTAATACAAGTGCTAGATGTTTTAAACAATCTTCAAAAGTAGTTCCGAACACCAAAAAATCATCCATGAATACTTCAAGGAACTTTTCTACCGTATCCGAAAAGATTGACATCATATATCTTTGAAATGTCGCAGGTGCATTACATAAACCAAAGGGCATTCTTCTATATGCAAACGTGCCGTAAAGACAAGTACTTGTAGTTTTTTCTTGGTCTACTGGATCAATGGCCACTTGATTATAACCGAAATAACCGTAAAAAAAATAGTAATAACTTTGTCCAGCGAAGCGTTCTAAGATTTGATCAATGAATGGTAATGGAAAGTGATCTTTCCTAGTATGTGAATTTAGTTTTCTATAATCAATACACACATGCCACCCGGTAGTGGTTCGTTGTGTAATTAATTCACCTAGTAAGTTTGGCATTACTGTGATACTGGATTTCTTTAGTACCACTTGTGTTGGACTAACCCTTGAGTTGTTTGATTTATATGGGGTATATAATACCTGCATCAAGTAATTTTACTACCTCGTTCTTTACCACTTCATTTATATTAGGGTTTAACCTTCGTTGCATCTCTCGAGATGGTTTCACATTCTCCTCTAGATGTATTTGATGCATATAAATTGAGGGGTCAATTCCCTTCAAATCAGCCACATTCCATCCAATAGTCTTTATGGTCAGATAATACTTGTACTAACTGCTCTTCCTGTTTGGTAGTAAGATATGAATATATAATTACGGGAAGAGTATTGTCCAGACCTAATAAAACATATTTGATGTCACGCCCCAAATTTCCAAAGACTCCCGAACCGGGCATCAGAGGAATCTGGGGTCGTGATCTATAAAATGAGAGACAAACTAAGAATAACAATACCATAAACTGAATGGAATATTATTAACAATAATAATTCCATACACAACAAAGCAGAAGCTAAACCAAATGATACACAAGGCACGTCTAGGTGCCGAAAGAATACATCTCTACAACGGTGCAACGATTACCAAATACAAGGAAGGGATTTGCCAACAGAGTGGCTCCCAAGAAGTACAACAACAGTTCCAATACAGGGGACAAGTAAAGGAAACTAAACTAGAACAACACTAAGTACAAACGTCTCAAAACCCGTAACAACATCCGTGCCACGAGCCATCCTGCAAGAAAAACCGAATACTTAGCTGAAACATCACCTGTAAACTGGTGTAGACCACTAGGGAAAACCAATGCCGGGGTGACCTCATTGAGCCCCATAGGAGAAAATATCCTAACCGTCGCATCCTCTAACCGTCCAAGTTGAGTGAAAACCAACCCTTGTACATGCATCTACCCTAGGACGGTCAAACATCCCACATGGCACTCACGCTAATACGAGACCCCTGAAACAAATCCCTCTAGTCCCCTACCATACATCATCAAGGAAACTAGCATATAACGAATCCATAATATCACATCATATGGCAAACGCACACCTATATATATATCTATACATATATATATATATACAGAGATACAATAAATAAGTACAAGTCATGTAGTTCTAACCTCACAGGAGAACACTACGACTAGTACCCACCAATCCAATACTAGTAGTCTACACTACTCACATAACCGTACTCTCTAAGTACACAATACCTTAGCATAACATAGCCAATCACTCTAAGGCTACAATAATAACCATAGGGTCCAAAGGAACTAAAATCACCATGATGCCCAAAATAAGGAACATCCGTAAGAACTAAACTCTCAAGTCCTTACGTACTCACATAATCATCGTCAATGTATATATACACAATACACATACGACACCTCAATCTCTTCATAAAGGCGAACCACACTCACCTCAATATTACTACTGATGCCACAACGTCAATCTCATGACACCATCCACAAGGGGATCAATTCAATCACTAACGTCATCACTATGAACAAGGAAGGCTCAACCACGAAAGGTACGTGAACACTACCCTCAAGAATGGCCACACAAGACCATGACATCAAACAAGAGATGAAACTCCAATGCTAACCAAAGTAATAACAAGAACATCTCATCAACATGGAGGAACATCCACCCATAACGAGGAAAATCACCAATATGTGCACTAAGACACACACATCCTAACTGAAACTCGGAATGAAATAAAGTATGAAGCACACACATACCGGGAGAATACACTCTCAAGTCAACCGAACAACCACAACTCAAGGATTCCTATGACACCCCGAGGACGAAGAAGGAAAAGTGTAGCGTTGGTACCACGGAACCCAACGTCCGTTTCCAACCACATGGATCAAATGATGACACAAAAAGGAGTGGCTCGGCATCACGCCACGACCAACACTCAAGAAAGATGAACCTAAGACGATCCTTCAACCTCACAAAACTCATCCCTAAAAACCACTAATCAATGCCTCAAGCATAGTATGAGAAGTGGTGAAGCACAAGGGAGAGAATAGAAGGAAGCTAAAAAGACTACACAAATTAGCTTTTCACCAAGTACTCGGTATCATACCCATCGAGTACTCGGTAGACATTTTAAGCCCAAAACGTTCGGGTGAAAAATGAGGCTCGTGTTGACCCAAGGTTTTTCACCATAGGTAAACATGATATTTTGATGATAACAAACCATTGAATGTGGTGAATTTAATGTCTATTTGAGGTGTGCTTAATAGGTTGTTGATTCAATATAAACTCAAGAGAGCTAGTGGATTCATGACAAGATCAAATAAAGGTTCTTAGAACTCAAAAGACATTGAAGACAAGGATGAAGACATCAACCCAAAAGCTTAAAGAAATTGAAGATCAAAGAAATGGGTAAAGTATGCTTGGGTGAGTGCTAGATTTAATGTAAATTTATTTTTGAAATAACTTACTTGAAAGCTCAACTCTTGACCATATACCATATAGGACTATGCATATCATTCACGAGTCCTTGCATCATTAGCATTAGATTATGAACATCATTTAGTCTTTGCTAAAGTTGAGTTAGTTCAAACTTTCATAAGCTATGGAAGAACTCAACAAAGATGTTTTACTAGAACCATAAACTAAACTCATATCACTTGAAATGGTTTCTAGATGCATATTAAAGCTTTGAACAAAATTGTTAAACCATGAAAAACGTTTTCTAATATTGAGAATTTGTTTAAATTGGAAAATCATTTTATGATCTCAATATTGACTTTAGGCATGACAAGGACATTAATAAGTCTCTAAGACATCCTAGAAGTGTGTCTAAGTCATTTCGGAAAAATCCCAAAAGATGTCACGAAAAACCGTCAAGTGTGTTAGAAGTTCGAAATGAAGCGTCACATTCAAATAACTATATAACACTCAAAAATGGGTTAAATGGAGTGATCCAAAATCCTAAACTCAATATCCTGAATTTCTCTTTCCAAAAACCTAAAGAACACTTCCATTTGGTTATGGAACTCCAGTTACGACCAAAAAAGTGAATTGTGTTAAAATTGGGCTGAACAGCCTAGTCGACTGTCTGTTGACACAGTCGACTGGGCCAAGAAGGCCATTCGACTGACTTAGTTAGAGAGCTAAAAATAAATTTCAGAATAAATTTTTGAAGACCCAGCCGACTGCCCTAATATACCCAGTCGACTGCCTCATCCTGGATTTGAATTCTAATGGCTAATTTCGAATCGAAAGTGTTCCAAAACTTCCCAAAACACCCCCAAACGGATTTATTGTGTTCCTATGCTATATATATGCCATATAGGAGCCAAAAATGAGTGAGAAAAGAGGGAGATAAGAGTATGAATGAAAATATACCAATTTGGGCATAAATGGTTGAAATTATTGTTGGGTAGAAATCTCTTCTATAGGAATCACCACATGAGCATCATTCATATTTTCTCTTGTGATTCATTCTTTCACACATTGAGTTTGAGATTTTCATTTGAGTATTTCATTCATAACTCTAAGTATGTGAGGAAGTGAACTTTGAATTTCTATATCCATCTATTAAGAGATATGTTGTAAACATTCAGAAGTCAATTCCTATTCTTTGTGAGTGAAAGACCAAGAAGTTGTCTTGGCTTGGGATGGGCTTGTTGAAGCTTTGTAAAGGTTTTTCTCTAGCTTAAAAAGAGAGGATTAGGTTGGTTCTCCACCCGCAAGAGTGAGCAAGGTCCTGATTCCAGGACGGAGCTGTATGACGCGAGAGTTTATACTCTTGAACTCATTGGCTCTTCACCAGCAAGAAGGAGCATGTAAGGCTTTGCTATTCACCCGGAAAGAAGGAAACATGTAAGGGTTTGCTTTTCCCGGAAAGAAAAACACGAGAGTTGAATCCTTGAGAGGTTTTCTCAAGGCATGGACATAGACCAAAGATTTGGTTGAACCATGTAAAAATCTCGGTGTCTATGGTGTGCATTTTCTCTAACCCTTATCTCTTTACTCTAAAAACAATTGTCATTTTCAATCTTGGGCTTTATATATCAATACTATGAAATTGCTTGTGTTTGTGTATTATTGAAGATGTTAGGAAAATGAATAGTTAAAGTGAATTGATATAACTTATCTTCGACACACCATAGCATAAAATGTTTGGTTGAACCATGTAAAATCTTGGTGTCTTGGTTTGTATTTTCTATATCCCTTAATCTTTTTACTGATAAGTAATTGTCATTTACAATGTTGAACTTCATATTGATGTCATGCTATGAAATTGCTTGTGGTTTTAAATTTATAAGGAGTATGAGAAAATGTTAGTTGAAGTAGTTGATTGGATTGTGAGCTTGATTGGATTATAGCTTAGACTATGATCTCATTTATTTGCTAAATCTAGTTACACAACATATGTTTAAATAAAATGCTACTTCAACAAACCAAAACCTTGAATGTCCATATTAATCCCATGTGTTTGAAAAAATGTTTATTCATCCTAACCTTTACCTTGAGAGTGTACATTCCTTTGTAAACTCTTTTAGGATGTTTTCTAGATAATAACACTTTATCTATAATGTTCATAAATGAGGAAAAGCGTTATTACATGTTCTATTTGGTTAGGAGAATTGCATATTTGGTTATTGGATAATACTTCATATTCTAAATTGAATCAATGATGCAATGTTGCATTAGTACAAGTATGAAATGAAGTAGTCACTTAACAGATCATTTATCTAACTAAGTGTTTGACTAGACCTCTACAAAATTATTTTTGTTAAAACAATGTCAAACCGAAATTCTCAAAGTTTATAATTGACCCTATTCACTCCCCCTCTAGGTGTGAATATGTGGCCAACAGCTCGCGCGCACTTACGCACTCATTGCGTACTCGGTAGAATCATCAGCGAGTACTCGGTGGCCCCCAGAATGCAAAGTCAAGGAATGAACCCGGAAAGCTCTGAAACAAAACAGGACGACTCTGGGCCAAACCCGAACATACCGAAACATCTACAACGCCATGCAGAGTGACTCAACATCCGACATGAACCACGGAGAATGAAGAATGAAGAATGAAGAATGAAGTCCAAAATGATAACACTTCAATGAAAACGAGAAATACAATCCCAAACACTATTCCAACCGGGAACTCAATCCAACTCCCAAATCAACAACTCATCTCAATATCACTCAAGACGGTTAAGTTGACCACCTCAAGAGCACTTAATGCTTAGGATATGAAAAGGAAAACCTTGTAGCCAACACTCGTAAACTAACTAGGTTCCATCAAAACCACCTCCAACCTATTCAAACCTCAATTCACACTTAACATCACTTCTCTTAGATTACTAACGAAATTAAGAGACCGTTACCACACAAGTGACTAGGATCAATCCTAACTTCACTTAGTCAACTTCAAATCTCGAAGTAAAATAGACGATACATTCCTCAAATGAAAAAGAAGTATCATATGGCCACCACTACATAGCCAACAAAGATCCCCAAACTATCAAGGATCGAACACCCTTCAAAGGTGCAAGAACATCAAGTGGTCAATACCCCACTACCAACCAAGTCACAAAGCTAACACCCGTTTTCCTAAGGTCTCATTTCACAATCGACCTTATAACTCACTATTGACTTTACTTATCACAAGAAAGCCATAGAAACCCAACTCATAACCCCACATAAGGGCATACAAGCACATAACAACAAGTATAATTATTCAATGCACATTATACTTTAAACAAGGCATGTAAATCATGTTATCACATCCTTCCATTTCAATTTAGCATTTTAATCACATTTGAATTATATATCGCAAAATCCACATTGAAACATGCTCCAGATACCTACATAAATCACATAACGTCAACTCAATTCAATGTGACTCACATACCTCGTGGTACACATGCAACCATACACACACCCTAACTCCAAGAGTCAATGGATCATTCTCTAACCCTTCATTTTTATTTCTCATGAATGAATGTAGATTTATTGTACCGATTCTTTCCAAGTGATTTTTGATACTTTCACTTTTAACAAGGAAGACCATCAAACACGACATGGTCGTGACATAGGATTTCCCCTATCATCTGCGTTTCTCGAAAGATTAGTTCCGTAGGAGCAAGAAACACCACCTGGCCAATTATTATAACAATCCCTAACAAATCTACTCACGCAAAAATTCACAACGAACGTAGACCAACACCAATTGCATTCTCAATACAAAAGGTGAACCCATGCACTATGTCCTCAATGACCCATGTATCAACATAAATATGTATCACATCATATTTATAACCAACATTCCAAAAATGTCAACACGAATGTTTTTCATCATTCGACATGCTTTTAAATTTCATTTAAAGTAATAATCAATAAGTATGTGTTCTTATGCACATTCATGATCCAAAATCATCAAGTTATCTTTTAAATCAAAAAGATAACATTTACCTTTCATTTAACATGTTTTTATCTTAATTAAAGCATTTAATCAACACATTAACTCATTTTCATTCATAAGTTTAATGTTTAATAAAGCAACTTCAAGATTAACAAGAAAGGGGGAACTAGAATAACACTCAAAGTTCATAATCCCATAACTACCAATCGTCTACTTCCACATCTCCAAATCATGAACCGTGGTAGCTAGCCTAATTACGCTATCAAGGTTACACTACTAACACCCGAAGTCCTATATGTATACTCACCTCATACATATACACCTCAATTTTTATATTCATATATATATGAATACAAGTATATTTTCATCTCAAAAATCCACAACTCATAATCCATTTAGCATACATCATATACCTATTTCAAGGATGATATAAACATGGATTATAGCACATAAACACCAATAAACCCTAAATTCATATTTCTCTAGTTTACACTTAGCAAAAATATACCTAGGGTTATAAAGTCCGAAAATGAAGTCGCACACTCACAAATCAAAGAACGAGAGATTAGAGATACTTTTCCCTACCTCAAATGAACAACAAGCCAACCTCGAACCAAGGCCTATGAAACCCTAACTTTTACCCGAAATCGAAACCGATGAAACCAATCAGTGAAAAGTTTTGCCATAGCTTCCTATGAATGAATCGAGACTCAAACCACAAAGAAAACATGAATCAATACATTGTTTGACAAGAAAACCCAAAACTACGGTTTAGGAAAAATAACTCATGAAGAGAGAAAACCACTTACCAATATGGCTCAAATCAAAGGCAAGACTATCCCGACCAACTTTTGTGTTGAAACCGTAGCCAAAATCGAAGCCCAAATATATGATATAGGCAAAGATAGAAGGAAAATCCAAGTGAGAGAGAGTAGGCTGAGTTTGAAGACGAAATGAGAAAAGTGAAGAGTTTTAGGTCAAGACTTCCTTATATAGGCAATCTGTGAAATCAACTGAGTTATACCTCGAGTACTCGGTATGAATAGTAGCCGAGTATTCGATATGAACAGTTACCGAGTACTCGGTAACCTAAAACTGCCAAGTGCAAGAAAAGGCTTCAAGGCCCCAAGATGACACCGAAAAACTATGAAACAATCCGGGACACATCCAAACACTCTAAAACATCTAGGAAGACTCTCATACTTCATCAACAACTCCCACACAATTGAAAATCGAGAATACCCCACACTCCCAAAAGTTCCAAAAACAAATATAAACACATAATCACATAAGTTCTAAACAAAAATGTCTACCATAAACTAAGTAACACGTTTGAGCATGGAACACGATAGCCGAAGAATCAAGAATAAAACATCATAGCGAACCCACACAGTCATTGGCGACACTCAAATCCATGAAGCCATAAATGAAATACCACGAAGTCGTTCCGCTAAGTCCAAAACTCAAACGCGAAAAATTTACATGTACCGAGAATATGCAAGACGTCATGATTAAGTGACGTCACAAACTATTAACACTTGGAAAAGAATTCTAGAAAAGAGAAACAAAAACGCGGGGCGTTACATTTGAGTTGCTTAAGTAATTCCTTAAGCTCTAGTTTTAGTGGAGATAGAAATGACAGAATTGGTGGAGTATTGGAAATAAGAGGTAATGGCTCATGTGGTTGTTTCCAAGATTCGCCATATAATGTGGTATCTACAATCGTGATGTTCTCAATATTTGATTTAACTTGTTAACCTCTATCTATATCATCATCCTTTACCTCAGTCATTATTGTCTCCAAATCATCCTTTATTAATATCTCTTGTGTCGTTTCCTCAACTAATTCATCTATCTCATCAAGGTTAAAACAATCAGTTTTTTTTGAAAGTTAGCTATTTGTGTTGAACACATTTAATCTTAATTTCATATTCCCAAATGATATATCCATAACCCCCGTTCTATAATTAATGCAAGCGTTAGTTGTTGCTAAGAATTGTCTTCGTAAGATTACAGGTATAAGTTTCTTTGGACTATGGATAGACTCTGTATCTAAGATTATGAAATCGACAGGGAAATAAATTTTCTCTACCTGAACTATCACATCTTCAATTATCCCTCGTGGTTGTTTGATTGCTCTATCTGCTAATCGAAGTACAACTGTAGTAGGATTTAATTCTCCTAATCCCAATTGTTAGTAAACTGAATAAGGAAATAAATTGACACTAGCAGCTAAATTAAGGAGAGCTCGACCTACTTTTTGATCTCCAATTATACATGGTATTGTAGGTGCTTTTGGATATTTGTATTTTGGTGTTGTATCATTTAACAATAACAGACTCACTTGTTCACTTAACATTATCTTTTTAGGTACCTTAGTTCTACTTTTACGCTTTTGCGTACAAAAACATTTCAAGAATTTAGTGTAAGGTGGGATTTGACATATAGCATCTAACAATGGCAAGTTAATCTTTATTTGTTTAAGTACTTCTAAAATTTCATTTGTTTTATAGCCTTGCTTGCCATAATAGTCCGATCCTCTAAGACGTTGAGGGAATGGTGTTTTTGGTTCATATTCCTTTTCCATAGGTTTTTCAAGTATATGCTTAACTGGTTCCTCTCCTATTGGATGTGATGTTTCTTTAGGAAAGTTTTTCAAAACTTTTTCTCGTGCTAGTCTTTCCTCAAACTTCTCCTCAACTCTATTATCCACTATCCTACCACTCCTTACGGTTGTAATTGCTTGAGTAGTTTCATGTGTGTGTTCTCGTAAAGTTCCTAACTCAATCATGTGTTGTCGTGTAGGATTCATTACTGGTTGGCTTGGTAGTCTACCATTTTCTCTTTTATTAAGTGTGTTAGCAATTTATCCCATTTGTGTTTATAATTTTGAAATAGCCTAAAAATGTGTGTGTAACAGTTGGGTGTTAGCTTCTAAGTTACCAAGGGCTGCTAAGACTTTATCCTCAAAACCAGATGATATTGATGGTGGATTAGGATTTTGAATTTGATTCCTAAATCGAGATTGGTTTGATTAAAAAGATCAATATCCTTGTGTGTTGTTTTAGAAATTTTGAGGATTATTGAATTGTCTAGGAGTTTTATTGAAATTCTGAGTATTATTGAATGTTCTCGGAGTTTGGTCAAACTTTTGAGGTTGAACTAGATTCTCTATGTTTTGAGAACGATAGGATAAATATGGATGGTTACGCCAACCTTGATTGTAAGAATTGAAGTATGGATTATTATTCGTATTTGTAAAGGTCGCCTTAACATCATGTGGTATTATATCTTCTTGATATGTCATTGGACATCCGCTAGCCAAGTGGGAAGGATCAGAACAGATCAAACAGACTTCTCTAGGAGTGTTTTGAGTGAAACTTGGGAATTTATCTAGTTTTCTACTTATCTCGGCTACTTGAGCCCGCACGTTGTCAGTTCTTTCTATTTATTTAGTAGTTTCCATGCGTTTAGGGTTATTAAGTATTGATCTAGCCCTATCTTCTTATGCATTTTGTTGTGAATTTTCATTCAGTCTCTCGAATATTTTCCATATGTCTTCGATTGGTTCTAAAGCAAACGTTCCTCCGCATGCCGCATCTATACAATGTTGTTGTATCTCCCCTAGTCCATGATATAAATTACGCACCAAATCCTATTTTGTGAATTTATGATGGGGACATTTAGTCAATATTTCTTTGAAACGTTTCCAAATTTCATGGAATTGTTCACCTGGAATTTGGGCGAAATTAATTATAGCTGCTTGGGCATCGTGTGTCTTTCCCATTAGGTAGTATTTATGTAGAAACCTTTTTTAAGGTTCTCCGAATTTTCTCTCACTCGTTCTTCTAAACTATTATATCATCTTTTAGCTTTTTCTTTTAGTGAAAAGGGGAATAATCGCACACGTAAGACATCAGTAGGCATCCCATTCATTTTAGTTGGCGAACTAATTTCTATAAACTCAGTAATATGGTCATAAGGGTCTTCATGCTTATGTCCATAGAATTTTGGTAACAATGTCCGCTGGTGATTCAAAATTAGAAGGTGTGTAATAATGTTTCAACGAACCTAGTGGTTGTACTTGAGGGTCACCCATATCATTAAAATTCAATATATGTTTTTCAATCTTTTGTTTATTAGTTCTTAAGTTTTTACGATAAGTTCTATCAACTTCAGGAGCAAAAGGAGTAAGTTCTTTACATATAGAGCGCAAACAACTCATACAACTTATGAAGCAAATTTATGTAAACATAAACTAACTAATTAATAAACTGAAAATAAATAAACAAAATAAAATAGAAATTAATTAAAAAAATTCAAGATAAGATTCAAACAATAATTTGAAATACGATTAAAACTCATAAACGGTCCAGCCAAACAATCATCACCACTTTTCTAGTTCTTTCTGCTAATCTCAATGCACCTATCAAAAATCACATAATTTTATCTCTTAAAAAAATAAAATAAAAATAAAGCAAGTAATCTAGCTATCATAATTATTCGAAAGTATAGAAAATAGTTAGTCCCCGACAGCGGCGCCAAAAACTTGATCAGTGCCAAAACCTTGATTGGTTTAAGCTACTAGGCTAGGATAATAAATTATGATGATAATAATAATAATAATGTTCGTAAGCCTTTAGAATTGACCTAGTTTTACCTATCGCAAATGCACGAATCGTATGGTAGTTTAGTATGCTTTTGATAGGGATATTGTATCCACAGTGACTATTGATTTCATAACTTTGTATACAATTATCGTAACTAAATTATGAAAGGTATTTTATTTGTTTGTTTTCTATTACTACTTTAATAAGAAATAAAATAACGTAAAAGTAAAGATAGGTTTTGGTTTTTTGTTCAAAAATAGTGGAGATAAAGATCTAGAGTATTTCAAACTCCACCACTAACCATATAATATATCTTCCTAATCATTCAATTGTAAATTGCGGTCCATCATATGTGAATCAGATATAGGGTCACAAGCATTGGCAAACCCTAATCCCAAAAAAGGAATAATTAATCCGACTTGGCTAATACCCATCCTTGAATAAGTATGATTAATGCATGCATCTACTTTAAACTATTACTACTAACATAAATTAAAAACATGTCAATATCATCTCTTCTTAGCATGGCCTGTCTAAATCTAGATTACATGTTTATGACCACCATTGTGGAGAAAATCATGAATTAAGCATCCGAGTTCTAGCCCATATTGAATAACCATGATTGAGTAAGATAAAACATTCATTCAAGCTAAGACAAGACATATGATACATATAGAATCTTATTTAAAATCAAATGTAATCACTCATCTATATAATCATCACATATGTGTCATTTAGTTTCCCCTTATACAATTAAAATAAGTAAGAATCTATAGTACTTGGCTAGGGTTTTTAACAATACCCTAGATACCGGTGTAATTATTCATGGTCGTGGATGTTTGCATTATTGATGTAGACACACCCGCTATGATTGATATTCTTCAATGTTTCTCTATCGCTCTCTTGCAGAATCTCTAAAATAACACCCATAAACTGTAGGGGAAACCCCTCTCTTTTATAGAAGAACAGGCGTCTTTATTTGGTAAGTTGATTGTGATAGGTGCTCAATATTAGTCATTTTTTGCCCCTATCCCGTATTTGTTATGTCTTTATATTTCGTTACTTGGTATTTTTATACCGTTTGTGTGTGTAAGCATGTTTCAGAAGCTTAATGAAGAAATATAGCTAATCTCGGTGAATTAACTGAGTCCGTGTTCGTTTCTATCTTGAGAAAGGAATCAAGAGATGTGCTAGAGCAAATAAGAGCTACCAGAGGGAAAAATGGTCATTTCCCGACATCATTATCTCATCGAAGGGCAAAAATATCATTTTCAGACATTATTACTTAAACCAAAAGCATCAGGAGTCAAAGGTGACCAGTCTGGCTCAAATATGAAAAAATGAGTTTTACAGTAAAAGATGTATCATACCCTACGTCGTTAGAGAGAAAAAGAGGCAGATTGGGTCTGAGCTATGCTTTGGTTTAAACCCTAGGTCCTAGACCTACGCCCAAGTGTAGGACATGAGAGTAGGTCCCACCTTTTGGCCACATGATTCCTTTACATATTGAAGTTGTCTCAAAATTTTCCAGTTTTGTCCCTACTTCGATATTTTAAGTGATCGGTGATTCCAAACCTCTATATACAGGCTTATACACATATTTACATCAGATTTTATAGATATTATTCATGTATTATGAAATTATAGAAAAAGGGCAACCATTAGGGTTTCCGTAACTTGTCTATAAATATGAGAGGGTTAGGTTTAGAGAGGAGGCTAGTTCTAGTTCTGATTTTCACGCACGTTCATTCATAGAGTTCTCACGTTCAAAGTTCAGACTTGCTTCCATTTAAGAGAACCACCATTGAAGACCTAGAGATCCGGAGAAGAACGCCATGGAGAGCGTTTCTACACCGACAATGCAGATTCTCTCAGCCATGATCAACTAATTCAGAATCTAGGGTTTTCTCGCTAAACCCTGCCAAGTAATGTAGTTCTAATTTTATATTCAATTGTAGAGAGGAGAAATTGTGACTATACTATGATGATTGTGTTAGATGAGAGACCACTTTTATTCGTGATACAAGTTTATATATTTGAATTGATTATTGTCTTAGACTTTTTGAATATATTTATCTTACACAATCACAATTATTCACTATGGGTTGGAACTCGGATGTTTAATTTGTGATTTTTTACCTAATGGTGGTCATAAAACTCGAAACCCTAGGTTGAAACAGGCCATGCCCTGACAAACTGATATATTCATGCTTTGATTTACTTTTCTGCATTTACTTTCTGTTAGTAGTTGGCATACACAAATCAGTTTAGTCTTGAGATGGGTTATCGCGATCCGGTTGGGAGTAATTCTTTTTGGGGTCAAACTGCTGGCACGGTGTGACCTAATTCACAATCAATGGATCGCCCTGATGCAATTGAAATATAATTTGGACTATATTCTGCGGTTAGTGGTGGAGTGAGGAAACCCTAGTTTTCTCTCTCTCTGAATCACAACCATTATTCATTATTGCCTTTTGTTTTATTTTCATTAGTATTAGATAATTCAAAAAACTAAACTCTTTTTGGAAAAATATAATTCAGTGTTCTTAGACTATTAAAGTAAACAATCCTCGTCTCTGTGGGATCGATATTCCCTTACTCAAGCAAAACTGTTTAGAATTGATCTGTGCACTTGCAGAATTGTAAAACCTTAAGTATCGTTAAGGTGCTATTTTTAATCACTTATTTTACACACACCTGACACCCACCAAGTTTTTGGCACCGTTGTCGGGGACTTGTCATTGTTCAATAGCCTTAGTAGTTTATTTGCATTGCGTTATTATAGATTAAAGCTAAAGTTGAATTTTTTTTGTGCGATTTTCAGGTACCATTGAAGAGTGTGAAAAGAAAAGACAAAGTTGTTCAACTTGCGTATGAACCCTTTGTGAGTTTCAATTTTGCTTGGTTTTTGCATTTCATTTTTAGCTTTGCTTTTTGTTCATCTTTTAGATAAGTTTAGAAGTAGTTTAGTTAATTTGCTTTATTTCAAAAAAAAAATTAATAATAATAATAAAAAAAGGTTTTTAGTGTATATCCGATAGATCAACGCGTTCAAATTCAAATTCTGCATTAGTTGTATATGACCCGGAGATCAAAATAACTCTAAGGCGTTTACGAAAATCTATTGAAGAGCGTCGTCAGACAGAAGAAGTCAAGATGGGTGACGAGACAGTCAATCCAAAGAGGGGACCAGATAACTCATTGAAGGGATTCTACATACCAGACGCGTATGAAACGTATGCTGAATATCTAGAAGAGGAAGGTGCAAAGCATTTTGAGATCAAGACGAGTGTGATCAACATGCTCCCAAATTCTCTGGTCTCATAGTAGAAGATCTGTACCAGCATGTCACTGAATTCTTAGAGGTAGCATCAACTGTTAGGTATGATGGTTTGACTAAAAATGATTTAAGAGTGCGTTTGTTCCCATGGTCTTTAAAAGACAAAGAAAAAAGATGGTATACTAAATTGACCCAATCAACTAAACTTGACTGGGAAACACTTAAGCAAGAAATCTTAGAAAAACATTTTCCCATAGGAAAGACTTCAGAAGCATAAGATGCAATTAAGAGATTCAGATAGTTGCAGGAGAACAATTTAATTATGCGTGGGAGAGGTATAATGAGATTTATTATAAATGTTCTCACCATAGGTTTTATGATCAAGATGTTGCTAGAAATTTTTACATGGGTCTAGGTGAAAAGCATAAAAATCTGATATATGCCTCTACACAAGGTCATTTTATCTTGAAACCCGCAAGAGAGCTTTTAGAGATGTTTGATAACATCAGTGAAAATTCCCTTTAGTATGAATCTGATCTGAGGTCTAGAGATGGTCAAGATAGGTGATCTGAAAAAGCATTTGAGGTTAATCATGACTTCATACCCAAAGAAGTCATTCTGCTAATAGAGAAATGTATGAGGTTGAACCAGATTATTCTCAAAATGAGTGTGAGGACATAATAGCCACTGATGTCAATGCAGTATGAAATTACTCAAATAATGCCCCATTCTCCAACTCATACTCACCAAATAATAGAAATCATCTATTCCTGTCATATAAGTCCACAAATGTGGAGAATCCTCCAAAAAAACGTTCAACAAGGACAATGGTCCAATTCTCCAAACAATTTTCAACCGAGACATCAATTTACCTCGCAGCCAAGGTTCCAACAGAGCCAACAATCATTTTAATCTCAATCAACTATACTGGCTCGCAATTCTCAATCAAATTTCCAACCCAGATAGCCACCTAATAATTCTTTGGCTCTTCAACCACTCAATAACAACCAGGCTACCCAAGCATTCCAATACCAGCTCCAGCCTCAAAGAAGCCAAGCTCCCCCACCTGGTTTTTAAAATAACAGGATAGAGTAGACCTTGGTGGACCTCCAAAATCATATGGGTGTTAATTCTCAAGCACTGGCCCAAATCACCATGAAGTTTGGACAAATGGAAAATCAGAGAAATACTAGAGAGCCAGGTCAGTTTCCTAGTTAGCCTATCGCTAACCCAAAGATTCAGCAAGTGCAAGAGCTTGGATTGTTTACCAATGATAATAACGAGTCTGTTCAAACAATTACGACTCTGAGAAGTGGAACGGTAGTGGAGAACAGAGTGGAGGAAGAACATGAGCAGAGGCTGCGTAGAAGAAATGAAGCGGAGCAAGCTCAAAGAAAGGAAGCGAAAAAATCACAGCAGAAAGAGGTTGAGAGTAGAGAGATTGAAGTTCAAACAGATAAACTGCTAGTAGATAAGAGTGTTGATGAAACATTGCTTGAGGAGCCAGATAGGGTGAACTACGAGGAGGCACTGTAATTTCCTTAACGTCTTGGAGAACCCGCTAAGTATAGAAAGATGAAAGAATTTGATATGTTGGATACGTTCCGGCCGCTCTTAGACGCGATTGCCCAAATCCCACCTTATGTTAAAGTTTTCAAAGATCTCTGTACGCAGAAGAGGAAAAGTAGAATGAAATATCTGAAGAAAATACTATTAACTGAGCAAGTGAGTAGTTCACTGTTGTTCAGCAGTACTTTACCAAAGAGAAAAGATCCCGATGCCCCCACTTTTTCTTGTGTTATCGGTGACCAGGAAATTGGTAGAGCCCTTCTTCATATAGGTGTAAGTATTAACTTGCTTCCTTATTCATTCTATAAATAGCTAGGTTTGGGAGAAATCAATCCCACAGAGGTTGTACTGCAGTTTGCCGATCGATCTGTTAAGCAGGCGAAAGAAAATTTGGAAGACGTTACTGTTCAAGTGGGCAAGTTTTACTTTCTAGTTGATTTTATAATCCTGGAGACGGAACCTGTCCCTAACTTGAAAAACACATCGTAGTGATCTTAGGTAGACCATTTTTGGCCACGATAAATGCATGCATTAATTGCCGAATTGGAGCCATGGATCTGACATTTGGAAACATGAAAGTCAGGATGAATGTGTTTGAAGGGAGTCATCAATTACCTGAGTTTATGCACTGTTTCCAAATAAATGAGTGCGATAAGCTAGATGATATTATACTTGAATTTGCTACTCAAATTTTGGAGAAAGACCAGCTTGAAGAATTTCAGGCAAATGGAGTGCCGAATGAAGAAATCGAAGATTGGGATGCGTATATGGAATGGCAGAACAAGGAGTTGGATAGAATTAAGACTGCGTTATACACGCAACCTTGGAAGCAAGAGCTAGTGGAACCACTCCTGATAGTCTCAAGTACTCCCCCAGTTCCATCACTTACGACTCCGCCTGTTTTAGAACTTAAGCAATTGCCAAATAAGCTGAAGTATCTTTTCTTGTAACCCGACGAAACTCTTCCTGTAATTATTTCATCAAAGTTGACAGCAAAATAGGAATCGAGTCTGATTGAGGTCTTAACCAAGAATAAAAAAGCGATTGGGTGGACTATTACTGATTTGAAAGGTATTGATCCCTTAATTTGCATGCATCGGATTTATTTAGAAGATGAAGCGAAACCGTCAAGGGAGATGCAACAAAGATTGAATCCTAACATAATGGAAGTGGTAAGAAAAGAAGTAGTGAAGTTACTGGATGTGTGAATCATCTACCCGATATCTGATAGTGAGTGGGTAAGCCCAACTCAAGTGGTCCCAAAGAAGTCGGGAATCACAGTGGTGCCCAATGAAAAGGGTAAGCTAATTCCTTAATGCATGACTACGGGGTGGCGTGTGTGTATTGACTACAGAAAGCTCAACTCTAACACCAAGAAAGATCATTTTTCATTACCATTCATCGATCAAATCCTGGAAAGATTAGCCAGACAGAGTTACTATTGCTTTTTGGATGGATATTCCGGCTATAATCAAGTGGCAATTGATCATGTGGATCAGGAGAAATCCACTTTCACTTGTCCATATGGCACATTCGCGTACAGACATATGCCTTTTTGTTAATGTAATGCGACAACTACATTCCAGAGGTGTATGATGTCTATCTTTTATGATATGGTAGAAATGTTTCTGGAAGTGTTCATGGAAGACTTCTTAGTTTTTGGGGCAACCTTTGATAATACTTGAAAGGTGTAAAGAGACCAATTTAATTCTTAGTTGGGAGAAGTGCCATTTTTTGGTTAAAGAGGGAATAGTACTTGAACACATTATATCAAAGCAGGGGATTGAGGTTGATAAAGCAAAAGTCGAGCTGATTTCAAAATTACCTCCTGCCACATCTGTGAAGCAGATACGCTATTTTCTGTGCCATGCCGGGTTTTACAGAAGGTTTATCAAAGATTTTAGCAAAATCGCCCGGCCATTATGCAATTTATTGGCTAACGATGTAGTCTTTAACTTTGACGAAGAATGTCTTCATGCCTTTAAGGAATTACGTACTAAACTCTCATCTGCCCCAATTATTTGTCCACCAGACTGGTCTCTACCATTCGAGCTAATGTGTGATGCTTCAGATTATGCAATTGGATATGTGCTAAGGCAGAGAAAAGATAAGTTTCCATATATGATTTATAATGCTAGTATAACTCTAAACGAAAATCAGATGAACTACACAACTACCGAGAAGGAGTTACTGGCAGTGGTGTTCACCTTGGACAAATTCAAGTCATATTTGATGGGAACTAAGGTGGTCATGTACTCAGATCATGCCGCACTAAGGCATTTGCTAACCAAGAAAGACTCCAAGCCCAGACTGATTCGATAGATTCTGTTGCTACAAGAATTTGATTTCGAGATCAAAGATAAGAAGGGTATGGAGAATGTTGTAGCTGATCATTTATCAGGAATTGTCATTGAGTTCACAAAGCACAATACTCCTCTTAAGGATGAGTTCTCGGATGAACATATGTTCAGTATGGCTATTATGGAACAGATACCGTGATATGCAGATATTGTCAACTATAAAGCCACAGGTAGAATTCCTAATGGATGGTCTAAGCATGAGAAGGATCATTTCTTCAGCCAAGTAAAATTTTATATCTAGGACAATCTGCGACTGTACAAATATTGCCCGGATCAGATAATTCATAAATGTGTTCAAGAAAGTGAAGTTCAAGGGATACTGACATTCTGTCATACGATAGAGTCTGGAGGGCATTTTGGTGCTCAAAAGATAGCTCACAAAGTCCTATAGAGAGGTTTTTATTGGCCCACCATATTCAAGGATGTGTTCGAGTTTTGAAAATCTTGTCTCATATGTCAAAAGTTGGGATCCATATCTCGATGAGACATGATGCCACTAAATCCTATTTTGGTGGTTGAGTTGTTTGACGTCTAGGGCATTGACTTCATGGGACCGTTTAAAAAATCCGGCGATAAGTAGTACATATTAGTGGGAGTTGATTATGTTTCTAAATGGGTAGAGGTTGTTGCCACATCACATGTGAATCACATTGTGGTTGAGGAGTTTATTAAATCCAATATCTTTTCTAGATTTGGTAACCCACAAGTGTTGATTAGTGACGGCGGCAACCACTTTGACAACTTGTTTCTTCCGGCCTTGTGCAAGAAGTATTATGTCACTCATAGAATTGGAATGCCATATCACCCACAGATGAGTGGTCAAGTGGAGGTTTCGAACAAGGATATCAAGAACATTATTGAAAAGATGGTGGATCCTGATTTAAAGAATTGGCCAAGAAGGTTAAATGATGCACTGTGGGCATATAGGACCGCTTATAAGACAACTCTTGGTATGTCACCATACAGATTGGTCTATGGTAAGGCGTGCCATCTCCCTATGGAACTCGAGCACAGAGCATATTCGACGATCAGAAGATTGAATTTTGATATCAAAAGATCGCGTGCTCAGAGGAAACTCCAACTCGTCGAGCTTGAGGAGTTGAGGAATAATGCATATGATAATTCTAGAATATATAAAGCCCGAACCAAAGCATTCCATGATAGACATATTAGACAGAAAAGCTTTGAGGTCAGCCAGAAAGTGTGGTTGTTCAATTCAAGACTCAAATTGTTTCCCGGTAAGCTCCAATCAAGATGGGACGGGCGGTACAAAATTACTATGGTTTACCCCTATGGAGTGGTGGAACTTGACGACCCTGACAAAGGAAAGTGATTTGTTGTGAATGGTCAGCGTTTGAAGCATTATATCGAAGTTGAGCCAACATAGAGTGTTGTTGAGAAAGTTAATTTAACAGAACCGGCACCGGAGCCGGATGATTTTGATCCTGAGTACTGAGAGGTGGCAACGTCGAGCCAACGACGTTAAATATTGGTACTAAGTGATAAAGAGTAGATTTTGATCTTAGTTTGTAGTTGTAAAATAGTAGTTTAATTCGGTTTTTGTAAAACTTTAAGATCGAGTTCGAAATAGTCGTCATCATTCGGAGGTGTGTATAGGAGAGGTTCGAGTGTTCGAGAATCGTTAACGAGGCAAAAATCGCCGAAGCCAAAAATTCAGCCTTGGGACCTACGTCTAAGCATAGGGTACCCTACGCCCAAGCGTAAGTCATGGGTCTGTATAAATACAGTCTTGTGACTTTTTATTTCAAAATTTCACTTTTCTCCCTCTCCTTTCCACCAAATCGACTCCTGTTCGTTCCTTAAGCCGAAAATCGATATTTCTTATCATTCCCAAGTGACGGATCATCAGATTAGTTAGCGATGTGTACGGATTCACATGAAGAAATCGAAAACTCTCCGAAATCCAATTTTTGAGGAATTTGTCATTTCTCGCGATTTGGTAAGTTTTGATCCATTCTTTTTGTTTCAATTACCTAATCTACTATTCTAAACTAGTATTGACGAACAAGATTGATCAAAATCGTGTTTTAATCTATTCTCAAAAAATTGGGTTTTCGGCTTCAGATACGGGTTGAATATCGAATTTTAGGGATGAGGTATTGTTTAATCGTCGTATTAGAATACTTTAGATATAGTTTTTAGTTTGATTCGGTGTTTGGACAGTTTTTGCTAATTTTCGTAAAATATGAATTTTGTAGGAATGGCTCGTGTAAAAGGAGCGAGGAAGGTTGTCGCGGGAGCATCTACGTTGGGGACGGTAGTACAGAGAGACGGATCACGGTTATTGCCCCTGGAGAGTACGTGGCTTCTACGCCGTAGTATCCGGGCACTAAGACCGGTGTATGTTGCATCAGATTTGTTAGATGAGGAGGAGGCTGAGAGGCCGAGTGCACCGATAGAGTGCATCGAGCTAGATTTAAGATATGGATGGATGAAAGTTCCAGCTGCTACACCGAGGGCATCATCACGACCCCAGTTACAGTGTCCAATCCCCGAGCCATCACCACCGCTACATGAGTTAGAGATCGCTGAGCAAACTACCAAGAGTGGTGTAAGTGAGGATGGGCAGACAGAGCAAGTGGATGAGTTGGAGAACGCTAAGCACGGAGAATTGCCGTATCCTGAGCCGGCAGTTAATGGTGATGAGGGTGACATCGTTTCTTACAGATGGAAGCATTCCACGGTCTCTAAGGAGACGTTGATGACCCGAGCTTTGAAGAAAGGGTTCCAACAGGAACGTATTTTTGCTATTGTGCCACTTGAGCAGATAGAGACAGTTCCACAGTGGACCATAGGCGTACTGAGGGAGCAGAGATTATTGTCAATCCTAGCCCCAGCTACATGACACATTTACGCTGACATGATTAGCGAGTTCTAGCTTCATATGAGGCATTACAGCAGAGGGACTCGGATAGTGACAGTGGTAGAGGGGCGGGAGTTTGAGATTACTCCCGATAGTATTGGTGTTGCATGGAGTATTCCACATGAGTGCCTGCAGAGCTAGAAGAGAGGTTCCCACCTATGCCAGACCCACTTCCGCCACTTTATGATATGGTGAGACTGCAGACCGAGGGGCAGTGGGCAGATAATAGGCGTAATGGGACCAAGAAGTCCAACTATCATCCGATGTTTTGGCTCGGGGATGTGATAGTCCAGTCTAATGTGTTACCACATAGCCATTAAATCATATGTTACCCGCCATTTCTGGCACTGCACTACGCTTTCGAGTTTGGTCACTGGTATTCTATTGCATACGCCATTTGGCAGACTTTGTTTCGGCATTATATTCACTTGCGCTGGGAGAATAAGGTCGGGACTGCCAAGTTTCAGGTGGTTCTTCCCTGCCTTGTGATGAAGTTGATGTTCGATCTGGGATTACGGATGGATGTTGAGGAGAAGTATGCATCTCTAATTGTGTATGACAAGGGAGCATGGAACAAGGGGTGGATCAAGAAGGGTCCAACGACATATGCTCGCCGACATAGATTCAAAGAAGTTTTATTGCTAGGTGCACAGGAGGATGATGCAGAGTGTAACACCCCGCTCCAACACTTGGTATAATATTGTCCGCTTTGGGCCCAGCCCGCACGGTTTTGTTCTTGGGCTCCTCCCAAAAGGCCTCATACCAATTGGAGACAACACTGCATATATAAGTACATCCCCAGACCTCTACCCGGGCAATGTGGGACATCACAATCACCCTCTCTTGGGACCCAGCGTCATCGCTGGTGTTACCCACGGGCTTGTGCATGCACCTACACTTAATTCCGGTCAGGCTCTGGCTCTGATACCAATTGTAACAACCCGCTCCAACATTTGGTATAATATTGTCCGCTCTGGGCCCAGCCCGCACGGTTTTGCTCTTGGGCTCCTCCCAAAAGGCCTTAACACCAGCGAGGACGCTGGGTCGCAAGAGGGGGTGATTGTGATGTCCCACATCGCCCGAGTAGCGGTCTGGGGATGTGCTTATATGTGCAGTGTTGTCTCCAATTGGTGTGAGGCCTTTTGGGAGGAGCCCAAGAACAAAACCGTGCGGGCTGGGCCCAAAGCGGACAATATTATACCAAGTGTTGGAGCGGGGTGTTACAATTGGTATCAGAGCCAGAGCCCGGCCGGAATTAAGTGTGGGTGCATGCACAAGCCCGTGGGTAACACCAGCGAGGACGTTGGGTCCCAAGAGGGGGTGATTGTGATCTCCCACATCGCCCGAGTAGAGGTCTGGGGATGTGCTTATATGTGCAGTGTTGTCTCCAATTGGTGTGAGGCCTTTTGGAAGGAGCCCAAGAACAAAACCGTGCGGGCTGGGCCCAAAGCGGACAATATTATACCAAGTGTTGGAGCGGGGTGTTACAATTGGTATCAGAGCCAGAGCCCGGCCGGAATTAAGTGTGGGTGCATGCACAAGCCCGTGGGTAACACCAGCGAGGACGATGGGTCCCAAGAGGGAGTGATTGTGATGTCCCACATCGCCCGAGTAGAGGTCTGGGGATGTGCTTATATGTGCAGTGTTGTCTCCAATTGGTATGAGGCCTTTTGGGAGGAGCCCAAGAGCAAAATCGTGCGGGCTGGGCCCAGAGCGGACAATTTTATACCAAATGTTGGAGCGGATTGTTACACAGAGTAGGATATGCCAGATGAGATGCCTAAGGTGGAGGTGTCATTGGCTGAGAAGGCTACTCTAGGAGGTGATGCGCCACAGGCCCTGACTTGGGGTGCTGTTATGATGTCTCAGGCTCAGTACGACCAGTTGATTAGACTTATTGAGGAATTGGAGAGCTCACTTACAGAGGAAAGACAAACCTGACAGCGTGAGCACCGTGAGATGATGGATCGGTGGGATATTATGATGCGACACATGGGAGTGACACTTCCACCACCACGACCACCTCCAGATGATGTTATATAGTTTAGTTTAGTTTATTTTATTTTGTTTTTAGGATTTTTTGTTTCGGCTGTCCATAATAGAGATCAATCGTAGATCGGAGAGTTAGTGTTCAATCTTTTCTGACCGCTTTAATGATCATCTATAACTGTTTGTGATAATTTTTCTATTGTATAAAATGACAATTTTTGACCATTTTTATTGATATACGTGCCTTACTATGTTTATTACATTAAGTATGTGTGATTTTATTTTCACACTATGAGGATATATGTGCGTTTAGTTTTGGGGGTGCGTATATCGTGAAAATATATTGGAAAGCATGTCATGAAAAAAATAAAAATAAAAAATAAATTTTAAGCCCTATCTTAAGCCCAAGCGTAGGGCAATACGTGGGTGGCCAGAAATATTGAAAAATTTGTCCTTTTTTGGGATGTTTTGGCGTGGTTTGTATTTATACTTTGCATTAAGATTTGTTTAAGTTATTTTTACGAATTTGTGTAGAATGTTTAGAGTAATCCAAATCTGACAAGGAGAAGGACTGGAATTAGAAGTTGGATTAGTTATTGCTTCCCCTTTCCTAGTTAGTTAAGGGTTTTAAATCCCTTTTCTCTTCTAATTCTACTCCATCCATCTATAAATACATCCATAGGGTAGACACAATTCACAATTCACAATTCTCAAAGAGTGAGCATTAGATTAGGTATTCTTCTTCTATTATTATTTTATTCTTTCTATTTCGAGGAGGGTTAGTATGGATAATGCTAATGAAGATTAAGCTGACCCGGAAGAATTCATAGAAGGGACGGAACCATATGTGGTCATGAAGAGCATGAATAAAGGAGCTACGAGTCAGAAAGGAAGCCGAACCACACCAAAATCGTTTTTGTAGTGTCAGTTGCAATTTGAAGAGATATATCATCCGGAGAGGATGAATCGATTATTAGTTTCATCCGAAAGGAAAATCCTTAGAGAACGAGGATTGAAGAGTTTAGAAAAACCGGCAGGCGAAAATGTGTATCCGGGCTTGGTCCGAAAATTCTATGAAAATATGATAATTTCAGGACCGCCAGGATTTGAGGTGTTAAAGGCTAAAATGACTCGGTGGAGTGCTCCTATTGGGATTGGAAGAAGAAGAATTATTGCCGATGCATGGAATATACCAATCGGTACTCCGACAAACTTACAAGGAATATTAAAAAAACATCTTGTAGTATGGCCACATAAGGTTGAGGAGATGGTTTGGAAATTGTGTGCAGTATCAGATCCGACAGATAAGATGTGTGATAATTGGTGGTTCAGGTCGGGTCTATTTTATTTGGATTGTGTCATTGCGGCTCAACTTCAGTTTAATAGTCAAACTAGTGCAAAAGATCACACTATGCTTAGAACTTTGTATGCCCTAACTCATGGGTATGAAGTGTGTGTTCCAACATTGATTATGGCTAATATGTCGTTTGCTCGAGCAATTGCGAGTAGAGAATGGGCGGGTGATGATAAATTTGAATATTATCTTCCATACCTATTTTTACTATCGATGATCATTGTTGAGCAGTTGGGTGATAGAATGAAGGAATTGGATGAGATGCGGTGGACAATTATGAAAATATATCCGGAGGAAGATTTAGAGAAGTTGAAAGAGACTGCAGATTGTCGGATATGGTTGAAAAGTGTCGTGTCAAGTGATGAAGAAGAAGAGGCGGACTAGGATTTAGGTTTAGGATTTTTAGGTTATTTTATTTGTAGGGACGGTATACCCTTAAGGCCACGTCTTTGTTTCTTTTATTTTTATTTTAGGATTGTAGTCCCTTAATACCAAATAAGTTTTTTTTTTTATTACTATTTTTGTCATAAATATATATATATATTCAATAAATAAATAAAAAATAATCTTTGATTCCTTGAAAACATGTGTCAATTTCTGGATATTTATGATATAATTTCTTTTCCATTACTATGATTGGGTATGTGTGCTTTGTTGATGATATCTTCAGGTAATCCAATTCAAGTTTGGGGCAAAGGATTTGTGTTTTGCTTTGGAATCCAAAATTGAGCTTCAAGGGTAACTGTATCTGTTCTACTATTTTATTTTTGACCATGAGGACATAGTCAGATTTAAGTTTAGGGGTGAGGATATAGTATTACAAGGAATAAAAGATTTTTGATAAAAAATAAAAAATATTTTTTTTGGAACAATTCTTTGTTTCCACGCATGAATGGTTGACATGTACAGTTTTATTAAGTTTGTATATATGATGCATAAATAGTATATGATGTGATGTTCCCACTCATGGGAATAATGATTAGATCAAGTTAGTGAAGTGATATGGTTTTACATGGGTGAGTGAATGAGTGAAATTGAAATTAAGAAGGATGACTTTGACCTATAAACACAAGTACACATTCACTATGAGAAATAAGTTGATTTTTGACTATGTAGTTGAAAAATAATTTTGCCATAATAAAAGGGGAGATGGGGAGAAGTTTTGGTTGAAATGGAGAAAATTGAAAAACAATGGAGAAAATAAAATGCAAAAAATAGTTCTTTGATCTGAGTAACCGGGTCTTGGTATCACTAATATCACTGTTCATGTTTAAAGGGGAGAAAAATGATGAGCATAAATCTCATGGAAGAAGCTCGGGCCAAGTTGGTTGGGACTTAAATTCCTGGCTGGAATGTCCGGAGACTTAGAAAGACAAAAAGGGATGAAAAGTGGAAAGATGGAAATCGTATGTTTTTAATAAAAATGGCAAAATTTGATCAATGAAGTAGGATAAAAGAAACTAAAATATTGTAGTTGAATGTTCATAAAATCATGGAAGGTTGTTTGGATTTTTTGTAGAAACTAGCAAAATTATTCACTTAAGTGGGGGTCGTTCATAACACGAAGCTTGATATAATTGTTGTTTGGTAGTGAGTGGGAATATTTGCATTCATATTATCTTATGTGTTGTATCATAGCTTATTTGACTTGTGTGTGTGAACTCATGAATGCGTAATTACAAAAGAATTGAGATGTTTGTAGGTATCATCACTGGAAACCTTCACGAGACTTCACTCATCCACTAGGGGTAACCTAGGGGTTTAAAAGGCTTGTCACACGTGCTAAGTTTAATCGTTAACCCTCATGAAAGCAAGGGATTAGGTTAGACAGAATCAAAATCATCACAGATAGTTTCTCTGAGTTTATTGGTCAGGGACTAGAAATATGTAAGTTTGGGGGTGTGATAGGTGCTCAATATTGGTCATTTTTCGCCCCTATCTTGCATTTGTTATGTTTTTAGATTTCATTACTTGGTATTTTTATCCCGTTTGTGTGTTTAAACATGTTTTAGGAGCTTAATGAAGAAATATAGGTAATCTCGGTGAATTAACTGAGTTCATGTTCATTTTTATCTCGAGAAATGAATCAAGAGGTGTGTCAGAGCAAAGAAAAGCTACCAGAGGGTGAAATGGCCATTTCCCGGCATCATTATCTCACCAAAGGGCAAAAATGTCATTTTCATACATTATTACTCCAACCAAAAGTATCGAGAGTAAAAGGCAACTATTTTAGCTCAAATATGTAAAAATGAGTTTTTACAGCAAAAGATGCATCATACCCTACGTCGTCAGAAAGAAAAAGAGGTAGATTAGACCAGAGCTACGCTTTGGTTTGGACCTTACGCCCAAGCGTAAGTTAGGAGTGTATGTCCCACCTTGTGGCCACGTGATCCCTTAAAGTGCTAAAGTTTTTTCGGAGTTGTTTAAAATTTTTCAAGTTTTGTCCATGCTTCGATATTTTAAGTGATCGGTGATTCTAGACCTCTACATACAGGCTTATACACATATTTACCTCATATTTTATAGATATTATTCATGTATTATGAAATTACAGAAAAGGGCAACCATTAGGGTTTCCCTCACTTGTCTATAAATATGAGAGGGTTAGGTTTAGAGAGGAGGCTAGTTCTGGTTCTAATTTTCACACACGTTCATTCATAGAGTTTTCATGTTCAAAGTTCAGACTTGCTTCCAATGAAGAGAACCATCATTGAAGACCTAGAGATCCGTAGAAGAAGGCTATGAAGAGTGTTTTTACACCGACAATATAGATTCTCTCAACCATGATCAACTAATTCGGTATCTAGGGTTTTCTCGTAAAACCCTACCCAAGTAATGTAGTTATAATTTTATATTCAATTGTAGATAGGGGAAACTGTGACTATACTGTGAAGATTGTGTTAGATGAGATACCATTTTTATTTGTGATACAAGTTTATATATTTGAATTGATTCTTGTCTTAGACTTTTCAAATATATTTATCTTACACAATCATAATTATTCACTATGGGCTGGAAATCGGATGTTTAATATGTGATTTTCTACACAATGGTGGTCATAAAACTCGAAACCCTAGGTTGACACAGGCCATGCCCTGACAAACTAACATAGACATGCTTTAGTTTATTTTAATGCTTTAATTTACTTTTCTTCATTTACTTTCTGTTAGTAGTTGGCATATACTAATCAGTTTAGTCTTGAGATGGGTTGTCGCGATCCGGTTGAGAGTAATCCTTTTTGGAGTCAAACTACTAGTGTAGTGCGACCTGATTCACAGTCAATGGATTGCCCTCATGCAATTTTAATAGAATTTGGACTATATTATGCGGTTAGTGGTGGAGTGAGGAAACCTTAGTTTTCTCTCTCTCTGAATCACAATCATTATTAATTATTGTTTTTTGTTTTATTTTCATTAGTATTAGATAATTCACAAAACCAAACTCTTTTTGGAAAAATATAATTCAGTGTTCTTAGACTATTAAACTAAATAATCCTCATCTCTGTGGGATCGATATTCCCTTACTCAAGCAAAACTGTCTACAATTAATCTGTGCGCTTGCAAAAGTGTAAAACCTAAAGTGTCGTTAAGGTGTCATTTTTTAACCATATATTTTGCACACACCTAACGCCCACCAGATTGCTTCACCGATAATTCAGGATCGTCCATAGTTGTAATCCTTGAAAAAGTGTATTAAATCCCATCAAATGTTGTTAATATTATGTCAGAAATAGCTTAGAAGTCATTCCATATTAATTATGGCCGAAATGGGTCCCACTGGTGTATATATAAGTTATTGAGTCAAACTGGCCATTTTTTATGTCACCGAGTACTCGGTGGTTCTTCAGTAGCGCACTATAGTGTGCTAAGGTTCAAGTATCTTTGGAATCCGCACTCTTGTGCGCTAAGGAGCACCTTGCTGGGCTTAACAAGTACTCGGTAGTTCTTCACCTTGTTTTTCACATTTAATCTTCTTTGTTGTGTTTCTCTTCTCGGCTTCATTCCACTTCACTTCTTTTGCATCATTGACTTGTTTTTTATCCTTTATAGGTCTTTTATCCGTGATTTCAGCTCTCAAACAATCTTAAGGCACAAATTCGGTTATTTCACCAGATTAAACTCACTTTGCATGACATTGTCCTGAAACGTCTTAAACACGCAAACCGTATAAAAGCACCAATATAATGATATATGTAGACAAAACAATGTAGAATTAGGAGCCTTAAATGTACGATATTTTAGGTCCTATTAGTATCTATCCTAGGTCGGTCAAACATCCTACATGGCACTCACGTCAATACGAGACCCCTGAAAGACATCCCTCTAGTACCCTACCATGCATCAACAAATAAGGCAACTAGCACGTAGTGAAATCATAACTCAACTGGATATAGTAAATGCACACCTATATATATATGTACGTATATATATATAGATAGACAACCAATACAAGCTACGTAGTACAGACAACATCAGAAATCACTATGACTCGTACCTGCTTGTCCAAAACTGACAATCAACACAACACTTATCACCAAATCATAGGAGAAACACTCCTATTCATAAAAGCCCCAAGAAGGAGAACAATCACACTTCCTAGATTACGAGCATACCGAGCTCCAAAACTTCCAATCACTATCAAATCATACTACTAATCACCTCATATGTCACTCCCCGTCATCCACCGATCCAATATAGGGGTAAAATAGTCATTTCAACCTAATGGAAGTCACAAAGGTTGTCAAAAAATGAAAGGGATTAAACGACTCATCAAACCGACCACTTCAAGGTCACATATTCGCCCAATGTTAAAATTGTCATTTCAAGGGAAAAATTATAATTTCAAAATTTATTCCACATATTTTGACATGGGTTAAACCATAGAATCAAACGAGACATAAATCAAAGTCATGAAGCGAGAGATATGAATTTTTGAAAACAATATTGGACAACAACGACCAAAACATAAAGTTAAAGTAACCCTCTTTCACAAAGTCTAACACATTCATTTAAAGGGTAAAAATGACATTTCAAATTTTATCTCAAAGATTTTAACGTAGGATAGGCAACAGAAATAAAAGGGACCTAAATTGAAGCAACGAGGCTAGATATGTGAAATTTTGAAAACGGTGTCGAACAACTCCGATCATAATAGAAAGTTGAAGTACCCCTCTTCCACCAAGGGTAAAATAATCATTTCAAGTGTAAATAAATGATTTCAATTTTCATATCAAATATTTGCACATAGGGCAAACCATAGAAACAAACGGAACCTAATTCGGATGTCCGAGGTGATAGAAAATAATTTTCGAAGTTCAGCAGAAGCAAGGTTGGAGAACCAACCTGCAGTTGGCGACATCTCCATCTCGCCCAAAGGGAGATGTTGCCCATCAACTCAGTGCTGAGATCTGAAATTTTCCAACTTTTCTAAAAAATGTCGTTTTCAAACAGAGTCCGATTTAGACGCTTCCGGTCCCGAAAAATAACAAATATTTGAAAAGTGATTTTTTAATTCGCGGAATCCAAAAATAGTCACCAAAACCTCGGGAAACACAAAAAAGCAAACTTTGAATAAAATTGATTCTCTACAATTTCATAAAATTATTCGTCTTGCCCGTCTTTGTTTTATTTACCACTGATTTCCAAATGTCTAAATCTTTTATAAAATGTATTTAAAATCATTTCAAAACTCAAAATTTCAGTCGGGGCCACGGGGGTGAGCGAAAACGGGTTTTTCACTTAAAAATCGAATGGATTCAAATACAAGTCTTGTGAAAAATTCCGTTTCTAGGTAAGCCAACCGAACAACTAATGGAAACACTAACACGAATTTAGAGACGATTAATGGAGAAACAAAATGAAGAACCGCAAGTAAATGACACCTCTAAGGAAAAGGAAAGTGGCTATACAGAAAGACACAAACCCAAATCCAACCACACTTAGTACTACATTCAAATCCTTAAACTCCATAACGACTTAATCAAGAATGGCCACAACTCCAATGACATTCCAATCCTTAAGATCGCTGAAGGGAACCTAATGGCCGTTGTTAGGGAACCAACTAGTTTTGATTAAAACTTCATCTGAATCTTTCAAATCTCAATTTCACATTTGAAATCCCATCACTTAGGTTTCTAACAAGATCAAGTAGCCATGAATACACAATCGACTAGGGTCACTCATAACCTCGTCTATCATAACCAAAACCTCAATAACACGATTGATGTCACGTTCCTACACCAACGTTAACTAGTTCAACGAATAACACTACTCTAAGCTCACATATCCATATCAAGGATAAGCCATAAGTGCAAGAATCTATCAACATTGTACAATAAAACCAAAGCAAGTGTGTACCTAATCACAAGTATAAGACTCCAAATTCCATTATACTTTAAAGGCAATCATATATATCATATTCTCACATTATTCAATTTTATTTGAGCATTTAAATAACATGTAGAGATAAATCACATAACGGCAACTCAAATGCAATGAGACTCAACACACCTCATAGTACACACCCGACCACACATCCTAACTCTATGAGTCAATGGATATAAATGTCACCCACACAGCCCAGCTGCGATAAATGATCTGAAGATTGATGCACAAGCCTAGCTTGTGACTTCTAGAGCGACACACTTCACCCGGTGGCACAATCCAACTTTATACCCGATTCTCGGACAGACTAGCTCCGTAGGTTGGGAACACCCCCTGACCAGCCCAACTTACGACTTCCTGGGCGACTCCCTAGAAGTCGCAAGCTGCAATAAATGATCTAAAGATCGATGCACAAGCCCAGCTTGCGACTTCCAGAGCAACACACTTCATCTGGTGGCACAATCTTACTCTAGACCTGATTCTCGGACACACTTGTAACACCTCGTGTTAATTTCCTTTTTCCAGAAATTATTTTCGATTGAATTTCGGTTATGACGTCACTTGTTCATGACGTTCTGGTTATCCTTGGTATTTCGCGTGTAAATTTTTCGCATTTATGTTTAAAGTCAATTGGATGACTTTACGGTTTCTCTTTAACGACTTCATGGAATTCTTATTGCCGATTACGCGGTGTCATTTCGACATTTAACGTTTATTGCTTTGACTGGGTAGCGACACGTTTTATTGATCAGGCTCGTTAGGTGTTGATAAGTGCAAATATTATATATTTAAACCCCTTAATTTACATCTTTTAGTTCTATAGTGATATCTTTTATTCAAGTTTTATGATATTTTTGTGTTTATCTTATTTTCTAGGTCTTCATGAAGAATTCAATCAATTCCATGCAAATTGGGTCATCAACTATGCATGAAATATATTCATCCTGACCACCCTTTACTTAAATGCCTATAAATAATTCTGTGTTTTGATTCTGGAAATGGAATTGGTACCATTGGAAAGTTAATTCAGAGACCTTCAATTTGAGCACAAGAATGACCTTATTTCGATTTGAAATGAAGGTGTTATGGCAGTTGCAAGTCAGCTTCAAAACTGCAGAATTGTGCAGAAATCAATGCGGGTTCGGGTTTACCAAAGGGTGATGTGAATTTTACATTTTCTTGAAGATTTACCACATTCATTGGATTATGATTTTACAAGAGTAAATCTGATCCATGTCAAGAAACAAAGACACATGTGAAAAGAAGACAATGGGGTGGAAAGTAATGAATATTCAAACAAAAAGAAATCCAATTTCTCTTTTCTAGTTGTCATTTGATTCCATATTTTCCCTATAAATAAAGGTAGTCTTTCATTTGTAAGAGAGGAAGAATAGGAGTGAAGAGAAACATAGTGATTTATATATTTGTAATGGAAGAGTAATTCTCTAGCTAAGGCTAGGGAATGAATTTAAAATGAAGAACCAAGTGTTTGCATATCCAAGTATTTAATGCTTCAAGGTTAGTATTATTGATAATATATGAATCTAATAATTTTTATTCAATGATTCTTTGCCTCTTTATGCCATGTATATTGAGTTCTTTGAATCAATGAATACACTTAGGTAATTACATCTACGATTCATTATGCCAAACAATGATATAAGTAATGCTCAACCCACTTTATGTGGTGTTCTTGATTTCTTATGATCTTACATAGGTATAATGAATACTTTGAATGTAATTACATCTTTATAGTTCTCAATTCTTATGATTCATATGTAATTAATAATACTACTTATTTAATGGGATTTACTAGATCATTAGTATGTTTATTATTATTGCTAATATAGGCATGATTTGTATTGCTTCATTAGCGATCACTTTCTTGCCATAGCATTTATAATGAACATATAATGTTTCTATTAGTTAACTTATATAATTCATTTAGTATGTTAATTTTTTATTGCTTATAGGCATGATTTGGAGAGTTGCGTTGTTAGTATGGATTATCCTACCAAGCGACCCCTTTCTTGCCATGCAAATATAATTAACATATGATGATTGTATTGGTTAATTTTTATTACTTATTTGGATATGTGGTACACTTGGTTTCGACATTGTAAAGGAATTCTCAATGCCATAGTATTTAATTTAATTCAAGAAAACTACCAAAATCAATCAATCAAATCAATTCAAGGACAAAAATAAAATTCATTTTTCATACATCTTTCCGATTCTCCCTGAGGTTCGACTTTTGGACTCACCAAGACTATATTATAACTTGACTACCTATACTTGGGTATTGTAACGTGGAACACATTTCTAGACACGTCAAGTTTTTGGCGCCGTTGCCGGGGAGACGGCGAAAGAAGAAATTTTAGTTTTGTAATAAATTTATTTTATTTTATTTTTTTCATTTTGTTTATGATTGTTTGGACACGAAATTCTGTAGGACGTGTTGAAAGAAATCTTGTAGTGGGTACATATTTTTTTAATCCTTTGTATTCAGGATCATCGTGTTCAATGGAGGATGATCAAAGTGTGCATGGGAATAATGAAGAACATCAAATCCCAAGAGGAGTGGAAGTTCCTCCCAGTCCTCATGTCCGAACTATGAGGGATTATCTCCAACCACCGCGAAGCACTGCACCTTCATGTATTATTCTTCCTCTTCATGCCAATACTTTTTTCTTCAAGCCAGGTATGATTCAATTATTACCTAGCTTTCATGGTATGGAATCTGAAAACCCTTATCTTCATCTAAAAGAATTCGAAGAGGTATGTTCTACTTTCCGAGATCGGGGGACTACTGAAGAAGTTGTAAGGCTTAAATTGTTTCCCTTTTCTTTAAAAGACAAAGGCAAAATTTGGTTAAATGCACAAAGGCCTCGCTCCATTAGATCATGGCAAGACTTACAAGCAGAATTTTTGAAAAAGTTTTTTCCGGTTCATAGAACCAATGCTTTGAGACGATAAATTTCAAATTTTTCTCCCAAAAATAATGAAACTTTTATGAATGTTGGGAGCGTTTCAAAGAACTTTTAAATGCTTGTCCACATCATGGGTATGAGAATTGGACCATAGTGAGTTTCTTTTATGAATCTCTACTGGCTCATATGCGCCAATTTGTCGAAACCATGTGTAATGGAGACTTTTTAAACAAAGATCCCGAGGAAGCCTTTTTGTTTTTTGACCAAATAGCCGAAAGTGCCCAAACTTGGGACACTTGTCATCTTGATGAAAGAACTAAACTGCGGGAAGGGGTGGAATTTATCATTTAAAAAGTGATGATGATTTAGGAGCAAGAGTAATGCATTTAACTAAGAAATTGGAAGCCTTAGAGTCCAAAAATATGAATGGGGTTAATGCAATAGGAGAAGTAGTGTGTGGAATTTGTGATGAAATTGGACATTTGACAAATGAATGTCCAACAATCCCTGCATTTAAGGAAGTCCTTAATGCTCCGGTCGAAGTCAATGCTTTCAATACTTTCAAAAAACCACAGAATTCTCCTTACTCTGAGACTTACAATAAAGAATGGCGGAATCACCCCAACTTTAGTTGGAGTAAATCTAATTTTCAACAAAGTCAACCCCAACCAAGGCCACAAGCTCCTTATGTTCCACCTCCCAAAAGAGATTTGGAAAATATTCTTGCACAATTCATTCAAAAAAATGATCAAAAGTTTGACCAAATTGTGCAGTGTACCAAACAATTCATGCAGCACATACAAAAGACTGACCGAGCCATTGATGATATAAGGTCTCACATATCAAAATTAACCCCCATACTTTCACCTCAAGAAAAAGGTAAATTTCCTGCCCAACCTCTTCCTAATCCACAAGGCCAATTTATGGTCCAAAGTGGAGAACCTTCCCAAGTCAACATGGAACATGCCAAGTCAATCTCTATCTTAAGAAGTGGAAAGGTGGTTGATAAAACTATTTCAAAGGCCCAAAAGCCCGAGGAATTGGAACCTTCAAAGGAAGCTGAGAAAAAGAGCGAGAATGAGCAAGAAAATGAGGAAATTGAAAAAATCAAAAATAGTGTCACTGTTCCATTCCCACAAAGATTAAATCAATCTTTGTCGGCAATTTCCAATGCTGAAATTCTTGAAGTCTTTAAGCAAGTAAAAGTCAACATTCCATTGCTTGATGTTATCAAGAAAATCCCTTCTTATGTGAAATTTTTAAAATACATGTGCACAACGAAGAGGAAGATGAATGTAAGAAAATAGGCTTTTATGACTGAACAAGTAAGTTCCATTTTACAAAACAAGAGACCTTTAAAATTCAAATATCCTGGTTGTCCGACAATCTCTTGTATCATCGGGAATTGTCATATAAAAAGAGCGTTGCTTGATCTTGGAGCAAGTGTAAACTTACTTCCATTTTCGGTATACGAACAATTAGGTTTGGGGGAACTTAAGGCAACTAATGTGACATTACAACTAGCCGACCGTTCAGTGAAAGTCCCTAGAGGAGTTGTGGAGGATATTCTTGTTCAGGTGGATAAATTTTTTTTTCCTGTGGATTTCATTGTGCTCGACACCCAACCAATGTCCAACCCCTCGAGTCAAATTCCAGTGATTTTGGGAAGACCATTTCTTGTAACCTCAAATGCTGTCATCAATTGCAAAAATGGAATTGTGAAATTAACTTTTGGTAATATGACTCTTGAACTTAATATTTTCTTCTTAAGTAATCAACATAAGGAGTATAATGAGAAAGAAGTCGAGGGGGTTAACTTCATTGAAACAGTTGTGGAAGAATATTTTGAAAAGTCTTTTGTATTAGATCCATTCAAAAAATGTTTAAATGAATCTAATACTTATTTACACAACATTGACTCATTACTTGATGATCCACAAGAACAGAATATTGCAATGGGGATACACATGGTACATGAAGATATTGTCATCACAAGAGAAGAGCAAAACTTGGAACTCAAGCCATTACCGAGTGACTTGAAGTATGCCATTTTGGGAAGCAACAATACTTACCGCGTGGTAATTACATCCAAACTCGATGGTAAGCGAGAGGTAAGATTGATTAAAATTGTTGAAAAATATAAAAAGGCAATTGGGTGGACTTTAGCCGACCTCCAAGGTATAAGCCCTTTGGTTTGTACACACAAAATTTATCTCGAGGAAGAGGCTAAAGCAACAAGGCAACCTCAAAGAAGATTAAATGCACATTTGCAAGAGGTTGTAAGAAATGAAGTTTTAAAATTACTTGATGCAAAAATCATCTACCCAATCTCAGATAGTAAATGGGTAAGTCCTACACCAGTAGTACCCAAGAAATCTGGATTAACTATAGCAAGAAACGAGCATAATGAACTTATACCCCAAAGAGTCACTTCAGGGTGGCGAATGTGCATTGACTATAGGAAACTAAATTCTGTGACCCGGAAAGATCATTTTCCCTTGCCATTCCTAGATCAAATGCTTGAAAGGGTAGCAGGTCATAGTTTTTACTGTTTCTTAGATGGCTACTCGGGGTATAATCAAATTGAAATTGATTTAGAGGATCAAGAAAAGACCACTTTCACATGTCTTTTTGGAACATTTGCATATAGAAGAATGCCCTTTGGTTTGTGTAATGCACCAGCCACTTTTCAAAGGTGTATGCTTAGCATTTTTAGTGACATGGTGGAACGTGATCTTGAAATTTTTATGGATGATTTTACTGTTTATGGATCCTCATTTGATAAATGTCTTACAAATCTTGAGAAAGTCTTGTGCAGGTGCGTGGAGAAAAATTTAGTACTCAATTGGGAGAAATGTCACTTCATGGTGACACGTGGAATTGTGTTGGGTCATATTATATCATCAGAAGGAATTGAGGTAGAAAAAGCCAAAATTGATGTCATTACCAAATTGCCAATTCCAAAAACGGTAAAAGACATCCGATCATTTCTTGGACATGCTGGTTTCTATAGGAGGTTTATTAAGGATTTTAGTCTTATTGCAAAACTCTTATGCAACCTTCTAGCCAAAGATACACCATTTGAGTGGAATGAAAAATGTGATAAAGCCTTTGTCAAACTCAAAGAAATGCTCACTACTACACCCATTATGCAATCACCGGATTGGTGCCTACCATTTGAACTAATGTGTGATGCTAGTGATTATGCTGTGGGGGCGGTACTTGGCCAAAGAAAGGAAATGAAACCATGTGTTATATATTATGCAAGTAGAACGCTCAATGATGCTCAAATGAACTACACCACCATAGAAAAAGAGCTTCTTGCTATAGTATTTGCACTTGACAAATTCAGGTCATACCTAATTAATTCCCCAATTGTTGTTTTCACCGATCATGCTACACTTAAGTATCTTCTTACAAAGAAAGATTCTAAGCCAAGACTGTTGAGATGGATCCTTCTACTTTAAGAATTCAACATCCACATCAAAGACAAAAAGGGAGTAGAAAATGTGGTGGCAGACCATTTCTCCCGCCTTACTTTTAATGAATCTTTAGAACCCTGTCCTATTAAAGATTCATTTCCATATGAGAATTTATTTTCTATTTCATCTTTACCTTGGTATGCTGATATTGTGAATTATCATGTTTCAGGTAAGATGCCAATATCATGGTGTGCTCAAGATCGGAGGCGATTTGTCCAAGAAGCTAAAAGGTTCTACTGGGACGAACCATACCGTTACAAGTATGGCGCCGATTAAATCATTCGACGATGCATCCCAGATGAAGAAATTGAAAGTGTGATGTCTTTTTGTCATAATGAGGCTTGTGGAGGCCATTTTTCTTCAAAGAAAACAACCGCAAAAATTCTTCAATGCGGACTTTATTGGCCTTCCATTTTCAGAGACACCCACAACTTTTGCAAAGCCTGCCCAAGATGTCAAATGCTAGGGGGAATTACAAGACGGAACATGATGCCATTGAACCCAATCTTAATCCTTGAGATATTTGACTATTGGGGCATCGATTTCATGGGACCATTCCCATCCTCATCTGGTAATTTATATATTTTACTTACAGTTGATTATGTTTCAAAATGGGTGGAAGCTAAAGCTTGCAAGGATAATACTCACAAAACTGTCATGAAATTCTTAAAAGAAAATATCCTTGCAAGGTTTGGCATTCCCAAAGCAATCATTAGTGATAGAGGGTTCCACTTTTGCAATCGTACAATTGAGAAACTCATGCAAAAATATGGTGTTACACACAAAGTTTCGACCGCCTACCATCCTCAAACAAATGGGCAAGCCGAATTGGCTAATAGGGAGATAAAACAAACTTTAGAAAAAACGGTAAATCCAAATCGTAAAGATTGGTCATTATGTTTAAATCATGCACTTTGGGCTTACCGTACTACTTTTAAAACCAATCTTGGAATGTCTCCCTATCGGTTAGTTTATGGTAAGAGTTGTCATTTGCCTGTAGAATTAGAACATAAATCTTTTTGGGCAGCTAAAATAATGAACTTTGATTTTGTTAAGGCAGGTGAAAATCGAAAATTGCAACTCAAAGAACTGGAGGAATTAAGGAGGGATGCATATGACAATGCCAAGATATATAAGGAAAAGGCGAAAGCATTTCATGAGAAAAATATTTTGAGAAAAGATTTTGAAATTGGGCAAAAAGTTCTTGTATATGATTCTCGTTTACATCTTTTTCCCGGAAAACTAAAATCAAAATGGAAAGGTCGCTTTTTAATCAAACATGTGTATCCATATGGCACCGTGGATGTGGAGGATCCAAGTAATGGCTTTGTTTTTAAAGTTAACGGACAACGATTGAAGTCATTCTTTGAAATTCCAACTCTGGAAGAATCCATGTCTTTAGAAGATCCAACCTATGTGTAAAAACATTGGTAGTTATTTAGAGTGTGTGTATATTTATTGTTTTGTTTTACAGATTTGTTTCCTCTTTTCTCATCACAGAATTGGTAAGATTTCAACCTTACATTCTCTTTATACATTGAGGACAATGTCCGTTTCAAGTTTGGGGGTAAGGTGATTATATTTTGTTTTTATTTTGTTTATATTTTGTTTTATTATTTTGGGTGATTATATTTAGTTTTTATTTTGTTTTCAATTTTTTTTCAATTTGTGATGTTTTAAAAAAACAATTCAAAATTTTATTAAGTTCTTCATTCGAAATATGTGATTGAGGTCAAGTATAAGTTAATTTGTGAACATGTTATGACTAGGAAGATAGCTGTATACAATTACCCCACTCATGAGTACGTAATAGTTTGATTAAATTAATTTTTAAGATGTGGTCCACATGGGTGAATAGATGAGTGAAATTGAAACCGAGAAAGATAATTTTGACCTATAAGCACTTGCACATATTCTCTATGGGATGATTAATTGATTTTTGACTATGTAGTTGAAAAAATAGTTTTGTTTCAATGATAAGGGGAAAAATCTAAAAAAATAAATAAAATAAAATGAAAATGCAAAAAGTAGTCTTCGATCTGAGTAACCGGCCCATGGTATCACCAATATCATTGTTCGCGTAAAAAGGGGAGAAAACTAATAAGCATAAATCCCATGGAAGAAGTTTGGGCCCAGTTGGTTGGGATTAAAAAAATCCTCGTTGGAAAGTCCGGAGACTTAGAAAGACAAAAAGGGATAAAATGCAAAAGTGATATTGAAGTTGTGTCATGGCAAAACTTGATCAATGAATTATAAGAAGGGAGAATGTTCACAAAAACACGAAAAACTATGTGGATCAGCTGTAGAAATTAGCAAGTTTATTTCACCACTCTGGGGACTATTCTTTTAAATTTAATTCATGAAAACTTTTATTTATGAGTGAGTGGAGATAATTTGTATGCATTTTATTCTTACGACATCATAACATTACATGATTAATGAGTATTTGATTTCATGAGCATACAAGAATGAAGAATAAAAAAAAAATACGAAAAAAAAAACAAACAAACAATGTTTGTGGGTACCATTTCTGTTAAACACTCACGAGACTTCACTCGTCCTACTAAGGATGCCTAGGGGTATAAAAGATTATCAATTTTAATTTTATTTTATTTTTATTTATGTTGGTATTACTAGGGACTAGTAATATGTAAGTTTGGGGGTGTTGATAAGTGTCAAATATTATATATTTAAATCCCTTAATTTACATCTTTTAGTTCTATAGTGATATCTTTTATTCAAGTTTTATGATATTTTTGTGTTTATCTTATTTTCTAGGTCTTCATGAAGAATTCAATCAATTCCATGCAAATTGGGTCATCAACTATGCATGAAATATATTCATCCTGACCACCCTTTACTTAAATGCCTATAAATAATTCTGTGTTTTGATTCTGGAAATGGAATTGGTACCATTGGAAAGTTAATTCAGAGACCTTCAATTTGAGCACAAGAATGACCTTATTTCGATTTGAAATGAAGGTGTTATGGCAGTTGCAAGTCAGCTTCAAAACTGCAGAATTGTGCAGAAATCAATGCGGGTTCGGGTTTACCAAAGGGTGATGTGAATTTTACATTTTCTTGAAGATTTACCACATTCATTGGATTATGATTTTACAAGAGTAAATCTGATCCATGTCAAGAAACAAAGACACATGTGAAAAGAAGACAATGGGGTGGAAAGTAATGAATATTCAAACAAAAAGAAATCCAATTTCTCTTTTCTAGTTGTCATTTGATTCCATATTTTCCCTATAAATAGAGGTAGTCTTTCATTTGTAAGAGAGGAAGAATAGGAGTGAAGAGAAACATAGTGATTTATATATTTGTAATGGAAGAGTAATTCTCTAGCTTAGAATGAATTTAAAATGAAGAACCAAGTGTTTGCATATCCAAGTATTTAATGCTTCAAGGTTAGTATTATTGATAATATATGAATCTAATAATTTTTATTCAACGATTCTTTGCCTCTTTATGCCATGTATATTGAGTTCTTTGAATCAATGAATACATTTAGGTAATTACATCTAAGATTCATTATGCCAAACAATGATATAAGTAATGCTCAACCCACTTTATGTGGTGTTCTTGATTTCTTATGATCTTACATAGGTATAATGAATACTTTGAATGTAATTACATCTTTATAGTTCTCAATTCTTATGATTCATATGTAATTAATAATACTACTTATTTAATGGGATTTACTAGATCATTAGTATGTTTATTATTATTGCTAATATAGGCATGATTTGTAGAGTTGGTTCATTAGCGACCACTTTCTTGCCATAGCATTTATAATGAACATATAATGTTTCTATTAGTTAACTTATATAATTCATTTAGTATGTTAATTATTTATTGCTTATAGACATGATTTGGAGAGTTGCGTTGTTAGTATGGATTATCCTACCAAGCGACCCCTTTCTTGCCATGCAAATATAATTAACATATGATGATCGTATTGGTTAATTTTTATTGCTTATTTGGATATGTGGTACACTTGGTTTCGACATTGTAAAGGAATTCCCAATGCCATAGTATTTAATTTAATTCAAGAAAACAACAAAAATCAATCAATCAAATCAATTCAAAGACAAAAATAAAATTCATTTTTCATACATCTTTCTGACTCTCCCTGAGGTTCGACACTTGGACTCACCAAGACTATATTATATCTTGACTACCTATACTTGGGTATTGTAACGTGGAACACATTTCTAGACACGTCAGGTGTTCTGATGTTTGGGTTTATACCTCGGTGTAATTATTTCGGATTATTTAAGTTATTTAGCCTACCGTAGATTTTCGGGTTCGCGTGATTTCATTTGGGGGATCCTGATACATTTTTTAGATTAATTAAGCCTATATAGATTATTGAAAATAATTATATAGAGGTGGGGTTATTTTATAATTATCGATGTTTAGAGGGTCATTTATCCAATTACGATATATATCTATATACACATATGTATCAGCGGAAATGGGTGCATTCCCGATCGACCTGATTCCTCTCTTCCTTGTGACGATTTGCCAATTCCTCTCCTCTCCACCTTCATCATCATCATCGTCTCATAATCTTGCCGAGAGAGAGAGCGGAGCTGCGTAAGGGAGAGGGAAAGGGAGCCGCGCGAAAGAGAGGAGTGGCCAGGTGGTCGTCGTTGGTTGGGGCGACAGTGGTGACAGGTGGTAGGGACGGCTCATAGTGGTCGTTGGTGGCTGAGGCGTCGCGTGGTGGCGCGATGGTGATGGTCACGCGCAGAGGCGCGACCTGGAGAGGTTAAAGGGACGAGGTTCGCGCGACCAGGTAGGTTGGCAGTGAAGCCCAAGAGTAGCGAGAACATCACCTGGTGGTGACACGACGACAAAGTGGTGGGTCGCGCTGTAGTGACGTGCGGCAGGGGCGGAGTAGGCCGGTTCGACCAGAGCTTCGGGCTTCAGGTTCGACAACTTCCAGTGGTTCGATGACCGCAAATTTTGGTAGTAGCTTCATCTCGACTTAGTGTTCATCATACTAAAATTTCATATTTTTACATTGAGCGGTTTGTCCATAAATTCGATTTATAGGTTAGAATTTTCATTTGGTTTATTTTAGATTTGCCCAAATTTATTAATCTATTGCTAATGGTCTTCGTATATATTGATTAGGTCATTGAGACGAACGTTTCAGTATATTCGAAATAGTTTTCGGGCGACTTTGGTCGGCGGGTTGCATATTCGGGCGCCGACACTTTTCACGGTGAACCGTTTCGGGCTGTTCTGTAAGCGTAAATTAAGGTGGGAAATTTTATTCTCACTTCCGTATCATTGACGTGGTTTAGGTGTGCAAACCCGTATTTATTTTAATTTAGATATATTAAATTATGAATTTAAAATATCTATAATTGGATTAGAATCAAAGTAGGACTTAGAAATTAATTTAAGAAATTAATTAAATTATTTTCATGCGAAATTAAATTAATACCTATTTGAACCGAATGAGAATAGGTGGCCTAGTAACCACTTGAGAATTAAAATGGGTTAGAAAATTTTGTAAAAGTTAGACATGAACTTAGAACGCAATATTAGTTCCCCTTTTTACTGTGTTAGGGGATATGTGAATATGAGGGACATGAACTTAGATGTTATGCTATTTTCCCCTTATTATATGTGGATAATTGCTTTAAGTGATTTATAAAGCATGTTAAAAGGAATGAACTTGTTTTCTTGTGATTTAAATGTTTTAATTGAAATAAAAGCATGTTAAAGAATATTTTCATATATATGATGCATTGCATATTTATGTTGAGGCATTGTTTTTTATTGAGGCCCTATATGCATATTGAGTACACCGTGTCGTGTGAGTACATGGGTGTTAGTCTATAAGGGTAGTGTAACCATGTATGAGTTTGACTTGTGTCGGATAGTCAAATATTTTTATAAATATGATGATATACATATTTGTGTTGGTGCATGTAGTGCATGGGTTCATCTTTTGTAGAGAAAATTCAATTGGTGTGGTCTATGTCCGTTGTGTATGGTGCGTGAGTAGACTTGTTTTGGACTGTCGTAACAACTGGCCAAGGGGTGCTTCTTGCTCCCACGGAACTAATCTTCCGAGAAACATAGACGCTAGGGGAGGACTTGTTCTAATCCTAGGTTCATGATCATGTCGTGGTGGACGTCTTTCTTGTTAAAAGTGTGAAGTGTCAAAAGCACTTAGGAAGAACGGTATGATGAGTCTACCTTCCTTCATGAGCCTGTATTATCAGAAGAATGGTAGAGAATGATCATGTTGACCTTTAGTGGATAGGGTGTGTGGTTGTGTGTGTACCACTGGTGGTGTTGAGTCACATTGCACTTGTATAATATTTATGTGATTTCATTTGACATGTATATGTGATATTATTACCTGTGGATTTTGGAGCATGTTAATTATGAATATTGCGAAATAAATTCATATTTTATTAAAATGCTCAACTGAAAGTGGATAACGTGAAAAATATGATTACATGTGATAATTATTAAAGTATAATGAAATGTATATTTTAATACTTGTGATTATATACTTTTGTGCCCTTGGGGGGTTAAGTATATTGGTGTAGTGACCTCTGTGGATAGTTGAGGTTAGTGACGGACTATATAGTTGATTTTATGTTGAGCCCTTAGAGAAGGCGGGTAATAGTTTTGTGATCATGGTTAGTTGTTTGACCTCTTTAGAGATTTGAGGCGAGGGATTGATTCTAGTATCAATTGAGATTGGAGCCCTTAGAGAAAGCGGGTGATGAGATTGTGAACCCAATGTATTACTCTTCCTTCCTTGTCCTCTTGGACATTATAGGAATCCATGGAGTTGTATTCACTTTTATTTGGCTGTCTTCCAAAAATGGCATTTTTCAAGTCTTGAAATAAGCTCTTTGTATTTAAAAGGAAAAACCCATTTTTGCCTAGCCCCGTACCCACGAAAAGTTTTAGCACTTTATAAAATGATCTTATGATCTTTTTTAAAAATATTTTTACCTTCTACAAGTCGGTGATGGCGATTGACGGAGACCGGGAGCAAGACGGTCATTTTTATTGTGTAGATTTTTAAAGAAAACCTATTATATGGAAATTCTCGAGATTCTGAGGTTATGAAAATTCTTTCTCAGAAATGTCGACCTGTAGTGTTTTGAAAGGTGGTTTCTTGTTTCACCTTTGCTTTGGATCATTTCTATGTCTCGGACATGAGACTTGGTGTTGTTTAGTGCACACATATACTGTTGCATTTCCATTCTTCTTGTTTGTTGATGTCACCACCTAGATGATTTGAGTTGTTACACGTGTTAGGGGCATAGATGCCGAATTGATTAGTTTCTTTTGCCCGGGTGTTCTCCCTAAACACTTGTGGTGTTCTTAACCTTGACGTTGTTGTCTCGGTTATCCGTTGGTTTAGCATTGAGACTTCTTTTCCCCTTGCTTTGGTTCCTTGACTCTTATGTGGTTGTCATGAGAGTAGTGTTCAGGTACTCTCTGAGATTCGACCGTTTAGCGTTCCTTATCTATAGTGAGAGTGTTGGTGATTTATTGACCTTGTTGGAGATAATATTTTGAGATTTTCATTTGGTAATATGATGAGGTGATTCCATCCATGAGGTATAGATTTTTTCTAGGAATGGGATTATCTTTCTTATATATATATATATATATGGATGACAATTGTGTTAATACGCAAGGATGTGAGTGTTTTTCCTCTTGTGTTCTCGGGGAGTGAGTTATGAGTATTCCTTGGTACTAGTGGTGGATTTTGATTCCTGTGGATATTAGATGTGAGTGTGATTTCATCTGTTTGGATCTTCTGATTAGCGTTGTGAGCGCTTGATGATTTGTTAGATTGGACCTGGGTGTCATGTACCTAGTATACGTTGGTGAGAGTAGCGTAGACTACTGGTGTTGGTACTTGGAGTACGAGTCTTAGTCATACCTTATAGACTCATGTTGTGTACTTATATATGTGTATATATATATATATTTACAAATAAATATATATTTATTTACGGTAGTATATGGGTACGTGCCTTGTGGTCGCGTAGTTGGGATTTGTTGGGCTATGTATCTTGCTAGATTGATTAGCATTACCTAAACAGTCAGGATGTGGTAGTTAGGATATCATTTTTTCCACTGAGCTTATTTACTCACAGGGGTATTTCATCACCCTCTGGTATTCCCACGCCAAGTTGCAGGAAATATTACGGCTACGGGCAGCATGCGGTACAATGGCAGTTTTCTACTATTTTTCTTTTTACAGGTTTTGGAGTTGCCAAGTAATGCAGTTACAGTTGCAGCGCGGTTGGTTTGGGGACGATAGTTATCTTCTGTCAGTTTCTTTACCCATGTTTTGTGGGATTTTCATATATTTCTCTTCGGAGCCAGTCTGTTGGCATATCGCTATTGGTATATCTTTTATTTCCTGTATTTATTATTTCAGGATGTCATTGTATCTATTCTGCACTGCCATGTGTATTTTTGTATTCTTATTCGAGCATTTATGGCTCTGTTTATTATAGAGGGTTGTGTATGGGTTGGTGGTTTCTTTCCACTACCTTGGCCGTAGTAGGATTGATGAATGTTAGGCATGTGAGCCATTTATATTATCCAACTGTTATTGGCTGGTTATTCTGTTGTGGTTGGGTGTCCGAATGTTCCATTTACAAATGGAACTTTGCCGGATTTTCGTTAGATTTCGCTGTTTTGTTCTATCATTCATTTGGGTATGGAATATATAATTTTTTTATCATTATTCCATACGTTTTCATGGTTACTGATATCTTAGTTGGTCGTTCATATTAAGACTCACAGCCCGGATTCCTCGGATGTCCAGGTTCGGGAGTCTTAGGAATTTAGGGGTGTGTCAGTATGGTATCAAAGTATAATAGTGAGTTTCTATTATTCGATTTGGCATGGAGTATAATTTTCATTGTTATTCCCTGTATTTCCTTGTTGTTGTTGACTCTAGTGGTCGATTGACTGACGTCATTCCTTGGAAATTCCCTGACTCTCCGGGTTGGAGTTTCGGGAATATTAGGGGCGTGACACACTAGTTCCGCAGGTTGGAAACATCCCCTGACCAGCCCAACTTGCGACTTCTAGGGTGATGCCCTAGAAGTCGTAAGATGTGGTAAATGATCTGAAGATTGATGCACAAGCCCAGGTTGCCACTTCCAGGGCGACGCCCACACAGCCCAGCTGTGATAAATGATCCGAAGATCGATGCACAAGCCTAACTGCGATAAATGATCCAAAGATCGATGCACAAGACCAGCTGTGATAAATGATCCGAAGATCGATGTACAAGCCCAGCTTACGACTTCCAAAGCGACGCACTCCACCCGGTGGCGCAATCCGACTCTATACCCGATTCTCAGACAGACTGGTTTCGTAGGTTGGGAACACTCCCTGACCAGTTGTTGCGACGATCTGACATAAGTCTACTCCCCCATGGTTACATGACCGGGCGTAGACCAAGACCAATTGAATTAAAATATAAAAGGTGTACTCAAAATGCACTATGTCTCAATGACCCATGCACCAACACAAATATTTACTTTATCATATTTATGAAAAACATTCCCTAGAAGGCCAACATGAATGCCATCCATCCTTTAACACACTCTAAAATCACAATTAAAGTATTAAATCACAAGGAAACATTCTCATGCACAATTCATGTTTCAAATCATCAAGTTGTCATTTAATTCACAAGGGTAACATTTTCATTCATTTAACTTGTTTTTAATTTAATTAAAGCGATGATTCATATTATCTTATTTTCGTACACAAGTTTAAATTTCAAGATAATAACTTCAAAATTCAATAAACCTTTTGTTAGTTCTGTTATTTTATTTTATTAATAAGATATTTGTATCTGAATTGCGTGTTTAAGCATGTTTCAGGTCCTTAACGCGAATTTGGGTTAATTTCGATGAATTCACAGGAATAACGACTAGAGAGCATTCAAAAGTCAAGACCAAAGAAGAATGAGGCAAATCTTAGTCGCAAATTGAATAAAACCAACCAGAAATGAAAATGACAAGTATTCGGGATTTTACGAGAAAATAGGAATAATAGCTGGAAAACCCAAAAGACATAAATAGAGGGACAACTTCAAGTAACCATAACTCGGTCAAAATAACTTCAAATGGAGTGATTCAAAGGCCTAAACTCAAGAACTCGATGTCGGCTTTCCAACGAGCTAAAGTATGTCAAAAATAAACTCCTGTAGCAAAAGTTATGGCCGAAACAGTGCTAGTGCGCAGTGCTATTGTTAACTTTCGTGAAAATGTCTACCGATCGATCGGATTCCAACTGATCGATCGCCCGATGATAGCCCAGACTCCCCACGTGCTGATATATATGATATATCCTAGCTCTTCTGCACTCTACAACATATGAGAAGGGTATAATTGGTACAACAACCAAAGTTTGAGTGGTCCTCACACCTAGTCAACATGGATACTAAGAAAACTTGGAGTCCAATTCTTCTTGGAGTGCAAGAAAAGAACATGTCATATCTACACCAACTTTTGTCTATAAATATATGAAGACTTCATGAAGAAAAATATATTTTTCAATATAGAATAGATCGTTCTATAAAAAGTCTCTATTTGTCACGCCCCAAATTTCCAAAGACTCCCGAACTGGGACATCTGAGGAATTCGGGGTCGTGATCCATGAAATGAGCGACAAACTAAGAATATTAATACCATAAACTGAATGGAATATTATTAATAATAATAATTCCATACACAACAAAGCGGCAGCTACACCAAATGATACACAAGACACATCGAGGTGCCGAAAGAATACATCTCTACAAAGATGCAATGATACCAAATACAAGGAAGGGATATACCAACAGACTGGCTCCCATGAAGTACAACAATAATCCCAATACAGGGGACAAGTAAAGGAAACTAAGATGGAACAATACTACGTACAAACGTCCCAAAACCCGCATCAACATCTATGCCACGAGCTGCCAGCAAGAAAATCAGATACCTAGCTGAAACATCACCTACAAAGTGGTGTAAACCACCATGGAAAACCAACGTCAGGGTGAGCTCATTGAGCCCCGTAGGAAAAACTATCCTAAGTGTCACATCCTCCGATCGTTCAAGTCGAATGAAAACCAACCCGTGTACATGCATCTACCCTAGGTCAGTCAAATATCCCACATGACACTCAAGCTAATACGAGACCCTGGAAACACCTTCCCCTAGTCCCCTACCATGCATTAACAAATAGGGCAACCAGCACATAGTAAAACATAGCACAACAATATATAATAACTCACACCTACATATATATATATATATATACACGTATATATAGAGAGAGTGAAGTATATAACCAATACAAGCCCCGTAGTATAAACCCCCTCATATATCACTACGACTTGTACCCACTAGTCCCACACTGATAATCAACACAACACTATCACAAAACCATAGGAGTCTAATTATACACTCCAGGAATAATAACAGTCACACTTCTTAGATCACGAGCCTATCCAGCTCCAAAACCTCAATTAGTATCAACTCATACTATCAATCACCTCACATCTCACTACCAACACCCGTAAACCCAACAAAGGGTTAAAACAATCACTTCAACCTAACGGAAGTCACAAAGGTTTTCGAACAACAAAAGGAAGTGAAATGGATTGAATAACCCATGACCCCGACCACTCAAAGATTACATGTTCGCCCAAGGATAAAATTGTCATTTCAATAGCAAAAATATACTTTCAAAGGTTACTGCACCTATTTGGACATAGGTTGAACCATATAAATAAATGGAACCGAATTGAAAACCCTGACGCGAGAGATATGAATTTTTTAAAATGGCATCAGACAACGCCGACCCAAACAGAAAGTTATAGTACCCCTCTTTAACCAAGGTTAAAATAGTCATTTCAAGTGCAGATAAATGATTTTAAATTTTGTATCAAATATTTGGACATAGGACAGGCCCTAGAAACAAATGGGACCTAAATCAAAATCACAAGGCGAGAGATATGCATTTTTGAAAACGGTATCGGACAACGCCGATAAAAATGGAAAACTGAAGTACCCCTCTTTCACCAAGGGTAAAACAGTCATTTTAGATGTAAAATATTTATTTCAAGTTTCAAAAACAAATTTTGTACCTAGCACAAGCCATAGGAACAAACGAGACCTCAATCCAAGTTAGGAGGTGAGAGATATGAATTTTTGAAAACAGTATCGGGCAATGCCGATAAAAACGGAAAGCTGAAGTACTCCTTTTTCACCAAGGTTAAAAACTTCATTTAAGATGTAAAATCATTATTTCAAGTTTCGAAAACAAATTTTGTACTTAGCACAAGCCATAGGTACAAACGAGACCTCAATCCGAGTTACGAGGTGAGAGAAATGAGTTTCCGAAAATGGTCAAAACAGGGCTGAATTTCCGAGAGTCGGCTGCCCGGGGCCAAGAGTCAGATGCTAGCTCTCCAGCAGCTGGCTGCCCAAGGACGAAAGTTAACAAAAATGTGCAGCGAAGCCAAGTTTCCAGCAATCGACTGCTAGCTCTCCGGCAATCGGCTTCTTCAATACGAAACTTCAAAAATGACTCCCAAATAGTCTTAAACCCTTAGGAATCATGAGGCAAAGTCCTTAAATCATTTGGGAACTTTTCGAAATCAGAAATATCAGTTAATCTCGGTTAAGTTTAATCAAAAACATTTTCTTGAAAATCCGTAAAACTAACCGTCTTGCCCCCGGTCTCTGTTTTGGACACCGCCGACTTTCAAAAGTCAAAATCTTTTATTTCATGACTTTAAAACCATTTCAAAACTCAAGTTTTTGTCAGCATGATGGGGAGTAGGCGAAAACGTATTTTTCACTTAAAGACCGAATAGACTCAAACACAAGTTTTATGAAAAATCCATTTTCGAGAAAACAAACAAAAAAACCAACGGAAAACCAAAACATATTTGCAGACGCTTAAATGGAATAAGAGAATCAAGAAGCGGGAGTAAGTGGCAACTCAAAGGAACAAGGTGAGTGGCTATACACAATGACTCTAACCCTAATCCAACCATACTTCATTCCACATTCAACTCATAAACCCTATAACAACTTAACCATGAATGATCGCATTTCTGATGACATTCAAATCCTTAAGATAGCTAAAGGAACCCTAGTGGCCGTTGCCATGGAACCAACTAGTTTCAACCAAGAACCCCTCCCAATTATTTCAACCTCAATCTCACATTCGAAACCACGTCACTTAGGTTTCTAACAATGTCATAGGGCTATCAATACCCAATAAACTCGGTTTTCTCATAACTTTCCCTATCATGACAAAAACATCAATAGCACGGTTAACGACACGTTGCTACACCAGCGCTAACTATACCACAAAACCATCAATCGCCTTCTCAAGGCTTCAACCCACATTCAACTCAATAGCCACAACCGACTTTACTTATCACAAGAAAGTCCTTAAACCAACTCATATCACCCCCCTAAGGTATATAAGCGCATAACAACAAGTATAATAATTTATCTCACATTATACTTTAAACAAGGTACGCAAAGCATATTTTCACATCTTTTCATTTCACTTTAGCATTTTAATAACATGTGAATTATATATCTCAAAATTCACATTAAACATGTTTTTCAACCACAAAGGATAACTTCATGATCCACATGTAAACATAAATCACATATTAGCAACTCAAATACAACGTGACTCACACACCTCATGGTACTCACTCGACCACACCACCCTACTTTAAAGGTCAATTGGATCATTCTTTAACCATTCACTTTTTGAGGATACACGCTCAAGAATGAAGGTAGATTTATCGTACAGTTCTTCCCAAGTGCTTTTGAGACTTACACTTTTAACAAGGAAGATGTCAAATACGACACTGTTGTGCGCATAGGATTTGGACAAGTCCTCCCCCTACAGTCTGTGTTTCTCGGAAGATTAGTTCCGTAGGAGCAAGAAGCACCCCCTGTCCAGCTGTTACGACGATCCAAAACAAATCTACTCACGCACAATAAACAAACGGACGTAGACCACACCAATTGAATTCTCTCTACAAAAGGTGAACCCATATGCAATATGTCTCAATGGGCCATGCAACAACATAAATATGTATTTCATCATATTTATCAACAACATTCCCACCATGTCAACATGAATCTTTTTCACTATTCAACATTCTTTTAAAATTCATTTAAAGCAATAATCAACAAGAATGTCTTTTCATGCAACATTCATGCTCCAAATCATCAAGTTTTCCTTTAATACACACGGATATAATTTTATTCCTTAAACATGCTATTAGTTCAATTCAAGCAAGTTTTCATGAATCACACCTCAACCTAACATCAATTCCCAACATAGAAAATGTCATTCACAAGGGAAATTAGATAGTCACTCTAAGTTAAGATGCTTAGTTACACCAATCACATAGTATAACCTCAAAGGTATTAACCAAATGAGCTAGCCTAATCTCATTCCAAGGATACATCCCTAACATCCACATGCACATATGTATAATTACAGTCACACATATACACAACTAGACTCACATATATATACATATATATATCATCATACACTTCACAATTTGATCATGGAAATCTCAAGAACAACCACCCACTAGCATGCATCATAATCCTATCAATATTATCATCATGTAGTTCACAAACAAGGGTTAACTTATATACACATACTCAACCCTAACTTCACAATTTCAGGGATATACTTAGCAATTTTTATCTAAATTTAGGAATCCTAGAATCAAACTCACAACCACACAATCATATAATGGCTAGTTAAGAAGTTTTCCCCTACCTCTTGAAGAGCAACACAACCACAAGGCAAGGCCTATCCAACCCTAGCTCTTCCCCAACCAAAATCCAAGGAGCAAACTAGTGGAAAGCTTCACCATAGCCCCCTAACCATGAATCAAGCTCCAACACATGAGGGAAACAAGAATCATTAAGTAGTTTTAACAAGAAACCCTATACTAGGGTTTGAATGGAAAATACACAAGGAAGGAAGAACACTTACCAATCATTGACTCAAACCAAAGAGAAAAACACCTTGAACATCTTCTATGTTGATGGCCACACCAAACTCCCAACTTAGGGTGATCAAATCAACCCCTAAGTGGAGAAGAAGCAAAAGGGAGAAGCTAAGAGAAAATGGAGAGGAAAAGATTATGTCTTGCCAAATGAAATACAACTACACCCACACATGTGTAGAGATTTCCCACTCACCCCTCTCACCATCCAATGGACCAAAACAAATATATGGAAAAAGGAAATGAATCCAAGGGCTAGAAACAAGTCTTGCAATGAAAGACTTAATACATCACTCACAAAACCCATTAATTTTCCAAACAATGCCTTTACATCCAAGGGTTAAGAATAAGGCAATGGAAATTAATTAAGGATCCAAAGGTTGACATGAAGTCTTGCCAAGTGAAAGATCAAGAATAATGGATTCTTGCATTTAAGTGTCAACCAAACAATGCCCTATGATCCAAGGGTCTAGAACAAAGATGGGAGAATGAGATCAAGGGCTATGAATGAGACACCACTTGAAAAATGGGAAATGACAAAACTATTCTCAACTTAGGGTTAATTACAAGAGTGTCATCAAGCCTCTTCATTACCCTTCTACCCTTGTCATTCTCTCAAATTACTACTATACCATTCATCCCCCAACACTTAGCCAAATCTCTACACTTTTCACTAAGTTCTCTAAATATGAAAATACTCATTTACCCTTTGGTCATTTCTTTCCCGAAATCGTTTCGAACTATTCTCATTACTTACAACATGAAAATATAACAAGAAATTCACATAAATTCTACACCGAACATCTACACTAAACTAGGGTAACACTTTCGGTAACGTAACACGATTGCCGAAGCTCCAATGAGAAAATGTTGTACGAACCCACATAGTTGCCAATGAACAATAAATCTCGAAGCCGAAAAAAAAAGTCCACGTCGTTGTCTCGCTAAGTCCAAAACATAAACGCGAAAAATTTACACGTACCAAGAATACACAAGATGTCATGAATAAGTGACGTTACAAACGTTAATACTTGGAAAAGAATTCCAGAAAGGAGAAAGGAAAAAGCGGGGCATTACACTCTCTATGAGAGAGGCTCCCTTCCTGAAGAACTCAAGAAGCAACAATCCAATCATGTAGATGGCGGATGCATAAACAATGGAGTCTCCTTTTTCCATGACCGGTTAGTCGGTATCTAGGATTTCCAATAAAACCCTAGCCGAGTAATATAGTATTTTATTTATTTTTATTGCAAAGGGGGGAATCTGATGAAGGGAACTTATATGATAATTATGTAGTGAGAGACTGAACAAGACCACCTAAATAACATTTATCTATTAATTCTTTACTTAAGCTGAGATTGAATTAATGATTTATCTTGAACAACCATGTTTTTACTAAGGGCAAGAAATCCAATGTTTAAATAACGGTTTCTACATAATGGTACTTATTTGGCATGATAAAGTCTTAGGTTTACACAGTCCATGCTTAGAGAAGATGATTGTTAGCATGCTTTTTAATTTCATGTTTTAGGAATAGTTATAGTATAGATGCATACAACAGTTATACTAATCGGAGATGGATTATAGCAAATATAGACCGATTGCATAATTTTTAGGACTAGGCAACTAGTTGTAGCGTTATTAGTTTGATTAATATAATTTATACTGTCCTCTTGCAATAATATAATTAAATGAATACATTATAAGCCTAGTGGTGGAATTGGAATTCAATCTTAGATTTGTTTATCTTGAGTGAAATCAAAAATAATTATCTTTAATTTATTTTATGTTTAGTAGTTTAATCAAAAAACCAATCAAACAACTTCTATAAATAAAATTCAACTTACTACTTTATAATTATTTGAAATACGACTTTGATCTCTGTGGTTCAAAACCCTCTTTACCCAACTATATTATATACTACTCCCGTACTTGTGACTGAAAGGTTAAAATTAGATCGTGTTAATTCCTTATTTTTTGACACTTTTATTTTCACACGTCTGGAACCAATCACAAGTTTTTGGCTCCATTGTCGGGGATCAAACGAATATTTCAGATTATTGTATTGAATTTTATTGAATTATTATACTAATTTTAGTTTATTTTCGCATTTCTTATTTTTATTTGTAGGTCAGAAACCACACTATTCGAAACTGCAATTTTCCAGAAAATTTCACGAACTCTAGTTCTGATCGAGCGACAGTATTAGTGATCGACCGGTAAATTCACTGATCGTTCGGTACGTTTTTTTATCGAACGAAACTTAATTTAATCATACGGTTTGTTTTGTGATCGATCAGAATAGCTTTTGTTCGTACAAAAAATAAATATAGATAGAAAAGATACATTCGATCACATCACAATAGTATCAGAAAAAAATAAAAACATAATCTTTTATAAAAGGAAATTTGTTTTCAGATTTACATACCTATATATCTTATTATCATAATAAAAAAAAATAAAAAATCTAATGTTTGCCTAAAAAATAAAAATATACAGATTTAGATAACATATATATATCTTATTATTATAGATAAAATATATATATATATATATATATATACAAATATTGTATATTTAAACTTAATATATATTGATCTACCTAACTTATTGATCAGTGTTGTGATTGATATAGTATAGTACACTAATTAAAATATACACGATTTAAGGATTTACTATATTAATCATATTTAAGTATAATATATTTAAATATATATATAACCATAACTATACAATCTTCAATATAAAACATATTTATAATAAGTTAGTGAAAAAAAGGGATCATCCCCCGTTTTTACATATTAACGAGTTGACTTTAGTTTCCAACTACTAATCAGTGTTTACTGAAATTCTTTTGGGGTTATATTGATTGTCATTGGTTTCTATTTTTCCATTACATTTAAAAATAAAAATAAAAACAAACTTTAATAGTTCAGTTGTAGCGTCCGGTATTTTTATGTTCTAATTTAAAAAATTTATTAATGATTAAATGCATACGTGATTATGTGTTTAATGTTATTTTGTGCTTAATATGTTTATATGCTTAGCATGAGAAACATGTTTTATGTGATATTAAAAATTGTAAGTTTTATGTTGTATTTTCATTTTGAGAATAATGAAAATTCTTGGAAATGATTTCGGGAAAGAAATGACAGAATGCTAAATTGGTATTTTCATATTTAGAGCACTTAGTGCAAAGTGTAGAGATTTGGCTAAGTTCTAGCCATTGATCTTATTCTCCCATCTTTGTTCTCAATCCTTGGATCATAGGGCCTTGTTTGGTTGGCACTTAAATACAAGAATCCATTATTCTTAGTCTTTCACTTGGCAAGACTTCATGTAAACCCATGGATCATCTATTCATTTTTCTTGCTTTATTCTCAACCATTGGATGGTGAGAGTTGTGAGTGGAGAATCTTTACAACTCTTAGGGTTACCTCACTTTGGCGAGACTTCCATTCTCTCATAAATTCTTGCCCTCTTTCCCTCTTGCTCTTCATCACTTCCTCATTGATTTCATCTCCTTTCACTTGGAGTTTGAAAAAGTGTTCAACATGGGAATTGGTAGGTTTGCTCTCCTCTTCTATTTGCTATAAGTGTTGGGGTAAGTTCCTAGCTCTCTTGAGGTTTTGAACTTCAAACCCTAGATTTTCCATTCTTGAAGCTATGTTCAACTATTGATTTTTAGTTTCCTTTTCTCTTGAATCTTATTAAGGACCATAAGTTGAACCTTATCACTAATTTTCGGTTATTGGAAACTTGGGAGTTCATCTTGTGTTTTCAGCTCACTTTTAGGTTGGAGATTTTGGTATATGTCATAACTAGCTCTTTCCTTTTGAGTATCCTATTCATGGAACTCTAGTTTAGAAATCAGTAGGGTTTGAGTTGATTATTGTGGTTGGAGCCACTTTCGTAAAGTTTCGGTTTATTGTTGACACCATAGTAATTTTGTGATTTATGAATGATGTATTGCTAGTTGGAAGTTATCCTATTGAACACTTGGAGTGGTAGCTTGGGTTGGACCTCTCTTGGGCATTCTTCAATAGGCTTGCTTGGATTGAGATAGGGGAAAATGAATTGTTTTCGTCTTTGTACGAGGGTGCGTCCATCTTTGTGTATATATGTCGTATATATATATATATATATATATATATATATGAGAGTTAAGTCTTGACAACTTAGACAGTGAACTAGGCCCTTGAAAACATGATTGTGTGATATAAATGATTGTTGTGATTTATTGCTTATAAATGTGAAATTGTAAGCATTGTGATAAATGCAGTACAATATATTGTCTAATGATAAAAACATGTATAGTGATTGAACATGTTGTGAACCATTGCTTATAAGTGTGAAATTGTAAGCATGATGGTTATTGAGTACAATATATTGCAAATGAGAAAATCATATATTGTGATGGAACATGATTGTTATTGAAAACCTTTATGCTTATTGAGTACATCATGTAGTGTCAAAATCATGGTGTTGCTATATGCGGGTCGTGTAATCATCTGTGGATAGTCTTGTGTCGGATCGTCGCAACAACTAGCCAGTGGGTGTTTCACACCTACGAAATTAGTAAGTCCAAAAATGTGATACCGGGTTAGGAGTCGCAAGTGGGCTCCTCTCGTATTCTTGACCTTTGGAGTCTTGGGGCACGGAGTTGCAAACGGGACTTTCGTGCAACAATCTTTCTTGTTCAAAGTGAAAGAGAGAATATTTGCTTGGGAAGAATCGGTGTGATACTCTACATTTACTTGATGAGCTTGTATCCTCAAAAGTAAAATGGCCAGAGTATGTATTCGTTAACCTATGTTGGGAAAAGTGTGTATCATTAGGTATGTTGGGTTGCATTGCATCTAAACTGCTATAAATATTTTATTACGGTTTTTATGTTGAAACATGCTACAATTGTGAATAATTATGATGTGAGCATGTTGGGGGAATTATTTGTTGGGTTCGATGGGGTTCTGGATTGGTGTGAGAGTCATATGGAATAAGAGACTGACCTAGGATTAGTAGCATGAACCTTGGGTGGGTTGTACCACTCGGACTACCGAGATTGAGGTGATGACGCTTCCTCCACTGGGCTAGTGAACTCACCCCACGACTTATATATTTTTTAGGTGATGATTCCATTGGGAGAGATCAGTAGTCTCTCCGTGGATGTGTGACATTATGTCCGCCCTTTTGTGCAGGGGTAGCGGACCATACATATTTTTGTTGGGCGTTTACTTGATAAACATGTATGTATAAGTTTCTTTTGTTCATGTAAGTCAATGGTGTTAAACTACTTTCTTTTGGACCCGGCTAGCATGTTAGCCGAGGAGTTATTATCGATGTATGTCCCTTGGAGCGTTATACACGGGGACTTTATTATTTTGGTGCATTTCGGTGCCGAAAATGTAAAGACTCTTTCGTGTTATGAAAACTATGTCCTATTTTGCCTTAGTGCATTTTAACTACTTGGGTTATGAATCCTTTCATTTGGATTGCGACGTGAATGATATTATCGGATGTGCTTATTAGGTGTCCGGCCAAAAATGGCGTTATTCTAGGTTTTCAAACAAACCCTATCATTTGGGAATAGAAAAACCCTTTTTCGCCTACCCCCGTAACCCCGACAAACTTTCTTGTTCTAGAAATGGATTTACAAAAACTCATTTTCTTAAAGATTTCACCTTTTGGAAACCGGTGGTAATTAAAACGGAGATCGGGGGCAAGACGAAAGATTTTACAAAATTTATAAAAATTACTTTTATGCCAAGTTTAAGTTTTACGCATTTCCTGAGGTCTCGGTGACTATTTTTACTTTCCGCAATGAAAAATTCAGTTTTCCAATATTTATGATTTTTCAAGACCGACGATGCGAAAAACGGAGCCATATCGCAAAATCTCGCATTTTTGCATTTTTAAACTTACATTTTCTTAAAATTCCAAAATGTTTGCACAACCACAAGTCGGTGGGGGTTTACCGAGTACTCGGTCACCGAGTACTTAAGGTACAGCTCGATGGATCTTGAATTGTGCGCACCATTTTATTTTATTTCCGTTCTCTCATTGATGCTTCACCACTCCTTCTATTATGCTGGTGGCATGTAGTAGGGGTCTAGGGGGATGATATTTGTTATTTTGAAGGATTGGTTTAGATTCACATTTCGTCTTCCGCATTTATCTTTCATGTTTAGTGTACGGTTTACGTCACCCTTGGATTTCTTAGTCTCCGTTTGGAGTAAGGAAATTCGAGCCATGACAACTTGGTATCAGAGCGAGTTCTTTATCCATGGGGCGACGGGAAAGGGCCGATATCACTTTTTGCTTTGTGGTCTTGAGATTATGACTTGTCACCTAGTAGTGGTAGTTGTTTTATCGTGTCGACTTGTGCGTATATCGGTATGATGGTATTATGTTATTGGCATATCTTTGGGTTGGTCATGCATTGATCATTTCCTTCTTCTTTCCTAAAGTTGGATTAGCTTATTGATGGTTCAGAATTTTCTTATTCTTTTATTGCATACGCCTTAGCTTCTTCCTTGCTTCATCTTTGGGATTAGTTTCTCTCCTCTTGATGGCATATGTTTTATCTATACGTTAGTGGGATGTAGTATGTAGTTGATTCGAGTGTGTCATGATTGTGAAATCGCAATTGCTCGATGGTCGTTATCCTTTGGCTTCACTCCCTTTAGCATGACGAGCTTCGACTTCATTTTGGGCATGGATCGTTATCAACCTTCCATGTGTGAATGATTGTTTTCAAAATTTGACTTGTTAGAGGGGTATGTCCTGTGCTTAGTTGTGTATCTCGAACTAGTGTGTTGACGTTCGAGAGGAAGGTTTCATCCTTATGGTTTAAACTTTCTTTCTCGTTGTTTCTCTTTCAGAGTCATGACGTATGAAAGGGATCCTATTCGAGTTGGGGAGCTAGTGAATGCGGCTCTAGTTGATGAGGTGCAGACCACGTGTCAACTGACAGCAGTCCTCAGATAAGCGACTAGAGCTCTCTGGGCAGTTGAGGATGCATTGGTTTCTCAAGGGGTGCAATGATCGGGATTTTGCATCGGGACACCGCTAGAGTAGGGTTTTAGGAAGCATTTGAGCAGGATTGCTCGTATTGCTGCAGTTCAGCAGTGCTTACAATCAGTTACACCTATTAATTCGCCATCGAGTCTTCCTCCTCGATGCTTTTTTTGTGGATAGCTTTGGCACAACCTGTTGGCATGTCCTCAACGTCTGCCCACTCTTGACGGACCTTCGAGTGTGTGTTTCTCTTGTGATCGGTTAGGTCACCTTTCTAAGGATTGTCCTTTGTTGTACAGTTGACTGTTTGACATGGTGCTGCCTCTTGTACAGTCGACTTCTCCTGCACCAACTATTTCTTTTCCTTCTGGGGCTAACCGGAGGGAGGTGGTGTGTTATTGTTGTTATCAGCTTGGACACAAGAGGCCACAATGTCTGCTATGTTCCCTGACAATGAGTGGTTGTATCGGATGCAAGCAAGGTTGATTTTAGTGCGGACTGCAGGGTCATATCGCCAAGTATTGTCTTTTAGTTGAGGTTCCTGTAGCATCTCCTCAACATTCACCCTTTCAGGAAGTGAATCTGTAGGGTTATTCCTCTTCTGGGCCGCACTATTCCAGTCAGGCTATTTGATTTTTTTGCATCCCTCACCTTCATGCGAGGTAGTGTCTCTTACTCTTCCTTTATGGTGGGATTTTGATTAATGCAGTTAGTTTTTTTTTCCCATGTCTCTTTGTATCGCATGTTACTTGTTAGCCTTACGAAGGTTTAGTTATGTCCACTTTGAGCGTACGTTGCGTAATGAGGTGTAACTACTTCATTAAAGGGTTTGGTGATTAGATGTCCTTGTGTAGGTGTCGTGAGGTAGATTTTTCTTATAGAAGTAGTTGCTAGTAGATGTATTCTCCTATGGTATTTAATGTGTGTTAACGAGTATCATTCTAGTAGTTCGAGGTTGTTTTAATTGGGGTTATGATGTATTTGTATCCTTCCATTGTTATCAATGGACTTGAGGTATTCATTGATTGTGAATTGAAGTTTGTGTAACACTAAGAGATGTGTTTTATGAGCCTTGGAGTGATAATCTGTGATGAGAGAGTTGTGAATCATTGTGTATGACTTAGAGATGGAAAGTATGATCTTGCATTTTCTTTAGCTTGTAAATAGTGGGCTTGTGTATAAGTCTTGATTTATTTATTGAAAGTAGGAATGGTGTTCGAGGAAACGATTGCTAAGTTAATTGGTGATGGTTAAAATTTTGAGAGTGGTTTATGTTTAGACTCACTTATTAGTGATGATTTTGATTGGAGATCTTGATATTGATATTTGGTAGTGTTGTAGCTAATAATTGTCATTTAAGTTTTTAATTCTGGGGATATGAATTGGTGATTCACTTGAGGCATGATTATTAGCTAGTATACGAGAGTGTTGATTACAGAAACATGATTTGAGGAATAGATTAAGAGTATGACTATCTGTCCCGAGAAGATGGTGGACTTGATAAACAGTTATTGGTGTTGTATGGTTTATGTTGTTGTTAGAACATGAGTTTAGACCTTTGTTGACCTAGAAGGCATGAAAATTTGAGATGTTAAGATTTACGGTGATTGAGGTATGCAGTAGAGTGATCAAAGTGCAATGAATGATAGTTAGTACATGATTGTAGTTCCTAGTTGAACAAATGTATGACTTGTAACCTTGAGGTTCCTTAGTGGTTGATCACTAGAGTTCATGAATCGGAATGAGTGTGAGTTCCTTGTCAACACTTGATGTGTCGGTTGTTAAGTGACAGTGTGGGCATTGGCAGTAATGAGTTATTGTGGTAGATTGCCTTGGTCTTTCATGTCGGTGACCTGTCTATGTCTTCACATGAGTAGGAAATTGTTGACTTTCTTCTTTTCTTCATTGTGTACTTGGACTACGGTCATTCTCGATTCGCGGTTGTGTAGTTTGTTTACTTCTACGGGTTTTCGGTAATGTACCTCGTTACGTGAGTTGAGGATTATTATACCTAGTGTAAGGTTATATTATTTAACTATGATTGTGGTATGAGGAAAGTAGACGTTATTTTCGTCGATGTACGTTTTAGCTACCCTATTTCTATATATTAAGGGATTCTTAGGTACATGTGACTTGTGTTACCTTTTGAGGTGTGGTTTATGGTAGAACTAGTCATTCCATTCGATTTTAGTATTGGGGACTTTACTTTGAAATAGTGAGGTTTTGCTTTGAAACACTCAGGTTTCATTGAGCAATGAAGTTATGGACATTAGAAAGTACGTTATAGGGTATGATGTGCTATGTTCTGTGGTAGCATCTAAGTGGTCTGGACCCTTATAGGGATTGTATGTAACCTATGAATTAGTAAATTAAGTTGATGAATGATTGTCGTTCCACCGTTAATTAAAGGATTAAATTGAGATATCTTATTGGGAGACTTTTATATCTTATAGATTGGCGATTAGCATAATCAAAGTTTGATCGTAGCTTATCCACAAAACTGTGGGTCGTAATCGAGGTTTAATTGTAATTAGACTTTAGTGATGCAAAGTGTGCACCTAGCATCATGTTGTGGAGTGTGTTAATTGAATCAATTGAGAATTTGAGGTTCAAAATGATTTATTCAGGAAGACAATGATATAATGATTGTAGAAATGAAATGCGAAGAAATTGTTTGAGGTTCTTATGTGTATTATTGACTGTGATCGTGATTATGGATCTAGTGATGTAATGGTTGAAATAGTGAACGGAGTGACATAGTTATTGATAAGTTTACAAAATCACTATTTTTAATGTCAAAAATAAATCTTTAATTCACCATTTTATTGTATAAATGTTCTTATGTATATCTTTTTATTTCGTGTAGGTATGAATTGGAAAAGATGAAGAAAGTGTATGAGAAATGACTGCACATGGATGAATGATAGAAGAATATAATGCACATGACGAAAGAAGAAAATGAGCTGGAAATCATCAATATTCAAAGAAAAAGAAAAGAAAAGTGGATCTAACTTCACTTTACAAGATGTCATTATATTCTAATTTTCTCTATAAATAGGATGGAGAGTTGGAGATGGTAGGGAGTTGGATGGTATAAAATGAGAAATTGTAGAGAGAAACTAGTCTTGCATAAATTTTCTTATATTCTTGTAATATTCCTATTTAATGGAAAATTCTTCTATCATCATGTTTTATTTCTCTATCATTATGTTAGCTTAAACCTCTTCTCAAGGGAGTGATGAAGCCACCTTGGGTAAGATTTAAATAATTTTATTTTATTTATTATTATTTAATTATCTTCCCGAAATAATTTTTTCAAGTGACAAAAACTACAATAGAGGTTGAAAATAAAGGAAGGATTCTTCGTGATTACCAATTAATGGAAATACAAAAAATCCCTACCACTATTTATATTTATTTGTTTTTAAACCAAAACATTAGAGGGAGAATTTTCAGTAATTACCAATTAATGAAAATACGGGGAATGCCTACCAATATCTATGTTTATATTGAATAGGTTGGAGAAGAATTTGCAATAGAAATATATAATATTATTTATATAGACCCGGGTGGTGAATTTTCTTCCCTTGTGATTTCTTCCACCATTTAATAATTTTATCTAGTTATTTTAGTTTATTATTCAAAAATTAAAGAATTGTTTTAAGTGATTTTTTTTTTTATTTCGAAAATTAAAGTTTTGGATCCTAGTCTCAAAACGAGTTCCAAGTTAAGAATGGTTCGACCCTACTTATTGCTATACTATTTTAAGTGAAGTATTAATAAGTATAAATTCTTGTTGACCAAAATGTGATGAATCAACGACAAATATCATCAAATCGCGTGACCGTTGTGGCTTTAACTTAAGAATTGGGAGTCAAAGATTCGAAACTAATTTCTTTTTTCTTCCGTGGCTATACTGGACAGTGGTTCAGTTCATAATTTTTTTTTTCCTCTCTTTGTTCAATTCTAAAGCTTTGATTATCTATTGTGGTTCTATTACCGGTACCGTTACAGTCACTTCCAAATGTTTAGCAACTAACAATATGATATAATTTTCAATTTAAAAATAAAAAAAATAAAAAATAAACAAAACAATATAAATATATATATATATATATAAATATAAATATATATATATATATGTTGACAATTGAATCCGATTTTTCCCACGATTTTCATATAAGTAATAGTGCGAAAAGAAGGCCTGGCTCCAAGTTGTTCAAGAATAGTGGCGTTGAGTTTCTCGACCCTTTGCCTTAGGATTAGTCAGTTCTATTTCTCGATGGGGGCAGGGAAGGGAAAGTATATAAACATGCAGGAAATGAAATGACCATTTAGATCCACCATTCAGGTTTTGTAACATTAATTTTAGTGGGGCAAACTGAATCATTCCTATCTTGTACATTAATTTAACTCCACATTTAGGACATTCTGGAACTTCTGGAAATTGAATTTAATCTGTTCTGTCACTCTCGTTCTGGAAGAGTGTACCGAGACTGTACCTCTGTGTGTGCAAATACATAATCATTTGAAAAATTATTCAAAAAAAAAAAAAAAAAAAAAAAAACGAAATCCAAAAATAAATTAGTTATAGTTTTTTTCTGTGTCTCTTATTTACTCATTTTGATTTTTCAATTCTATTTACTTGTTTGTCTTTTTTGTTGTTTTTTTTTTCAGGAGATACCGTACCGTACCGGTTCGTAAGCCAGGTTCCATATTTCTAAAATTTTGTTATATTATTTTTATTTCCCCCCCCCCCGTAAATTACGTGGAAATTTTGCATGCGAATTCTAGGATAGAATAACATTAAAAATTACCCTAAGCTCCCGTTTTATTTTTATTTTCTTCTTGTTTGTGCATATTTTAATTAGCATTTTGCATAAGATACTTAAGGGTAAAATTCCCACAAGATACGGTCAGGATTTCATCACCCGTCTCCGTGGCCCACAAATCACAAAAATTCCTTGCATTTGTTAATCCATGAGCCGGATTTGATTAAAATTCATTAGAAATCAACCAATTTAGGGTTACGAGCTCATAAGCCCTCTAGGAAGGAAGCGGTTGGTAGTCACTCCAGTGAGTCATTATCAAATTGATAAACAGTAGGAAATTATGTCTAGGAGTGTGGTAGACACGCCATTAACCATGCCATGTGTCTCGCCACACTTTCCTGGAAACTACTTCATTGTTATTTTGATGATCTTTAACTGGTAATCTACCGACTTCATCTGGAATAGAGTCGGAGTTGTCTAATTAGGAGAGAATTAACTTGGACACCATCCTATTAATTATCTACAATATTAGATTTAAAAATTCACCACCTTTGAATTTAAATTCAAGATAATAAAAAAAAAGCCAAAATTTTTGTGTGATTTATCCGTCATCTAGCCTTTTTAAGTTTCTTTTTGTTTATGCCCCAGTGTTTGCAAGTTAACAACCGTTTAGTTAGGTTTTCTAGTGATCTCTCACTCATGGATTTAGAAGAAAAATCAACTACCTTGTTAAATCTATCAACCACCAATAATTCATCAATGGCTGCACCAAGAACTCTTAATGACTATTTTGCCCCAATCACAACCAACCCACCCAATTGCATTGTTCTACCTGAGAATGATGCACCCCAGTTTGAGATTAGATCCGCCACAATCAATATGTTCCCAAAATTTCATGGACTCGAAAGCGAACAACCCTATATCCATTTAGGGAGGTTTTTGACAATATGCAACACATTCAAAAATCAAAATTTGAATGAAGAAGATGTCAAACTGCGTCTTTTTTCCCTATCCTTAGAAGATAAAGTTGCTTCATGGCTAAAATCTATTCCACCTAACTCTATTCGATCATGGGATGAACTTGCAAAGAAATTCATGAGTAAATTTTATCCTATGCGAAAGACCGAATCAATGAGAGATGCCTTTAGTACTTTTAGAGGGAAAATTGAGGAACAATTCCATCAAACTTGGGATCGATTCCATGACTTGCTACTAAAATGCCCACACCATGGCTTTGATAAAGCATAGCTAGTCCATTTATTCTATAAGGGACTTCCACCTATCAACCGAACAATGATTCAGTCAATGCACCAAGGAAAGTTCAAGATCCAAACTCCTCACCAAACCTATCCATTTTTGGAGAAACTAGCTGAAAATTCCCAAAATTGGAATTGGAACCAAAATGATAATGAATTTTCTAGGAATGATCAAATGAATAGAAAATATGGTTTTTATGAGATCAAACCTGAAAATGAGTTAAAGTCTGTAATGTAAAGTCTTGCTGAGATTGTGAAAGACTTAAGCAAAAAGTTTGATGCATTTGCCCTAATATCTACCCCTGCACAATGCAATGCTTGTTCTGGTTTATCCCATCCAATAGAAGAATGTTCGGTCTATTGTATATCTGAACTTTCGGATGCTCAAGTTTGTAGTTTTGATACCTATAGGAGACCATTGGCTAATACATTTAGCCAAACTTACCATCCCGATTCTAGAAACCACTCTAATCTTTCATGGAGGCAAAATTTACCTCCATAAAACTTAGGTGGTCATTCCAGTTTTCAAGGTAACTCCAATATAGACAACCTCAACATCAAGGAACAATATTTCTTAAAAATCAATTCCCTCGAAATAACCAGTTCAATACAAATAGATACTTAGTAGTCGATCCTATGAGCAATTATGTTGCTTCAGTCCCACAGGTCCATAATACTTTCAATTATGAGGACACTTTGAAAATGTTTGCCCTTAAACTTGATCAATCCAATAAGCATTCTAATCAGAGATTTCAAAAGTTAGAAAATAACTTTGATCTCTTGACTCAAAATCAACTACAATTTCAGCAGTCTCTTAAAAATCAGTTGAGTTAATTCACTGCAACTCTATCTGAAAGACAAAGGGGTACATTACCGAGCCAACACGAAATCAATCCAAAAGGAAAAGAAGTTAATCACATAGGGACCACTTCCAATTCTGACCACTCAAATGACCGTGTAAATTCTGTCACTACCTTGAGGTTAGGAAAGTAAATTGATAATAAGGTTGAGCCACCCAACAGTGATGAAAATGAACCATTTGAATCTCTTCCACCTAATTCCCCAAAATACAAAAAGGATCAAGGTCCTAAACTTGATGAGGTCATTCCAAAGCCGTTTGTTCCACGTGCAACTTTTCGCTCTAGATTAGTCAACAATAAGAATGATTCTCAATACAGTGAAATATTAGAGATTTTTCAAAATCTCCAAATTAACATTCCATTTCTCACAACTATTAAACAAAATTCTTCTTATGCAAAATTCATCAAAGACTTAGTTAAGAGGAAAACCAATATCACTAAGGAAGCTGTCATAGCCCAACATTGTTCATCATTCCTACAAAACTAAGCTATGGTTAAACACAAAGACCCTGGTAGTAAAACTATCACTTGTAGGATAGGAGAAAATTTTGAAGGTTAGGCTTTTTTGGATCTTGGTGTCAGTGTTAGTGTACTACTGTATTCAGTTTACTTGGATTTGGGATTGACTAATTTGAAGAAAACTGATGTTAAAATTTAGTTAGCTGACAGATCCATCAAAATTCCAAGGGGTATCATTGAGGATGTGATAGTAAAAGTGGATGATTTTTATTACCCCGTACACTTCATTGTGTTAGACACTCAGAAAACTAAAGGGAAACAAATTCCAATCATTTTAGGTCGACCATTTTTAGCTACAACCAATGCATTGATCAATTATTGAAATTGTAGCATGACCTTGACCTTTGGGAATATGAAACTGGAAGTCAATCTATTTAATTTAATGAACCAACCAATTGATTCATAATCTATTGAAGATGTTTGTCTCATTCATTCATTGACAACCCACACCTTGAATAACTCATATCCTGAGGATCCACTCCAGCATTGTCTAGACCATTTTGGTAATGATTTTGATGAGGCTAATTACATTAGTTAAGTCAATGAATTTCTAGATTTTGTTCCACTCTTTGAAACCATCAAGTATAGAGCCAAATGTGAATTATTGTCTTTGCCAGTTGCCACTGAAATTGAAATTACGAAAAAACCACCTAAGGTCGAATCAAATCCTTTACCCGAGACTTTCAATAATTCGTACCTTAATGACTATGCGTCTTATCTTGTGGTAATCTCATCTAACTTAACCAATTAGTAAGAACCCAAACTACTTAAGGTTGTTCAGACATATAGGGAATCCATTGATGATATCATAGGCATTAATCCTTATTCGATTTCTGATAGTCAATGGGTCAGTTCAATCCAAGTCGTTCCTCACAAGACTGATATCACTATTGTTTTCGATGAACAGAAAGAGTTAGGTAATAAATACTTCCATCCAAACTTGTCACGCCCCAAAATTCCTAGGACTCCGAAACCCGAGCCTAAGAGCTAAGAGAGTGATTGCGGAAGTAAAAAGAAACGAGAACCAAAAGACATTCAGTCATCAAACACCCACAAAGGGTTGCAATGAATGCCTAGATACCATGCTGTCACGCCCCTAAAGGGTGACGCAAACCAAGCGACTACTAGAGTCAACAATAACAAAGAAGTACATGGAATAACAATAAAAATATACTCCATGCCAACACGAATACTAAAAATACAAGAGTATCCTTAGATACCAACAGACACGCTCCTAAATCCCTAAGACTCCCGAACAGGGACATCCAAGGAATCCAGAATGTGATCCTTAACATGAATGACCAACTAAGACATCATTAACCGTGAAAACATATGGGTTAATGATAGATATGGTATATTTAATACCTAAATGACTAATAAAACTAAGCAGCGGAATCTAACGAAAATCCGGCAGAGTTCCGTTTGTAAATGAAACATCCGGACAACCAAACACAACACAATAACCTGCCCAAAGCAATTCAATAATCACAATGGCTTCCAAGCCCCACATTCATCAATCCTAATAGGGCCGAGGTAGTGGAAAGAAACCAAAACCCCTCCAAACCCTCTAATAATCAACAGAGCCACAAATGCTCGAATAAGAATACAGAAAAGTACCTAGCTGTGCAGAATAGATACAATACATCCTGAAAGAGTAAATACAGGAAATAAAGAATACATCAACATGGATATGCCAACAGACTGGCTCCCAAAAGGAAATACATAACAATCCCATAACAATGGGTAGAGAAACTGGAAGCGGATACCTATCGTCCCCAAACCCAGTCGTGCTGCAACCGTAACCGCATCGCTCAACGCAACTCCAAAACCTGTAACAAGGAAACAAAAGAAAGCTGTCGTTGCATTGCATCCTGCTCATAGCCGTATGTTTCCTGCAACCTGGCGTGGAATACCAGGGGGGCCAATGAAATTCCCTCCGTGAGCAAATAAGCTCAGTGGGAAAAGATATCCTAACTACCACATCCTCTGATAGTTTAGGTAAAGCTAAACCGTCTAATAAGATAATAAATATAGCCCAACTAGTCCCATCCACGCAAACCCAAGTCACATGCTCATATACTATCGTAAACGAGTATACATAAGTATACAGGGAATATATATATATATATAAATACACAAGATGAGTCTCTAAGACTCGTACTCCAAGTACCCAACACCAGTAGTCTACACTACTCTCATCAACGTACACTAGGTACACTATACTAAGGTCCAGTCTAACAAATCACCAAATTACTCACAACACAATTCCGAAGATCCAACCGAGGAGATCACACTCACCTCTAATATCCACAAGGAAACAAAATCCACCAATAGTACCAAGGAAGGCTCAAATCCTACACCCCGATAACACAGGAAGGAAAACACCCACGTCCTTGCGTACTAACACAACCATCATCAATATATATATATATATATACAATATATATATATATAACAAATCTCATCCCTCTCCTAGAGTAAGTCTGTACCTCAAGGATGGGATCACCCCATCATCACACTATGCGAAAACCTCAATGCTATCTCCAACAAGTCCACAAGTCACCAACAGGATAAATCAATCACTAACACTTGCACTATAAGCTACAAGACCACCCGATCAATTCACTAAGAGTACAAGACCTCAACTCACAAGAACGACCACCTAAGGGTCACCAAAACGAAGCAAAGGAAAAGACTTCCCAATGCTAAACCAACAGATAACCGAGACAACAATGTCAAGGTTAAAACACCACAAGTGTTTAAGGAGAACACCTGGACAAGGAACCCAATCCACTCGGTATCCATGCCCATAACATGTGGAACAACTCGAATCACCTAAGTGGTGACGTCAAAACCAAGAAGAAAGGAAGGGCAACACTGTATGTGTGCACTGAACAACACCAAGCCTCATACCCGAGACTTAGAAATGATAGGAAGCAAAGGTGAAACAATGGAACACCTTTCAAAACTCTACAAGATGAGATATTGAGAAAGAAGTCCCGAAATCTCAGAATCCCAAGAAAATAATATAATAGTTTTACTTTTAAGAAACCACATAGTAAAGATAACCGTCTTGCCCCCGGTCTCCGTCAGTCGCCATCACAGGCTTTTAAAAGTTGAAAATCATTTCAAAGAAGATCTCAAGATCATTTTATAAGTATTAAAACTGTTCGTTTATTCGGGGGTAGGCGAAAACGGGTTTTTCCTTTTAAATAGAAAAGTTTACTTTCAAAACTTAGAAAGCACCGTTTTCAAAATGACAGCCACATAAGAATGAACAACTCCACGGATTCCTATAATGCCCAAAAGGACAATAAAGGAAGAACAACACGTTGGACTCACGGAAGACCACCATCCGTTTCCAACTCCACCAAATCAAATGATACCACGAGGAAGAGGTTCGGCACCATGCCGTAACCAAGGAATCTAGGAATGACATACAAGTCAACGACCACGTACTAGTGTACAAAACACCGTACAAGGAATGCTTAGGGGAATGAACTAAGCACAAGAATCGAGACTGTCAAGCTACGGTACCTCGAGTACTAAATAAATCCCTAATCATAACCCCTTCTCATCAATCAAAATCTCACACAACTCATCACTCGCCTTCTCTAAGGCCTTAATTATCAATTGATACAAAAATCATCCCTAACCTCACATCTTCAAAAGAGTTCAAACAACTAACCACGATCACCAAACTACTAACCACAATCACAGGGCTACTAACCACAATCACAAGGCTGCTAACCACAATCTCTAAGGCTACTAACCACAATCTCTAAGGCCTCAACTCAAGTCAAGCCTACGGTCCACCACTAGCCTCCGCTAGCCACATGAATCACTATGCCAACACGCATAACCTCCCCCAAGGGTACTAAGGTATACAACAACAAGTATAAATATATTCGTTTCATTTATACTTATTTATAATGGCATATTATCATTTTCTTCCACATTAATTACTTTCAACTGAGCATTTATAAAATATGAATTTAATTTACAATATTCATAAATAGCATGCCCCAACAACACATGTAATATAGCACATATACATGTTAAACGAGATCACATAAATAATAGGCAGTGTAATGTGACTCAACACTCCCCGTGATACTCACACACAACACACCCTTCCCAAGGGTAACGGATACAAACTCTGTCCACTCATCATAGTGTAGAGTTACCACACCGACCTTTCCCAAGTGATTTTCTCTCTATCACTTCAACAGGGAAGACGGTTGTACGAGAGCCCAACATGCAACTCCGTACGCCATGACTACCCTTGAGTCAAGAACATGAGCCTCTACCTGGACTCCTAACTCACATTTGCCGGCTTTTTAGTTCCGTAGGCGTGATACCTCCTGGCCAGTTGTTGTGATGATCCGACACAAACGTCTACTCGTGCCCCACGCACAAAGGAAGTAGACCACACCAAATGAACTCTCTCTGCCAATGGTGAAACCGTGCACTACATGCACCAACACCCATGTGCTCACACGACATGGTGTACAATCAAATCATATCTCAATCATAAATATGTAATACATCATATTTATAAAAATACCCACATGGTAATATAAATCTCAAAATCTCTTTTCATGCTTTAAAATACAATAAAGCATTTAAATCATATGAAAACAATTTCATATATAACTCATATTTTCAAAAATATATTTTCTTAATTCTTTAGAAAATATTTCAATTTCCCTTATCATTTCTTTAAAATAATTTAAACAGATAATCCACGTAATAAAAAGGAACCTAGAATAGCGTCTAAGTCTCTCACGTCCAACGTTTACAAATCTTCTAGCTCATTTAATTCTCAAAGGAATTTCTAAGTCGTCTATTCCTATTCAATTCAATTAGGAATATATTTAATCTCGTAGGAAATAATTTAATTAATTTTCTTAAATTAATTCCTAAGTCCAATTCCGATTCTAAACGAATTATAGATATTTAAATTAACGATTTAATATATCTATAATAAATTAAATAAGGGTTTGCACACCCAAAACTACTTCAATAATGTGGAGTGAGAAATAAAGTTTCCCACCTGAGATTACGCTTACAGAACAGCCGTTACGGGCCCACCGTGAACAGTACCGGCGCCCGAATATAACGCCCACCGACCAAAGTCGTTCGAAAAATATTTCGAATATATCGAAATGTCCGCCTCGACAACCTATACAATATATACGAAGCCCCTTAATAATCGGTTAATTAATTGGGTTAAATCTAAAATACCCCAAACGAAATCTATAACCTATAAATGCGATTTCCGGGCAAATCGTTCATCCTAAAATCACGAAATTAATATATAACGAATACCATGAATATACGGAGCTACTCACCGAAAATCGGCTCAAACCGATCACCGGAAGGTCGCCGAAAAATTGGCCGAAGCCCAGCCGAAGTCGCCACTGCTCGCGCGAACAGCACTGGCCGTCCCTGGCGCCACCACCTGCGCGACCACCACCCTGCTCGCCGACCCTTGCCTTGCGCCACCAGCCGCCGTCGACCACAGCCACTGCGAACCGCCGCCGAACCGCCGCTGCTACGCACTGCAACCAGTCGCGCAGCTCAGCTGACTCTTACTCTCTCCCGATTGTCTCTCTCTCTCTCTCACCCTCTCGCCGGCGACCATGGTGGCCGCCGCCCATGGAGAAGACGAAGTCCGTGTGAAGGAGAGGAGGAAGAGTAGCAGTTGAAGAAATGGGCTCAGTCGTGTAGAAGAGGAAGCAGATACGGGTCAGTCGTGTATACATATACATATATATCTAACCTAATTGCAAAACTAACCCTTCAAGTATCCGTAATTGCAAAAGCAACCCTTTAATTATCCTAAATTGCGAAATGAACCCACTTCATTATATATATATATAATTAATTATATATATATAATAAGTCCCAACAATTACCGGAAGTCTCCAAATAATATCGTGTAACCCCGAAAGTCCACGAGACACCCAATAACCAAATTAGTCCGAAAGAAATATACCGGTTTAGGAATCCAACAACCGGAACACCAAGAAGGTAATTTAATACGCTTCACCCCCGATTCGTAAAAGTACTAACACCGTAACCGAAATAATCGAAACGATACCGTGTAGTCGAGAATAAGAATTCGCGTAGTCGTCAAAGAGAAACCGTAAAGTCATTCAGTCGACTTTAAAACTAAACGCGAAAAATTTACAGGTATCAAATACCAAGAATAAATAATACGTCACAACAAGTGACGTCATTATTGAAATTAAATTAAAATTAATTTCAGGAAAAAGGAATATAACACGGGGTGTTACAAAACTAGATGGCGAGTTTGTATAGACGATCGAAAACTCAATAGTGGGACAATGAATGATCATTTTCTTTTTCCATTTGTTGACCAAATGTTGGAGAAATTAGCGGGTCCGACCTTCTTCTTAGATGGTCATTCTGGTTATCAATAAATTTTGTTCCATCTATATTTAGTCTGGCTGAAGACGTTAAACTTAGCGCTCCTGGGAGGCATCCCAGTCAGTTGTGTAAATATTTTCTATCAATTTTATTTTTTCATTCTATTTGGGTATGTTTAGATTTTGTTTGGGGCTAAAGTCTGTCATAATATTTTCAATCACTTGACTTTTGTTTTGCCAAGAATCTTTGCAGGGACTATACTCCAAAAACACCACCTCAATATCTATTTAATCAAAATAGAGTTTCATTATTTTAAAAAACAAATTTGAAAAATTAATTTTTTTTGGAGAAGTTCTTTGTTTTTATGCATAAGTGTTTTGCATTATAAGTTGATTAAGTTTTTGTTTATGATGTATTAGTAGTATGTGATGCGATATTCCTGCTCATGAGGGTAATGATTAGATTGAGTTAGTGAAGTGATGTTGTTTTACATAGGTAAATGAATTAGTGAAATTGAAACCGAAAAGAACAACTTTGACCTATTAGCACATGCCCACATTCACTATGGAAAAAATAGTTGATCTTTGACTATGTAGTTGAAAAATTAGCTTTACCGCTATAAAAGGTGAGAAGGGGAGATAGAATGAAGAAAATTTAAAAATTTATTTTGAAAGAAATGCAAAAAGTAGTTCTTCGATCTGAGTAACCGGACATTGATATCACCAATATCATTGTTCGCATAAAAAGGGAGAAAACTAATTAACATAAATCACATGGAAGAAGTTTGGGCCCAGTTGGTCGGGACTAAAGATCCTCACTGGAAAGTCCGGAGCTTATAAATACAAAAAGGGATAGAAATGGAATGATGGAAATAATGAGTTTTTATGAAAAATATGGCAAAGTTTGATCAATGAAGAAGTAGAAGAGAGATTAACATACCATAGTAGAATGTTTACAAAAACACAGAAGGTTCTCTAGATTTGGAGTAGAGATTAACGAAGTTATTTACTTCAAATGGGACCATTCATATCATTAGCTTGAGATAGTTATTCTTCGGTAGTGAGTGGTAGTATTTGCATTCATATTATCTTATATATTGTATCATGGCTTGATTAATGAGTTTGTGAATGCATGAATGCATAAAAATGAAGAATGGAGAAGTTGTGGGGTAATTTATCCAACCCTCACGAGGTGATTGCTCGTCCACTAGGGTAACCTAAGGGTTTAAGGCCTTATTGTATATCGTAAATACAATCGAAAGCAGGCCGCGAAAGTGACACATCTTTAGTTAAATTTAATAAAAGTATAATTTTGTGAACTAATCTATTTTGCCCATATTAGCTAGAGGACTAGCAAGATCTTGTTTGGGGGTAAATTGATAAGTCCACAAAATCACTATTTTTAATGTCAAAAATAAATCTTTAATTCACCATTTTATTGTATAAATGTTCTTATATATATCTTTCTATTTCTTATAGGTATGAATTGCAAAAGATGAAGAAAGTTTATGAGAAATTAATGCACATGGATGAATGATGGAAGAATGTAATGCACATGAAGAAAGAATAAAATGAGTTGGAAAACATCAACATTCAAAGAAAAAGAAAAGAAAAGTGGATCTAACTTCACTTTACAAGATGTCATTATATTCCAATTTTCTCTATAAATATTATGGAGAGTTGGAGATGGTAGGGAGTTGGATGGTAGAGAGTTAGATGGTAGAGAGTGAGAAATTGTAGAGAGAAACTAGTCTTACATAAATTTTCTTATGTTCTTGTAATCTTCTTATTTAATGGAAAATTCTTCTACCATCATGTTTTATTTCTCTATCATTATGTTATCTTAAACATCTTCTCAAGGGAGTGATGAAGCCACCTTGGGTAAGATATAAATTATTTTATTTTATTTCTTATTGTTTAATTCTCTTCCCAAAATAATTCTTTCAAGTGACAAAACTTACAATAGAGGTTGAAAATAGAGGAAGGATTCTCCTTGATTACCAATCAATGGAAATACGGGGAATGCATACCACTATTTATATTTATTTATTTTTAAACCAAAACATTAGAGGGGGGATTTTCAGCGATTACCAATTAATGAAAATATGGGGAATGCCTACCAATATCTATGTTTATGTTTAATAGGTTGAAGGAGAATTTGCAATAGAAATATATAATATTATTTATATAGACCCGGGTGGTGGATTCTCTCCTCTTGAGATTTCTTCCACCATTTGATAATTTTATCTAGTTATTTTAGTTTATTATTCAAAAATTAAAGAATTGTTTTAAGTGATTTCTTTTTATCTTAAAAATTAAAGTTTTGGATCTTAGAATCAAAACGAGTTCCAAGTTGAGAGTGGTTCGACCCTACTTATTGCTATACTATTTTAAGTGAAGTATTTGTTGGTATAAATTCTTGTTGACCGTGGTGTGGTGAAGCAACGACAAATATCATTAAACTACAACTCGTCAATTATAGGGCCAAGGATAACCATTATTACTCGAGGATTAAGTGCTTAGATTTATGGCCTTAACATATGATTTGCTAGGTACTGGATTCTTTTGGTGCTTTTGAGGTTGAAGATTTGATCTTTTTTACCAAGATTAGTATAGCACATTGACTTGAGGTATGATCACTATAGTCATAGGAGTCTTGATTGTGATTATTAGACTTTTAGTCTTACATTAAGTTTTGAACCTTAGCTTAGTCCCTTTCTGCTTTTGGCTGATTATGGTGTAGTGGCCTACCGAGTGGGTTACCATAGGAGCTCACTAGGGTTCGCAGTGTTTTTTTCATGTGTTCATCTTTCTCATGTGTGGGTCGGATCCATCTCATGTTTTGAGTTGGACGGGTGTTGTTATCGGGGACATGTCCTACGGGGAGCAAAACGTGAGGATCTAGGTGCTCGAGAGCGGGTTTTGTGAGACAAAACCATTTCGTTAGTTGAGGCCTTGTGACATCATCACGATGTCAGGGAAGTGATTTCTGAACATGATCATGAAGTTCGACAAAAATAACCGGACTTGTTTCTTCTTTAATTACGTCTTGATTTCGAGGACGAAATCTCCTAAGGTGTGGAGGTTGTAACGTCCGGTATTTTTGCGTGCTAATTTAATTTTTTAATTAATGATTAAATGTATATATGATGATGTGTTTAATGTGATTTTGTGCTTAATATGAAAGTTAGTTTCTAGCCTCGGTTGGTAGAATAATAGGTTATTTAATTTCTACAATTTCAATTCATAGGATTGTAGGCCCTTAAGGCCAAATCTTTGTTTCTCTTAAATAATAATAATAAAAATATTAATAAAAAAAATATAATTAAAAATATATATTTATATTTATATACAATAATGAATATATATCTATACATATATATTTTAACAACTGATGTGTAGAAGCCCAACCCAAGCCAACTTTGTTCATTAACAAATTGGTAGAACAACAGCAACTCAAATGAAGAAGACCAAGTGAATTTATCCAAAAAAGCCTCAAAGGAAACAATATCCAAAACATATTCAGCATTACTCAAAGCAAGATAGAATCAGGAAGCCTCCAAAGCTGCACTAAAAAAAACATTATCTTTAATTTTTTGTCATGAATAAAAAAAATAATTTCCATTCCCTTATATTTATTATTTCTTTTTAAATGATTATATTATGATCTTGGTTTTAGTCTTGATTAGAATGCAGATTATGACACACCAAGTTTGGGGGAGGTTTCGACAACATCTTGAAATCTTGCTCTAACAAGTGGTAATATTGTTATATCCCTATGTTTTAATGTTTATTAGAATCATGAAGATATGGTTTGATTCAAGTTTGGGGGGATGAGAAAGTATAGACATAAATATAAGGGGATGAAAATGTTTTAGTTTTTAAGAAAAATATATATATATAAAATCTGCAGTACTTACTGGTTGGTTACTGTTAAAAACATTCATAGCAGTGGGCGATCGATCGACCTATGGTGCGATTAATCGGCTGACTTAAAATATATATATATTTATTTATATATATAAATATAATATACAATAAATATAGCTTCATAACACATATAACTAACTCTTAATATCCACAAAATAAAAAAATAATTTGTAAAATAAATATTTACTATATTATTTCAAATATTGTATTTTTATCTATCTTTATTTAAGCATATTCTTGATTAAACTTGTGAATTAGTTAGGAAAATGAGAATAGTCCAGAAAGTAGATGTATGTGATATTTTCTGCTTATCTGAATAATGATTAAATTAGAAAGCTAAAAAGATATGGTTTTCCATAGGTGAATGAACTGGTGAAATTGAAATAAGAAAATACAATCTTGACCTATAAACACATGTACATGATCTCTATAGTTTCATTTATGAGCATATAAAGTGTTATCTCAAAAATATATATATATATAGATATTGAAAAAAAAACAGAGAAAAAGAAAAAATATATAAATACATAAACATTCTTCCTCTTAAACAATACACACTCAAATATGAAAGAGTGAAGAATGGCATATTGAAAAAATATAGAGTGGAAAAAGCAAATAGGAGAAGAAAGCCTTCTCTAAGAAAAGAAAGGAAAAAATATTTATATATGACTAAGCAAAAAGAGAGAGGAAAGTTCTTTCCAAAAAGAAAAAAAAATAGAGAAATACTATAAATGGGAGTAAATGTGCTATAGAGAGAGTTCACAAAAACATGGTAGAGTGTTGGCTCTAGAAGTAGAAATTAGTTAGGTTTCACCACTAGTGGAGACAATTCTTGATGCTAATATGAGATAACTATTGTTTTGTATAAATAAATTTATTTGCTTACATTTATTTTATGCGTTATATCATTTCCTAGTTGGCAAACAAGAATATTCATAAATATGTGAAAATAAATATTATAAAGAAGTTGTGGGTAGTCTATTTAACCCTAACGAGACTTCACTCGTCCATTAGGATTTTTCCTACGATTTTAAATGGCTTGTTACATGTGCTAAGTGTAATCGTTTTTCCTTCATGAAAGAAAGGGACTTAGTTTAAATAGTTTTGATAAATTAAATTAGTTTACTCTTCATGATGTTTTCTTTTATTTCATTGCTAAGGGACTAGCAATATTAAAGTTTGGGGGTGTGATCAGACAAGAATATTTGATATTTTGGGCGTTAATAAACCCTTTCTTAGTTCCTTTATTTTATTAATAAGATATTTTTATCCGAGTTGCGTGTTTAAGCATGTTTCAGGGCCTTAACGCGCATTTGGGTTAATTTCTATGAATTAACTGGAATACCGACTGAAGACTATTCAAAAGCCAAGACCAAAGAAGAATGAGGCAAATCTTAGTCGCAAAGTGAATAAAAGCAACCGGAAATGAAAAGGAGAAGTATTCGAGATTTTACGAGAAAATGGGAGTAAGAGTTGAAAAACCCCAAAGACATAAATAGAGGGACAACTTCAACCAACCATAACTCGGTCAAAATAACTTCAAAAGGGAGTGATTCAACAAACTAAACTCAAGAGCTTGAAGTTAGCTTTCCAACGAGCTAAAGTACGTCGAAAACGGACTCCTGTAGCAAAAGTTATGGGCGAAATTATGCAAGCGCGCAGTGCTGTTGCAAACAATAGCGAAAATGTCTACCGATTGATCGGATTCCAACAGATCTATTGCTCGATGATAGCCCAAACTCCCCACGTGCTGATATATATGATTTATTCTGGCCCTTCTCCACTTTACAACATGAGAGAATGGTATAATTGGTACAACAACCAAAGATTGAGTGGTCCTCACACCAAGCCAACTTGGAGACAAAGTCTTCTTGGAGTGCAAATAAAGAACATGCCATATCTACACCAACTTTTGTTTATAAATATATGAAGACTTCATCAAAAAAAGGATATCTTTCAATATAGAATAGATCGTTCAATAAAAAGTCTCTCTGAAATAAAGAGACTCCCTTCCTCAAAACTCAAAAACCAACCTTCCAATCATGAAGATGACGGCTACATTAACAATGGAGTCTCTACTTTCCATGAGCGGCTAGTCGCTATCTAGGGTTTCCAATGAAACCCTAGCCAAGTAATGTAGGCTTTTATTTATTTTTATTGCAAAGGGGAAAATCTGATAAAGGGCACTTATATGATGATTATGTAGTGAGAGACTGAACAAGACCACCTCAATAAGATTTATCTATTAATTCTTTACCTAAGTTGAGATTGAATTAATGATTTATCTTGAACAACCTTGTTTTTACTAAGGGCAAGAAATCCAAGGTTTAAATAATGGTTTCTACATAATGGTACTAATTTGGCATGATAAAGTCTAAGGTTTACACAGTTTATGCTTAGAGAAGATGATTGTTACAGTGCTTTTTAATTTCATGTTTTAGAAGTAGTTATAGTATAGATGCATACTATACTAATCACAGATGGATTGTAGCGAATACAGACCGATTGCATTCTTTTTAGGACGAGGCAACTGCTTGTAGCGTTACTAGTCTAATTCATATAAGATGTACCGCCCTTTTGCAATAATATAATTAAAGGAATTCATTATAAGGCTAGTGGTGGAGTTGGAATTCAACCCTAGAGTTGTTTATCTTGAGTGAAACCAAAAATAATTGTCTTTATTTTATTTTATGTTTAGTAGTTTAATCAAACTAACCAATCAAACAACTTTTATAAAAATAATTCAACTTACTACTTTATAATTATTTAAAATACGACTTTGATCTCTATGATTCGAAACCCTCTCTACCCAACTATACTATATACTACTCGCATACTTGCGACTGAGAGGTTAAAACAAGATTGTGCTAATTCCTTATTTTTGGCACTTTTATTTTCACACGTCTGGAACTGATCAATTCACAAGAGTGGGGGAACTAGAATAATGCTCTAAGTTCATGATCACACATCACATAAATCATCTATATCCACATACCAACTTACTAACTAAGGTAGCTAGCCTAATTACACTATCAAGGCTACACCATTAATACCCATGATCACATATGTATACCTACACTTATACATATACTCAACCATACCCATATATATATATACACACATATATGCATACAAGCATACTTTTTATATCAAACTCTCAAGAACTCTAATTCAACTAGCATACATCATAGTCATATCCATATAATCATCAAGTATGCTATAAACAAGAGTTATATCACATAATCTCCTACAAACTCTAACTTCACATTTTTAAGTATACACTTTAAGATACACATCTATATTTAAGAACCATAGAATGAAAATTCGCTCACTCACGTGCCAAAGGATGAGAAATGATAAAAGTTTTCCTTACCTCAAGTGAAGAAATAACCAAGCCACGAAATGAGCTCCATGAAATCCTAGCTTCCACCCAACACCAAAATCAAAGAAAAAAATTGGTGGAAAGCTTCACTATAGTCTCCTAATAATGAGTTAAGATGAAACCAATAATCAAAAAGTGGTTCATCGTGAAAAACCAAAACTAGGGTTTGAAGTAGAAACTCACAAAGAGGGAAGGACACTTACCAATCTTTAGCTTAAATCAAATAGGAGAACACCATGAACAACTTTCATGTTGAAGGCAACATCAAACTCCAAGCTTAAGGTGATGAAATCAAACCAAAAGTAGAGAATAAACAAGAGAAAAAAGGGGGGAAATATTAGTTAAATTGGAGAAGTCTTGCAAAGTGGAAGACTTGAAGCGTAGAGATCCTCTGCTCACCAATACCCCACATCCAAGGGTTGTGATTAAAGCTAGTAAAGGTGGAAAGACATCCAAGGGCTCACATCAACTCTTACAAATGAAAGACTAGATACACCACAGAAAAAACCCATTACTTTACCAAACAAGGCCTTAACATCCAAGGATTGAGATTAAAGATGGGAAAAATGAGAATGACATCCAAGGGATGAGGTTAAGTCTTGCATATGGAAGAGAAAATATATGTAGAGATTTCCCACTCATAAGTAACACTCATCCAAGGGTTGTAATTAAACATGGGTGGGAAGATCTAATGGCCAAGAATGTAACAACACCTTAAAGTGACAAAAAACCAAAAGCCCTAAAACTTATGATCAATTACAAGAATGCCATTAAAATATCTTTCCCATTTAACCAAAGTCTTTTACTCTATTTACCTCTATACCACTCAAGTGTTATTTCAACACTTAGCCAAATTTCTAGGATTTTCCACTATCTCTACACTAGTGAAAATACCATTATGCCCCTAGGTCATTATGTTCTCAAAATCGTTTTTAACTATTTTCATTATTTACAAAATGAAAATACAAGTAATTCACGTGTTTACACCTATCAAGAAATACCCATTAAATATGGTAAGCACAACAAGCATATAATCACATAGGTGTTATACCGAACGTCAACAATAAAATAAGGTAACACTTTCGGGAACGTAATAGATCGCTGGAACTCCAACGAGAAAACATTGCAACAAACCCACATAGTTGCCAATGAACAATAACTCATGAAGCCGGAAACGAAAGTTCCCAAAGTCGTTCCGGTACGTCCGAAACGTAAACGCAAAATTTTTTACACGTACCAAGATTACACAAGACGTCGTGAATAAGTGACGTCATAAACCGTTAACAATTGCTAAAGAATCTAGAAAGGAGAAAGGAAACCAGGGGCGTTACAGTTGTGTCATTGGTAACCAGGAGATATATAGAGCTCTTCTTGATCTAGGTGCGAGTGTTAACTTACTTTAATATTCGGTCTATCAGTAGCTAGGGTTGGGAGAGCTCAATCGTACTTCGGTGGTGCTTCAATTAGCAGGCAGATCAACTAAACAACCATGGGAATTCTGGAGATTGTCATTATTCAAGTAGGCAAGTTCTACTATCCCGTAGACTTTGTAGTTCTAGATATGGAACCTGACCACAAACCAAATAAACATATCCCTTTTATCTTAGGAAGATCGTTTTTGGCTACGATAAATATGTGCATTAATTGCAGATCAGGGACTTTGGATCTATCTTTTGGGAACCTAAACATGAGGATGAATATCCTTGATATCAACAATCAACTACCTGAATCAGCCGAGTGTTTTAATATAGATAATATTGATGAGATGGTTAAAGAAATTGTACCTCAGAATATTGCAAAAAATAATTTGGAGGTTGTGATGAAAAGGTCGGAAGTAAAATTTGAAAACTAGGAGGATCAACATCGATCTAATTTGGAAATTATTGTGTGTTAGAAGTTGTTTTGTACTTGTAACCAGAGAGAGCATTAAGAGAGTCGCCTAGACCTCCACTTATTCCTCCAAAGGAATTGGTGCCAGAAAATACGCTTCCTGATATTGCGTTGTGTAGTTTAATGGAGGATCAAGAGGATATTATATTGAAATAGAAAAAGGATGCGAAGACTACTAGAGCTGATCATTTACCACGAATGATCATAGAGCCTACCAAGGATGACACCCCTCTTATGGTTCCCTTTCTAGATGAGCAAGTGTTGAGTATAAACATGGTGGACAAGCTGTATGCCTGGGAAGATCTGCGATTAAGAACTGAGTGTGAGGGGATACAAAATTGTGCATATAAGGATGTTCAGATTTACAAAGCTCGGACAAAAGTGCATCATGCGAAGCATGTTCATCTTAAGTCCTTTGAGCTTGGCGGAAAGGGACGGTAGTGTAATTCAAAATTGAAATTATTTCCAGGAAAAGTCCGATTAAGATGGGACGGACCATTTAGAGCTAAATCAGTTTACCCCCACGGAGAGGTAGGATTTGAAATTGAGAAGTTCAAGATGCGTGGTCAGCAACAGAAGATTTATGAGGGAATTGATCCGGGGCCGGAATTTTTGAAATCCGTCAATTTAGTGGATCAAGTGTATGATACGAGGTAGAAGCGAGTGGCCACGTCGCACCAACGACGTTAAACATTGGTTCTAGGCTGTAAAAGTTAGTTTCTAGCCTCGGTTTGTAGAATAGTATATCATTTAATTTATGCAATTTCAATTCATAGGATTGTAGGCCCATAAGGTCAAATCAAAGTTATTTTATATTTTTAAAAAACAAAAATCTCATTCCTTGTGCTATCGTGAATAAAATAATAATTTCCAGAAAGCGATGATTGTATTTCTTCTTCCCTTGCTATGATATTGGGTATGTGTGATTTGTTAAATATTTCTACAGGTAGCCCGATTGAAGTTTGGGGGAAGGACGAGCATAAAAAGTTGAAATTCCGGAATTGTACTGCAAGGGTAACTATATTCTGTCTCATGGGTATGATTGTGAACCATGCCGACATGGTATAATTTAAGTTTGGGAGAAAGGTATAGTTGATAAGGAATAATTGGAAAAAAATGAAAAATTGAAAATTTTCGAGAAATTTTCAATTTTCATGCATGAGTGTTTTGCATTACAAGTTGATTGAGTTTGTGTTTATTATGTATGAGTAGTATGTGATGCGATATTCCCACTCATGAGAGTAATGATTAGATTGAGTTAGTGAGGTAATGTGGTTTTACATAGGTAAATCAATTAGTGAAATCGAAACCGATAAGGACGATTTTGACCTATAAGCACCTGCACATGACCCCTACTATTAAGTTATTTGATCTTGGTGTATTGAGTCAGAATGTTTTTGAATGGTATGAAAAAAAAGAAAGAAAAAAAAAAGAAAAGTGAAGTAGTTGAAAATTTTTGCGAATCGAGCTTAAATGGTCTGATTTATTACGCCCGAGGGGTGCTTTATCACATGGTAACCTAAACTCATCTGGCTTGGGATAATTAGCCTAACATGTACTAAAGCCACTAGGTTAGAGGAATAGAGAGAGAAAAGAAAGGAAGTGAAAAAAGAAGGGAGAAGGAAAAGAAAAAGAGAAGAGAAAAATGAAGTGAAAAAGATAGAAAAAGAAGTAAATAATGAAGAAATATGAAAAGTATATTAATTTGTTCTATGAGGAGTTCACTTAGACACGAAAAGTTGTTCAGATTATGATTAGAGATTAACAAAGTTGTCTACTCTAGTAGGGACCATTCTCAAACATTAACTCGAGATAGTTGTTATTTGGTAATGAGTCAGAATACTTGTAGCTGTGTTATTTTGTATATTATAGCATGGCTTGATTAATGAGTAAGTCAATGCATGAATACGTGAGAATGAAGGATTGAGAATTTATGGGTAATATAGCTAACCCTCACGAGATTTCACTCATCCACTAAGCGATGCCTAGGGCTAAGTGTAATCGTCAACCCTCATGAAAGCAAGAGATTACTGCAGAGTAGTTAGATTAGAAAATCATCAAGAAGTATTTTCAAAGTTCTTCTATGTTCATTGCTAAGAGACTAGCAATATGTAAGTTTAGGGGTGTGATAGGTGCGAAATGTTGTCCATTCTAGGCCTCTAAATCGCTATTATTACGTTTTATCATTCCATTATTTTGGTATTTTTATGCGGTTTGCATGTCTAAGCGTGTTTTAGGAGTTTAATGAAAAAAAAATGAGCTAAATTTTGTGAATTAACCAAGGATGTGCTTGTGTCTATCCATGAAGTGAGCAAAAAAGGAGTTTTCAAGAAAAAAGTGTCTCCCGGAGGGTAAAAATGACATTTTTCGAAGCAGAAACTTTGGGAAACATACCAACGGATTCGAGGGGGTTCTAACGGATCAATAATTAGAAAAAGTGGTTTTCATGAATTTCCCTATGCTTGAGCTACGCATACAGTAGCTAAAAGTGGCTAGAATCATCAAAACTATGCTTGAGCTACACATGGGAAAAATGCTCTACTCTTAGAGTTACACTTAAGCGTAGCAACCCCTACGCTTGAGCATAGGGGCCAATCGTAGGTTAAACATTTCAGCCAACCTCGGATGACAATATCTCAATCAAAACAGCTCCAAATGGAGTGATTCTTTATCCTAAACACAAGATCTTGAAGTCATCTTTCCAACAAGGTAAAGTACGCCTCAATCCAAGTTGTGCAGATCCAGTTATGATCAAAATATTAAGACGAGTCTGTAGGAAAAAACTGAAAACTGCAGATTCAACCAAAAATCGTAGTTTGACCCCTATTGATCCTTTTAACTTGCGATGACTTTGTGTTTGACTCAAACACCTCTAAACACGTGTATAAGGTGTATTTTATATCAGATTGAAATGTTTGGCTCAGAATTGAGGAAAAACACATCAAAGAGGAATCCTATTCAAAGTGGGACAACTATAATCCAAGCAGGATTTTTATCAAACACTTCTATAAATACCAAGGTCTGGACCAGATCTAAGGAGCTTCTAGTTACATAATTTCTAGAGCACTATCTTTGGAGATTCACATCTTTTGAAGAAAGGAGCCATTAAGAACCTAAAGATCCGTAGCAGAAGATCATGGAGGGCGTTTCTACATCAACGATGCAATCTCCTTCCACCATAAGCAAGTAAACCAGTATCTAGGGTTTTATAGAAAAACCCTAGCCATGTAATGAAGTTTATTTATTTATTTCAAGTGTAACGAGGGGAAACTGAAGACCACACCTGTAATAATTATGTAGAACATAAACCGTAGTTTATTATGATAAGGGTTTTATATTTATTCTATTCTTGTGTTAGATTGAATGAATACATTATCTCAGCCAATCATGTGTATCTGGTGTTCTCTAACATACCTTGATTTTCTACACAATTGTGTTTAACACCTGAAACCCTAGATTTACACAGGCCATGCCTCGGTGAGGTGAGATAGATAAGCTTTACTTTAAATTCATGTTGTAGGAGTAGATTAGAGTAAAGTAGATCGTATGTACTAGTCACACTTTGTCCGGAGATGAGTTGTAGCAAATCCAGTGGATGGTATATGTAAGAACATTTATTGTAATTATTTATGTATGGAATTTTCTAGACAATAACCATGTTGAGTGTTATATATGTTGTGCTTGTTTCAAAGATATCTACAAGTTTCGACAAAGGCAAAATCAATCATTGAAGTAGTGAAGAATACAAGTGAAGTGTAAAAATGAGTGTATTGATAAAAAAGTCTTCTGGAGGGAAAAAATTGTATTTCCTAAAGTCATCAATTCAAGCAAAAAGTATCAGGGAGTCAAGAGGGTCATTTTAGCACAGTTGCAGAGAAAAGTGGTTTTATGAAAAAACCTATGTTTTCGAAATCAAAAAGTGGCTGGAAAGTGGAGTTTTAAGCTTGAAGGTACGCTCGAAGCTATGCTTAGACCTACGCTTCGCTTCAAGCATAACTGCGATAGAGTTTTGAAAAGTGTAAGTGCGGCATTATGACTGTGTGGTTGGTTGTTACCTATCATATTATGACTTGGTATACACTCCTATATATCGTAGGATGTATATAAAGGATATATACACAAAAGTTGACCAAATTCATTCCCAATTATAAGAGGATTAAATAAGAAAGGAATCCTAGTTCAAAAAGGAAACAGTGATTTAAACAAGATATAGTCAACTTTGAGAGCTCATATCTCGGTAAAAACAGGTCTGAATGGGGTGATTCTTGAGCCTAACATCAATAGCTTGAAGTTAGATTTCCAAAAATCTATTACACGTCTCCATCCAATGTGCGTAACTTCATACATGATCAAAAGAGTGATAGGTGTCCTGCAGGAAAAAATTCGAAATTTCATAATCGGGCTGAAATCCTAATTAGACTTGGTTTTATCCGTATTGACCCGGATGACCTTGAGTTTGACCTAAACACCTATAAGCACATGTACATCACATATTATACATGATATTGAAAGGTGTGGCTCAATCGAGTATGAAATTACCAAAGAGGCCAAACTTAGGGTTTCTCTTATACATTTCCTATAAATACCAAGGTCTACAATAGAGGAGGCATGGTTTTTTAGAGATCTCTATAGTATTCTATCATTCATATTCTTCTATATAGATATACATAGAGAGAGAAAATATTGAGTGATCATATATATTCAAGTTCTCTCTTGTTCTTGGGATTTTCTAATTGTGCTTCTTTACCGAAGATCTTATGCACAATTGGATGATCAAGTTGCTGAAAAATTATCACACCATCTATTGCAATGAGGTTGTTTAGATCCATTGAAGAACGGAGCCGTCTGAGTGCGAAGATCGGAGCGAGAAGATTCATGGTTATTTGATCTGTTAAGAAATAGAGCACTCAGAGTACAGAGCTGAGCAAGAGCTTCGTAGAGCGCTAGTGAATCTACACTTTTAGACATCGAGTGAAGAACACCAGATTACATCGGTTGTAAGTACTGTTTTCATAGAGTTCGTACAAATTCTCTGATTCATAGTGCATCGATACCCGAGCGTATCCCTGGTTTTTACTTAGAGTTTTTCCAAGTTTTTTCACGTAAAAATATCGTGTGTCTCTATTGCTTTATTTTCTGCACTTAGATTATTCTTTCCATGATTTATCTTGATAGATAATTGGATTAAAATTGACTTTTTCGCAATTATTATTAATTTATCAATAAATCCACAAAACGCCTATTCACCCCCCCTCTAGGTTGTTTTCACTATCAGATGGGTAATTTCAGTATCCTTTTTGGGACGTATTCGACTATTTGCGGTATGATCTAATTCACGGTGATGGATCGCCCTCTTGCAATTGAGCAAGTAGATAGTTATATTATGCGGTTAGTGGTGGAGCATGAAAACCCTATCTTTTCTCTACTCTGAATTACAAACACAATTTAAATACCATTTTTAGTTAGTTTCATTAGTTATAGATCTCAAACAATTCAAAAAAAATTTCAAAACTATAATTCAACACTTTGATATTGCTAGAGTGAATAAATCCAAGTCTCTATGGGATCGATATTCCATTTCTCAAACCGAGCTATATTACAATATGATTCGTGCGCTTGCGATAGGTAAAACCTTGTGCATGCATCTATCCTTCGTCATAAAATGATGGGGTGAGCTATGAAACGTAGTGGGTAAAAGAAAATCCTAACTACCTCATCCTCTGACCGTTCAGGTAGTGCTAAACCAACCTTTGTGCATGTATCTATCCTAGTTCGATCGGTTGTGTCACTTGGAGTACATGCCAATCTGAGACCCCTGAAAATCCCATTAATCCCCTACCATGCTCAGGTAAAACAAGGCATACAATATGCAACTAATCATAAACACATAATCACATCGCATGCCACATACACATACAACGGTGCACATCAAGGTATATATGCACATATATGTAGGTAGGGATAGGTATATATATATATATATATCATGTAGATAACACGTGATCTAATAATACTACCAAAACTCTCGCACTATACTCTAACTCGGTGATCCACTACACACACCTTTGTGTGCCACGAGGCCATAAGAAGGACTAGGCCACCACAAACATTCACATGGAAAAACTACTCCTAAGGCCAAGAAAAGGTAAGTGGAAGTCTCCGCCACCACGCTAAAGTTAACACTCCAACTAAACGACCCTCAGGGAAATCAACCACAAGTGCCGGTAGGTGATGGAACCGTCGAACCCAAAGACGAAAGACCGGGAACAATAGGAATAACAATAAATCTCAAATAACCCATTTCATTTTAAATAAAAAGGTTTTTAAATCCCGGACCACCCACTCAAAAGATATTTATATATGAAAATACGACATGTAACCACATTATAAGGAACACTTCTTGAAATCCATTTTGGGGTAAAATACTCATTTTAAGGGCAAAAATGTAATTTCAAAGTTATAGTACTCAAATTTGGCATAGGGTAGGCCATAGAAATAATCGGAATTAAATTCGGAGATACGAGGCGAAAACGGGAAAAAAATGGTGAACGATCTAAATGATCGCAATGGACCAGCCTAAACAAACAACCCTAAGTCACTCAAAACTAACTCAAATTGAGCGATTAAAAAGCCTAAACTCAAGTCATTTAAGTCAGCTTTCCGAAAAGCCAAAGATCGCCTCAATCAGACACCTATAGGTCAAGATATGACCAAAACAATGGACAGCGTCGAGGCTGGAAAAACTGCAGTGGCTGCTGATTTTACTTGCGAATTTGTAAAGTCCAAAAAGGTGATTTTGCAAATGAACTCTGGTTTATAAAAATGAGTTTTTAACTTCCGGATTTGAAAATTAGTTAACAGGGCCCAAGGGTGAGCTAAGAATGTAACTCTTTATAAAAATTCAAAAATGTTAAGTTTGTAAAACTTTGATAACAAATTTCGGTTTTAACAAGGAGGGCTTAAACCACAATATACACATCAACTTACACATTCTACACGTAGTTTTCTCCAAAAGTAACTATGGACATAAAAAGGGAGAAGGAATGAAGTTCCAAGAGGAGCAAAAAATGGTAAGACTAAGATACACTAATGCCAACACTAGTTTCAACATCTTAAGTCCAAAACTCTCTATCTCAACATATTTCAGTTCTAATACAACTCCAAGAAAAACTCAACTCTCACGAATGCTAAGGGGCCTAAGTAGTCGTTGCCACTTTAAGTGATAGTTCTAGAAGAACTCCAGTCAAGTTGGATAACGATTATACTCAAGATCCAATATATGCACGCCCTGTCACGCCTCGAATTTCCTAGGACTCTGAAACATGAGCCTAACAATTAAGGGAATGACGCGGAAGTGAAAAGAAACTAAAAATAATAATATATAGTAGTGAGACACCCACACAAGGGTAAAAAGGTCATTTAATGCCTAAATGATATAAAAAAACACTCGGGGACAAAAAGAAGGTGCAACGAATCATTTGAACACCCAATGTTCACCAAAGGGTAAAATATTAATTTCAGGGTTAAATAGTAATTTTATGTTTCAACTACAAAGTTTGGACCTAGCATAATACGTAGGAACAAACGGGACTCAATTCAAAACAATGAAACACAAAATATGGTAGTTGGAAAACGGTGTCGGACAATGACAACCAAAACCAAATGTTGAAGTGTCTCACTTTCACCAAGGGTAAAATAATCATTTATGGGGGAAAATGGTCATTTCAAAGTGCAAATACGTAGCTTGGACTTAGGACAAGCCATAAAAACAAACGGGGCTCAAATCAGAGTTGCGAGGTGGAAGAAAAATATTTTTGAAAATTGAACGTCAGACGACACCATGGCATACCATAACCTGCGCGCGCGCATGGGCACTGTGACGCCCCTAGGCTGTGGCCCTTTTTGCCTTTAAGGTTGAAAATAAAGCAAGCAAAATGAGAAAATGATCTAAGGGTGGAAATGAAGTCTTGCACATGAAAGACCAAGAAGAATGCATTCATGCATTTGTGTGTCATCCAAACAAGGCCTTATGATCCAAGGGTTGTGAACAAAGGTGGAAGAAGACTTGAAATCAATGGTGGAGAATTAGACAACACCATAAACTAGGAAAAAATCAAATCCATCTGAAGTTAGGATTTATTACAAGAGTGTCATCATGACTCTCAATTACCTTTTTACCTCATGTCTTCCTCATTATTTACCACCATGCCACTCACACACCAACACTTAGTCATTTCTTTACAATTTCCACTAAGTCTTCCAAATATGAAAATACCAATTTACCATTTGCTCATTTATTTTCCAAATTCCTTTTCGACTTTTCATTATTCTCAAAATGAAAATACAACATGCAACTTATAAATTTGCTATCAAATAAATCATGTAAGTTATTCTAAGCACATAAACACATTAAACACATAATCACATAAGCACTTAACTATTAATAATTTTTTTAATTAGAATGTAAAAATAGAGGACGCTACAACCTCCCACCTTAGGAGATTTTGTCCTCGAAATCAAGATGTACCTAAAATAGAAAACAAGTTCGGGTATTTTCCCGAATTTCACGCTCACGCTTCTAAGTCGTCTCCTCGACTCCGCAATGGTTCCATAAGACCTAAACTAACGGGATGGTTTTTCCTTGCAAAACTTGCCCTCATGCATCAAAGATCCTCACGGGTCACTCCTCGTAGGACACGTCCTTGACAACATCAAGATCCTCCGAACTCAAGACGAGATGGACCCGGCTCATACTCGCAATGCATAAAGACATGAAAAACATTATGAACCCGCGACAAATCCGGTGGTCACGCTAAACGGTACACCACTTCCGAGGCCCAATAAATCGTGGTGAAAGCTTGTCGCTTTTCCCGAATCACATTAAGCCCTTCCGAGGTGATACTTTCAGAAATACATGATCACTGACCTCAAAGAATAATTGACGCCTATGTCGACCTGTATAGCTCTCCTGTCAGCTCAGTGCTATAACCAGATACTGTCGAGCAATCCTAAATCGCTTGGTAGCCTCATGAACCATATCGGGTTCCAAGAGTACAACACATGAACCTCAACCTAACTATTGTTGTACGCGAACTGCCTATGAAATCAATAGCACAAGCACTAGAGGACTAATCCCAAGTCCAAAACTCAAGGTAAAACTAAAGGTCTAAACAATCACTACCAATACTCCCATGACTATGATGGCCATACCTCAAATCTGGGTGCTACATTAATTTTAGAAACAAAAAAATCAAATCTTCAACCTCAAGAGTACCAATAAGATACATTACCTATCAAAACATATGTCGAGGCCATAAATCAAAGACACCAAATCCCCAAATATCAATGGTTATCCTTGGCTCCATAACTACACCATTTAGTTCACAGTTGCATCCACTGAAGTACTAGACCCATAATCATGATCACAATCCATAATACATATATAATGACCTCGAACAATTTCATTACAAGAAGAATTCTATGATCATTATGTCATTGCTCTCCTGAATAAATCATTCTCAACCCCTAATTCTAAATTGGTTCAATTAATACACGCTACAACATAATGCTAGGGGTATAGTTTGAATCTCCAAAGTCCATTCACAATTTAAACCTCGATCATAATCCACAGTCTTGTGGGTAAGCTACAATCAACCCTCAATTACTCAAGTTGCCAATCTTATAAAAAAAATAAAGTAGTCTCCAAGAAGGCATCTCAATCCAATCCTTTAATAGACAATTCGATGACAATTACACCTCAACATAATTCATTAATTTACATATCGTATGCAATCTTTCCTCTAAGGTTCTAAACCACTTAGATATTACCACATGCCATAATACATCATATCTTACAACTCATTCTCTCATGTCAATAAACCTCATTGCTCAGTGAAACCTGATTCTTTTAAAGTCAAGCCCTCAATTCTAAAATAAAATGGTATCACTAATCCTACCATAAACCACACCTCAAATGGAGACATAAATCATATGTCACTAAAGATCCTCTATTATAGCCAAGATAGCTAAAATGTACACTGACGAAGTCTTAGGTCTCAATGAGAATTAACACCAACTTTCCTCATATTATAAGCACAGTTGAATAAAATAATTAAACACTAAGTACGAATCAACCTCGACTTGCATAATGAGGTACAACACCAAAAACCCATAAAGGTAAACACGACCATGAAGTGAAAACAACTGTATTCTAACTATGCGACGAAGGGAAAAGAAGAAACACAACAACTCAATATTCACATGAATACACAGGCACGGTCAACGACGTGAAAGACCAAGGAAATCCACCACAGTAACTTGGTACTGCCAATGCCTACATTGTCACTCAACACCCGACATATCAAGGCTTGATAAAAGGACTCACTCTCAATCCGACTCCATGAACTCTAGTGATCAACCACTAATGAAACTCAAGGTACAAAGTCTTACTTCCTTTCAAATAAAAACTGCAATCATGTACTAACTAACATTCATTGCACTATAATTACACTACCTCATACCTCAATCAACGATAATCTGAACATCTCCAATTTTCGTGTCTTCTAGATCAATGAAGGCCTAAACTCATGTTCTAACCGCAACATAAATCACATATCCTAGTCTATTCCTCAAATCATGTTTCGATAATTAACACTTTTGTATCCTAGTTAACAATCATACCTTAAATGAGTCACCAAATTTATATCCAAAATCAAAAGCTTACATGGTAATGATTAGCTACAACACTACCAAAAGAAAAAATCAACATCAAGATCTCCAATCAAAAATTGTCTAATAAGTGAGTCTAAATGTACCCTAGCTCTCAAAATTTAACCACCTCCAATTAATTAGCAATCGTTTCCTTAACCATTTCCTTGAATACCATTAGTACTTTCAATAAATAAATCAAGACTTATATACAAGCCCACTACTTACATGTTAGAGAAAATGCAAGATCATAAATCGTATCTCTAAGTCCCAAACAATGATTCACAACTCTTTTATCACAAATTACCACTCCAAGGCTCATAAAACACATCTCCTAGCACCATCCGAACCGACAATCCACAATCAATGAATCACTATTCTTAAACCTCAAGCCCACCAATAAAATTGGAAGGACACGGTTACATCAAACCCCAAGTAAAGTAACCTCGAACAACAAGGATGATACTCGGTAACACACATTTAATACCATAGGAGAAAATACTTATTAGCAACGGCCCCAAAAAGGCAAGTCAACCTCACGATGCCTACACAAGAATAACTAATTACAAAACCCCTTAATGGTTTAAGAAAGGGGAAACAAAAGCTTAGGAGATACACCACTTAATCATTAATGACATGTTAACACAATATAATGAGTCACAGTCGCTAAGTCCCCATATGAGACTTACAAGACACAAGGGAAAGAGGAACTCGCCCCCAATCATAAAATGATATCGAAGTGGCTCTTGCCTAGACAACAAAACTGTTCATCCATCCTATGCATACACTCTCATGTGAAGCATCACAATAATAACATAACCAATGTCTCGCTAAGGTTAGGTTAAAACCTGAGACATAGTCAATAGTGCCATTCACTAGAGGATAGCCGTTCACACTTGCCATCCTGCACGAACCTAACACTCTACCGTGTAAGTCAATTTATTGCAGTCACAAGGCACAAAAGGTCCCTAATAAATCATCGATAGTTGCTTGCTAACTCGAGAAGCTATGAACCTCTAGACATTAGTTGGTCGGTTCCAACTCAACACCGCTTGAACTTTAAAAGGTCGGCTAAGACACTACCTTTTAAAACACCACACTTCATGAACACGTCAAACAAGTGGTTTACAAGACTCATGTATCACGTCGGTACCATCCAGTACGATGCCACAAAAATAGGGATGGTACATGGCCTAAACCCAATTGAAAACTTTACATCCCTATAAGGATGCAACAAAAATTTAAATCATCGGGAAGGACATCCCAACACTCGTACACAACACTCAGTACGTCGACAAAACCACCTACTTCTTCGTCGGTCACCGTTGCCAACAAAAAGCTAGGTAAAACACGATTTCCAAAAACCATGAAAAAAAACACTAGCGTTAGTCCAAACGCTCAAAAATGAAGTACTCGCTATTTAGGGTACACAGGTTATACAACCCTTATCATAATAAGAAGCAAAAGAAGAGTCATTGTGATCACGAAAGAAAAGGAAGTGCTCGTCCGAAGGCGCCTCATAGACACACGACCTCAAAAGCAATAAATTTGCACACAGAAGGTTGATAACCAATCTATGCCCAAAATGATGCCGGAGCTTGTCATGTGAAGGACTGAAGTCTAATGTTAACAACCATCAAGAAATCGGGACTTTACAATCACGATACACTCGAGTCAAATACATACTACATCCCACTGGCGCATAGTTTAACCATGCATCATCAAGAGAAGAAATTGATAGTCCAAAAGGTGAAACAAGGGAGATGCAAAGGCGGAAGCAACAAAAGTGATAAGAAAATCCCAAACCATAAGTAAGCTAATCCAACTCCCAAAAACAAGAAGGAAATGATTAAAGCACGACTAAACCAAGGGCACGAAAAAAAACATAATACCGTCATGCCGACATATGCACAAGTCGACACGATAAAATAAACAACCACTAGTACGTGACAAGTCGTAAACGAAAGACCACGAAGCAAAAAGTGATAACAACCCTCGCCCTTCATGTCATAGAGAAAGAGCACGCTCTGATACCATGTTGTCATGCCTCCAATTTTCTAGGACTCCGAAACACAAGCCTAAGACTTAAAGGAATCACGTGGAAGTGAAAAAAATACTAACAAAAATAATATATAGCCATCAGACACCCACACAAGGGTAAAAAGGCCATTTCATGCCTAAAATATATCAAAAAGATCACTCGGGATCGAAAAGAAGGTGAAACAAATCAATCAGCACTTTAAACGAATCATTTGAACACTCCATGTTCACCCAAGAGTAAAATAGTCATTTCAGTGGTAATATAGTAATTTCAAGTTCCAACTACAAATTTTGGAGCTAGCATAAGCCTTAAGAACAAACAGAACTCAATTTGGAGCAATGAAACACAAAATATGAAAGTTAGAAAATGGTGTCGGACAATGACAACCAAAACAAAAAGTTGAAGTGTCCCACTTTCATCGAGGGTAAAATAATCATTTTAGGGGCAAAATGGTCATTTCTACGTAGTTTGGACTTAGGACAAGCCATAGAAACAAACGGGGCTCAATTCAAAGTTGCAAAGTGGGAGAAAAAGATTTTTTAAAATTGAACGTCGGACGACACCATGGCATGCCCATGACGCCCCTAGGTTGTGGCCCTTTTTGCCTTTAAGGTTGAAAATAAAGCAAGGAAAATGAGATAATGATCCAAGAGTGGAAATGAAGTCTTGCACATGAAAGATCAAGAATAATGCATTCATGCATTTGTGTGTCATCCAAACAAGGCCCTATGATCCAAGGGTTGTGAACAAATGTGGAAGAAGACTTCAAATAAATGATAGAGAATTAGACAACACCATAAAGTGGGAAAAGACCAAATCCATCTCAACTTAGTATTTATTACAAGAGTGACATAATGACTCTCAATTACCCTTTTACCCCATCTCTTCCTCTTTATTTACCACCAAGCCACTCACACACTAACACTTAGTCATTTCTCTATACTTTCCACTAAGTCTTCCAAATATGAAAATACCAATTTACCCTTTGGTCATTTATTTTCCAAATTTCTTTTCAACACTTTTCATTATTCTCAAAATGAAAATACAACATGCAACTTACAAATTTACTCTCAAATAAATCATGTAAGTTATGCTAAACACATAAACACATTAAGCACATAATCACATAAGCACTTAATTGTTAATAATTTTTTTAAATAGGACGTAAAAATACCGGACGCTACATGCCCAGAGTTACTTTACTTAGCTTCGTACGTGCCCCAATAAATATTCATTATCAAGTGTAATCTTAAGAATTTTCATTTACAATACTCACTAGAATCAAGGCCATCATAGGAAGATAGATACATCATGTAAATCATATTCAACACTTCCTCTCATCATTTTCTAGATCACCAATTTTAAGTAATAGGCATGATTTAAAATCACAATAAACATTTTCGATCACATAGGAATGATTTCCCAATATAGTCATGCCATATATGCACATGCTTATGTAAATTTCAATGCTCAGGCAAACGCTAAATGCAACCCTATCCAAAAAAGGGCAATCGGGTATAATGTCGCCATAGTAACACCACCACGAGGAATCTATCAACTTCTGAAATAAACACCGTGCTCGAACCACGTCCTCACACGCCTCCCTGATTTCCGGATTACTAGTCCGCCAGTAGTGAGAGACACCGCGTGACTAGTTGTTACGACTATCCAATGGTCCACTTACACAATGTCATGAATGATGCATGAAACACAACACCAATGATGATAGTATGCACATGGTGCCTATATAAATCAAATGAGCCTCAACGTTGACCATCTTTCAACATGCATATGTTCTCAACATCATGCTCTTTAATATTTTCTTCTAAAGAGCCTTAACAATATTTCTCAAAAATACATTCATCATTTATTTAGCATTCTTGAAATGTTCTCGAGTAACCATTTCTCAATTCATCACATGAATTGAACTTTAAACTCATTATCATACTTTTAACCGATTTAAAACAGTAATTTCAATTTCTCATCCTTATGAACCATTTAAGTTACAACACCAATATTCACAATTCACAAGTAATGGGACCTAAAGCACGTCTAGGTTCAAAATTCCAAGTTTCTTTAGCATACCTTAAATTCCAAGAAAACACAAAGTTATACAACATACCCACGACCTATGTACACTTCTAGGAATACCAAGTGTCGCCTAATCCAACCGTCCTTAGAACTAGCCTAATCACACTTATTAAGGTTGTAACATCAACCCTTAAACATATCTCTTTATATATATATATATATATACGCATATAATCACATTTCATCTACCATTTAGGAAATCATATCTAGTATCATTCCAACACAAATATAGTAACATGGATATAAACACTTTCAAGCTAAGTCTTATTTTACAACTCTTAATTTTATACACAGTTCACATGAAAATCCTAGAAGACATTGCACACCCACGAAATCCTATCAAGGAATATGAAAATCCTAGAAGAGATTGTACACTTACGAAATCAAAACATGAGAGAGATAGTATTTCCCCTACCAAAAGATGTGTGCTTAAATCTACCCCAAAACACGTCCACGTCGAAAAGTAGGGCCCATCGATGAATAGTATTCACACCCGAAAGTGGAGTCGACCTACCAAAAGTGTCCGACTTAAATTCTGATGGAACTGAAACGACTGCCTTGTTTACTTATTAAACATAGTTGAAACCCATAAACAAAAGATAAACGAATTGGATAAGATTGGAGAAAAACCAAAAAAAATCTCTTACCAAAAATCTGAAATTCCCAACAATCCGCCTAACGAAATCACGCCTGATTTTCATATGCTATCGTACACGGTGAGAGGAACAAACCCTCAAAGTTTTGTGATGATCCGACAGCAGGAGGCCACCAAACCAGAGCCGAAACCACCGGCCTAACTTGGCCCTAACAACTGCGGCAACCACCACCCGCAGCCGCGCCACTACTTGCAACTCTCCGACGACCAGCTCCGGCCAAAATTCCCCTCTCTCGCGTGTGACAACTCCTCCTGCGTGACTGGAGCAGCGACCCTCTCTCTCTAATAAATTTGCGATGAGCAGTTGAGGAGAAGAAGAAGAAACGCGTTGTGAAGGAGAAGGAACGATGAGGGAGATGCTGCGATCTGGGTCTTCTTGCTCTGACCGATACATATAGCTTTACACATATTTGATATATATATATATATATATATATACAATATAAAATAGAAAACTAAATACATATATATAATTATACCCCAATTTCAATAATTATATATACACCTCAACCCGGGCTTGACTCTGACAAGAGATGGGTCTCGACCTATCTAACCCAATACCCACTTTATCGAGTGTGGTAAACAAAAAGAAAATATTTAATGATATTTAAATAAATAAATATAGAAAAGGAATATCGAGATAATCCCTAAACAAATTACACGAACCCAAAAAATTCATGGAACGCCAGAGAATGAAAATAACCCAAAATAAATAATCCCAGGTATGAAACCCAACCATTGGACCAACCAGGTATCTTCCGGGCCCACCGAATAACTAAAAACAACTAAGGCATGAAAAGAATCCAAAAAATAAACAAGTAGAGCAACATCAACACATAAGGGCACATAGTGGCAAGCAAAGCAAGTAATGCACATAAAGAATTCAATTAAAAGAAAATAAAATATTGAACGTTACAGTACGTGTCACGAGCCAACAAAAGCACCAACCGTTCAACATCGCAATGATACCACGCTGTCGACAATAAAAACCCACGAAATCGTTCCAACAAATCCGAAACATGAAATGCGAAAAATTTACACGTACAAAATACAAATTGTAAACATGACATCATGAATAAGAACAAAGTGACGTCACAAACCGATAATAAATCGGAAAGAATTTCAAAAAAATGTAAAGTAACATGGGGTGTTACAGACTTGGTGTGGGTTAATTACCTTGATTAGTATCTGATTTATTCAAGTCGTGTGAAAATAAAAGTATTTAAAATAAAGAATTATCACGATCTAATTTTACCTCTCAGTCGCAAGTACGCAACTAGTATATAGTATAATTGGGTAGAGAGGGATATCGAATCACATAGATCAAAGTTGTATTTCAAATAATTATAATGTAACAAATTGAATTATATTTAAACGTTGTTTGATTAGTTTGTTTTATAATCTACTAAACATAAAATAAATAAATAATAGTTGTTTTATTTGAATTTAAGATAAACAAGTTTAGGGTTTTGTTCCAACTCCACCACTAGCCTCATAATATAACCCTTTAATCATAATATTGCAAGAGGGAGACACAACTTATATGAATCAGATTAATAACTACAAGAAGTTTCTTAATCCCCAAAGAGATGCAAACGGTCTGATTCACTACAATCCATCTTCGAATAAAGTATGATTAATGCATGCATCTATGCTACAACTACTCCTAAAATATTAAATTAAAAGCTTGCCTATATCATCTTCTCTTAGCATGGACTGTGTAAACCTAAGATTTTATCATGTCAATTAAGAACCATTATGTAGAAATCCTTATTAAATCTTCAGGGTTCCAGCCCTAGTAATAAAATATAGTTGTTCAAGATTAATTATTAATTTAATCTAAGATAAGAAGATAATTAACAAAGCATCTTATTTAGATAATATGTTCGTTCTCTCACTATATAATCATCATATAAGTATTCTTTACTTTCCCCTATTTGTAATTAAATTAATTAAAGTTCTACATTACTCGGCTAAGGTTTCATTGAAAATCCTAGATACCAACCAGCCACTCATGGAAGGAGAAGACTGCATCGTTGATGTAAAAATCATCTCCATGATTGGTTGGTTGATTCTTGAGTTCTTAAGAGGAATATTCTTTCCAAAAAGAGAATTTGTGTAAGACTTGAATGTTTTGAATGATCAGATTATCAGACTCCCATTTTTTTCATGAAGTCTTCACATATTTATAAACAAAAGTTGATGTAGCTATGGCATGTCTTTGCTTGCACTCTAAGATGACTTGGTGTATGGACCAAGTAATAGACGTGAATGAACCAATTTGTCCCTCAATATGCATGCACAAAAATCCAGAATACTACAGGAGGTTTTCGCACGAAATCAAATGTTGGCGCTATCGATCGATTGGGAATACCACCGATCAATCGGTGGACCCTGATTCTGAATATTCTAATATTCTACGAATTTATGCTTTAGATGCTTGTACTCTTCTTGGCTGACTTGTACTTTGCTCTGAATTGAGTGCTTTTATCTTCTAAGTGTCATTTCGGATCAGACATTTTTGCTAAAAGCCTGGAATTAACTGATATATACATTAAAGCCTCTGTAACATACTTAAACACACAACTTGGATAAAAATACTAAATTAATACAATAAACAGACTAACAATGAGTTAATTAACGCCTAGAATACCAAATATTCTAGTCTCGTCAGTATCCACGGGAGTATACATATATATATGTATATAGGTTGATAAATCACATATGTGTTTGGAATTTAAGTTATGATTTTGTGAACTCGAGAATTTAAGTGGTGGAAGCACTAGTTGGATTATAGGTAGGTTAATGTCTTAGGGGGTAAAAGCAATTAATATACGTCTATGGATATCCCTCCTTATGCTTGTTAAATTTGTAAAATGTACTTGTTTGTGAGTTGGAAAAATCTAGACGTTATTTTCTTGGGTCCCTTTTTCATGTATATGAGAATTTATGATATTCATGCTTGGTTTATTTGAATTATGATAATTGTTGATATGATGGAAATACATTGGTTGGTTCAAGTGAAACATGCTAAAGCTCTTGAATTTAAGAATTACTGCCTAAATTAAAAGGAAATCATGATTATGAATTGATAAGTGATATGTTGTGGAATTGTTGCTTACTGTTGATGAGAAGCATGCTTAAAGTTGGAATTGATATGTATATTTACATATGTCTCATTTGATTCACTATGAGGCATGCAGTGTATATAATGAACACCATGAGTATATATGATTGTTGGTGTGATTTCATGTCTAATTCATAACCTTTGTGTGAGTGAAACTTTGGGATCATCTCAACAACTAGCCAGGCGGTGTCTCTCATTATTAGCGGACTAGTAATCCTGAAATTAAGGAGGCGTGTGAGGACTTGGTCCAAACACAGTGTTTATTTCAAGAATTGATATATTCCTCGTGGTTAATGTTACTTTGGCGACACTATACCTGGTTACCCTTGTAGATAGGGAATTGCATTGTCATTGGCATTTGTATTGCATATTTATATGCCATAAGATTTTCATTGCTATCTTATATCGTTATTCCTCATTATTATTGAGCATGTTCAGCTTGAATTGTGCCTAGCATATGATAATTTCTTCAGTGTCTCGGTGTGACCCTTGTGGATATGAATACATGTATATCTATGTTGGTAATTCTTCTTAAACTGACACTAAAGTGTAAAAGTTTGAGAATTATAAATTATAAACAAAAAGCTTAAAATTTGAGAAATAGAACTAACATTTGTGAATTCGGGTCTTCAAATTCTTATGTACCTTTCTATAGATAGGTGGACTTGCTTAAGAATGACCTCAGTTGAGTTAAGTGCAAGGTTAGCCCTAGTGTGCGAGTTTACGGGTGTGTGGGTTGCCACTAATTGTAGATGTGACTTTGGAGAATTGGTTGAGGATAGGTTATCACTTATCGGGTTGTGTAGCTTTGGCCATGTTGGCCACTTAGTGCTTTCATAGTTGTTTCATTTTTTATATCACCTTGGAGCGTTGTCTTGTCACATGCATAGGTGCGAGCGTTAGTGATACCTTTGAATAGGACCGAGGCTAGATTTCTCCTTCACTGCCCATTAAGCTTGGATCTTCACTAACTACTATTATTACCTAGGTGACTAAGGAAAATAGCCTAGAGGGGGGGGGGGGGGGGGTTGAATAGGATTTTATGGATTTATTGACAAATTAAAAATAATTGCGGAAAAGTCAATTTTAATCCAATTCTCTAATAAGATAAATCATGCAAATAGTAATCTAAGTGCAGAAAATAAAGCTTTAGAGATACACGATATTTTTACGTGGAATACCTTAGAAAACACTCTAAGTAAAAAACATGGATATGCTCGAGTATCAATGCACTATGAATCAAGAAATACACATACTCTATGAAGTTTTAGACTTACAAATCACTAATGATCTACCTTTCTCCACTTGACATCTAATAGCCTTGAATCACTCACGCTCCATAAAGCTCTCACTCCGCTTCATACTCTGATGGATCCACTTCTTAATGGATCAATGAACCACGAAGCATCCTGCTTCGATCTCCGCACTCAGACGGCTCCATTTCTTAACGGATCAATGCAACCACATTGCAATAGGTGGTGTGATGATTTTTTAGCAATGTATCATACAATTTTCTATAGAGATATCACGTGTAGAAGCACCATTGGAGAATCACCAAAACCTAGAGAGACCCTTGATATAGAATGATCAAACGATCTTTTTTTCTCTGTTTCTGCAGACGGATCTGATCTATAAAAGTATTACATAGATCTCACAAAAGCCACCCCAAAATTCTGTAGAGACTCCTCTTATTTTATAGAGAGGAGAATCATATTTTGAGTAAACTTGTATTCTTTTTGGACTTGGATTCCTTCCTTGTGTAATCCTCTTGTATTTTGGAGTAAATCTGACAAATATTGATGTATATATCCTTTATACATGTTCTAGGATATGTTGAATTGTAGCCCAAGTTGATAGGAGTCGAAACATATCAGAACTTGTTTTTGAAATAACCCACTCAATCAACCTACGGTTGGCCCCTACACTCTACACTTCAAGCGTAGGTCATATGTAGCCCAAAAAACTACAAGCGTAGGTCAAGCGTAGTTTTAACTATTTCTAGCCACTTTTAGCTACTGTAAGCGTAGGTCAAGCGTAGCAAAAATCATAGAAACCACTTTTGCTATTTATTGCTCCGTTTGAACCCCCTTGACTCCATTGAAATGTTTCTTGAATTTTCGGCTCCGAAAAATGTAGTTTATGCCCTCCGGAATGCATTTTTTGCTCAAACTTGCTTCATCTTTACTATTTAAACCTTGATTTGAATTTGACAAATCTGATTGATTCCTTTACTTGACCATTTGAATTTTCATAAACCTACCCGACCTTACAAGTCACTCAACGTGGTTATTGTCTAGAACATGCCAACAATAAACAATACTACAAATTTTCTTACACCTACTGTAGAGTAGTATTGAGAATTGGTAGTTACTTATGATTTTAGTATCATTTTTTCATATTTTGGTTAGTCCAACCTTCCGATCTGTAAGAACATTTGTTTATATGATGGCATGATTCTGATAAAAAATCATGTTAAGAGTTGTGTATTTTTACATCGTGTAGTTAAGTGTTAAATGATGAGTGTAGAGTGGTGAATATACAAAGGAGTGCAGTAGAACAACGGCTTGGAGTGGCAGTGCAAAGAAGCAAATATTTCAGAGATATTGGTATTTTGTTCCACTGAGTACTCGGAGGGGATATTACCGAGTAGTGAGTAAGTTGCGCCTTGTCGCACGTTGGGGCAAAAGTGATATGAATTCCAGAATGTTTCCTCATTAGCTCACACTTGTACACGCATACAGGTTAAATGATTACTTGGTAAAATAGTCACCAAGTACTCGGTAACTGGCTACGCAAATTAATTTTTGGAAAGCTTTGTCTTGTTATACAATCAACTACTAACCACTTTGGGACGTGATTTGAAATTATTATTGGTATATTGGACTATCATTGACATATTAGTCTATATCTGGAAGACTTAATGGTGGAAATACAAATCATGATTCGAAAAGGATTCTTACCATTAATTGAAGACTCTTATATATATATATGAGTTAAACCTAAGAGAAGGGTGTGGCTTATGTGTGGCTTTCGAGAGAGATCTGCAATTCTTCTACAGTTCTTATACTTATACACAGAGATATATAGAGAGAAAATTATTCAGTGATCATATATGTTCTTGTTCTCTCTTGTTATTGGGATTTTCCAATTGTGCTTTTACATCGAAGATCTTTATGCACAATTGGATTATCCATTGCTGAAAAATCATCACTTCACCTTGTGTAATGTGGTTTCCATTGATCCATTGAGAAACAGAGCCATCTGAGTACGGAGATCGAAGCAGGAGGTTTTGTGGTTCTTTGATTTGTTGAAAAACGGAGTCATCAGAGTACGGAGATCAAAGTGAGAGCTTCGTGGAGCGCGAGTGATTCAAGATTGTTAGGCATCGAGTGGAGAAAGGCAGATCATGAGTGATTTGTAAGTCTAAAACTTCATAGAGTCTTGTACTTCTTGATTTATAATGCATCGAGACCTGAGCGTATCTGTGATTTTTTACTTGGATTCTTTCCAAAGTTTTTCTACATAAAAATATTTGTGTCGTCTCTTGCTTTATTTTATGCTCCTATATTATTTATTGTGTCACGCCCCAAATTTCAAAATACTCCCGAACCGGGACATCCGAGGAATCTGGGTCGTGATCCATAAAATGAGCGACCAATTAGGATCCTAAACAACCATAAACCGAATGGAATCTTATTAATAGTAATAATTCCATACCCAACAAAGTGGAAGCTAAACCAAATGCTACACAAGGCACGTCTAGGTTCTTAAAGAATACATCTCTACAACAATGCAACAATACCAAATACAAGGAAGGAATAGGCCAATAGACTAGCTCCCAAGAGATATAATATCTACGGTCCTAATACAGGGAACAAGCAAATGAAACAAAAGGACAAACACTACATAATAACGTCCCAAATCTCGTAACAGCATCAGTGCCACGAGCCATCTAGCACTCCAAGTTGTCTATAGCCGAAACATTTCCTGTAAACTGGTGGTGTAAACCACCAGGCATACCATAGCCGGGGTGAGCTCATTGAGCCCCGTAGGAGAAATAAATTGTAACTGTCAAATCCTAAGACCATTCAAGTCGAGTATAAACCAACCCGTGTACATGCATCTACCCTAGGTCAGTCAAATGTCCCACATGCCACTCACGCCAATAGGAGACCCCGGAAACACATCCCCCTAGTCCCCTACCATGCATAAACAATTAGGGTAACTAGCACATAATTAAGTCACAACGCAACCACATATAATAATGCACACCTATACATATATATATACACGTATATATATACATAGAGATATACAAATAATACAAGTGATGTAGTATATATAATCTCATAGATCCCTATGACTCGTACCCGCCAATCCCACACTAAAAAATCAACTCAACACTAAACACCAATCACGGGAGCAATACTCCTAATCATAACACTCCAGGAATGATAACACTCACACTTCCTAGGCCACGAGCATACCGAGCTCCAAAACCTCAAATCATTATCAAATAATACTATCAATCACTTCACATGTCACTAATGACATCTATAAACCCAATATAGGGGTAAAATAGTCACTTCAACCTAAGGGAAGTCACGAAGGTTGCCGAAAAATAAAGAAAAATGGAATGGATGACAACAATTGACCTATAGTAATCAAACAACCACACAAGGGTAAAAACATCCTTTGAAATCTGAAAGACGTCAACAAGATCACTCAGGATCGAAATAGAAGTGGAACAAACCCAAGGGCACCTTAAACGGACTGTTTAAACACCGGTGTTCACTCAAGGGTAAAATAGTCCTTTCAGGGGTAGAATAGTAATTTCCAGGTATAAAGACAAGGTTTGGACCTAAAATAAGTCCTAGGCATAAACGGAACAAAATTTGAAAGTGCGAGAAAGAAACTACGACATTTTGAAAAATCGGTCGTTGTGACATGTCGAGGTTCAAAATCTACTGTCACATTCAAATGACAAATTACGCCCTCAAAAATGACTCAAATGAAGTTATTTAAAATCCTAACATCAAGATCTTTAATTTAGCTTTCTAAAAAGCTAAAAAAACACCTCAATCCAACACTTGTAGCTCTAGATATGACCAAAAGAGTCAAGCAGCGTCGAAACAGAACTACACTAGGACACCCTGGGGAAAATCAGTTGACTGACCAAAAACCATCACTTGACTGACCTCACCAGAAAATTTATGGCTATTTGCCAGTCGACTGACGAAATTCTGTCAGTCCACTTATGGACCCAAAAATACTCCAAAAGGTCCGAAACCACTTTAAACACTTACGAAACATGGGACAAATGCCTCAACTCATTTAGGAACTTTAGAAATAAGAAAAATATCATTTAATCTCGGTATAGTTTTATCGAAAACACTTTGTTGACAATCCGTAAAACTAACCGTCTTGCCCCCGGTCTCCGTTTTGGACACCGCCGACTTTTAAAGGCCAAAATCTTTTATTTCATGACTTTAAAACCATTTCAAAATTCAAAGTTTTATCGGCATCATGGGGTAGGCAAAAACGGGTTTTTCACTTAAAGACCGAATAGACTCAAATGCAAGTCTTATGAAAATCCATTTTCGGGGAAACAAATCGAAACACCAATAACACCATGCTGAGTGACTCAACATCGACATGAGCCAAGAAGAACGAAGAATGAAGAAGTAAGTTAAAAAATGACAACACTTCAACAAAACCGAAAAATTGATCTAACAACTCGATTCCCAACCGTGAACTCAATTCACTTTTCAAAACGACAACTCATCTCAACCACCCCAAGTGGTTAAGCAAAACCACCTCAAGTACACTCATATTCTTATGATATGAAAAGGAAGACCTAGTAGCTAAAACTCGGATACTAACTAGGTTCAATCAAAACCACCTCCAATCCATTGAAACCTCGATTCTCATATAATATCTTCTCTCTTAGAATTCTAATGGAATCAAGAACCATCAACTCAAAACCTTAAAGTATAATCATTGATACCTTCACCTAATGCAAAAGAAGTATCAAATGGCCATCACTACATAGCCAACAGAGATCCCCAAACTCTCAACTATCGTACACCCCTCGAAGGTGCAAAACATCAAGTGGCCCATACCCCATTACCAACAAAGGTCACAAAGCTAACACCCATTTCTCTAAGGTCTCATTTCACAATCGATCCTATAATCCACTATCGACTTTACTTATCACAAGAAATCCATAGAAAACCAACTCATAACCCCACCCAAGGGCATATAGGAACCTAACAAGAAGTATAAAAATTCATCTCATTTTATACTTCAAAACAAGCATGCAAATCATATTCTCACATTATTCAATTCTACTTGAGCATTTTAATAACATATGAATTATATCGCAAAATTCATATGAAACATGCTCCTCAATTACATTGAATAATATCATGATATACATGTCAAAGGGAATCACATAAATGCTATGCAAATGTAATGTGACTCAACACCACCCGTGGTACACACACGACCACACACCTCATGGAACAAACCTCATGAAACACACTTTGCCCAACATAAGTTAACGAATACGCACTCTACCCATTCACAATGAGAAAAGAGTACCGCACCGATTCTTCCCAAGTAATTTTGACACTTCTCACTTTCAACAAGGAAGGCGGTTGCATGAGTCGACCCGTGACTAAAAATTCGTATATCAACAATTTTTGGCTTTTTAGTTCTGTAGGTGGGAGACACCACCTGGCCAGTTGTTGCGACGATTCGACACAAGACTACTCACCTATGGTTACACGACCGGGCATAGCCCAACACCAATTGAGTTCTCAATACAAAAGGTGTACCCATGCACTATGTCCTCAATGATCCATGCATCAACATAAATATGTATCACATCATATTTATAACCAACATTCCCAAAATGTCAACACAAATGTTTTTTATCATTCGACATGCTTTTAAATTTCTTTTAAAGCAAATAATCAACAAGTATGCTTTCTTATGCACATTCATAATCCCAAATCATTAAGTTATCCTTTAATACACAAAGATAACATTTTTATCCATTTAACATGCTTATAGTTCAATTGAAGCATTTAAATTTACAAGGATACATTCTTATACACAAGAATGATCCAAACCATCAAGTTATCCTTTAATTCAAAAGGGAAATCATTTCATTATATTAAACATGATATTGGTTTGATTAAGCAAGTTTTCACATATCACATCTTAGACATGACATGAAATCCCAAAATACCTTAAAGGTACTAACCAAAGGAACTAGCCTAATCTCATTCTAAGGCTACCTCCCTAACACCCATATACACATATGTATAACTACACTTACCCATACACACCATAATACCCACATACATATCCACACATATATAGGCATACAAGCATACTTTACTATGGGAATTCTCAAGAATAGCCACTCAACTAGCATGCTTCATAACCCTATTCAATATCATCAAAAGTACTCCATACACAAGGGTTAAGCCACATAACATGTTTAAACCCTAACTTAAACATTTTTTAGGATACACATAGCAATTTAATTTAAGGCAAGGAATCCTATAATCAAATTCTCATACTCTTACAATCATAACATGGCTAGTTATGAAGTTTTCCCCTTCCTCTTGAACAACAAAGCACAACAACTACCAAGCAAGGCCCATGAAACCCTAGCTCTTCCCCAACCAAAATCCATGGAGCAAACCGGTGGAAAGCTTCACCATAACCTCCTAACCATGAATCCAACTCCAACACAAAACGGAAAGTAAGAGTTACCAAGTGGTCTAACAAGAAACCCTAAACTAGAGTTTGAATGGAAAATACATAAGAAATGAAGAACACTCACCACTTCTTGGCTCAAACCAAAGAGAAGGACACCATGAACATATTCTATGTTGATGGCCACACAAAACTTCCAACTTAGGGTGATGAATTCCACCCATAAGTGGAGAAGAACAAAGCGGAAGAAGATGAGAGAAAATGGAGAGAAAGAGATGAAGTCTTGTAATGTGGAAGACTTACAATGTGTAGAAATTTCCCACTCACACTTGTCACCATCCAAGGGTCCAAAATAAAGATGGGAAAAAAGGAAATGAATCCAAGGGCTAGGAATAAGTCTTGCCATTGGAATACTTATTACACCACTCACAAAACCCATTAATTTGCCAAACAAGGCATTATCATCCAAGGGCTTAGAATAACGATGGGAATCAATAAACCATCCAATGGTTGACATGAAGTCTTGCCAAGTGAAAGACCAACAATAATGGATTATTACAATTAAGTGTCAACCAAACAAGGCCTTATGATCCAAGGGTCCAAAACAAAGATGGGATAATGAAATTAAGGGCTAGGAATGAGACACCACTTGAAATGGTGAAATGACCAAATTATTCTCAACTTAGGGTTAATTACAGGAGTGTCATCAAGCCTCTTAATTACCCTTTTACACCTTGTCATCCTCTCTAATTACAAACATGTCATTCATACCCCAACACTTAGCCAAATCTCTACACTTTTCACTAAGTGCTCCAAATATGAAAATACTTATATACCCCTAGGTAATTTCTTTCCCGAAATCATTTCTAACTATTCTCATTACTTACAGCATGCAAATATAACAATAAATTCACATAAGTGTTATACCGAACATCTACACTAAATTAGGGTAACCATTTCGGGAACGCAACACGATTGTCGAAGCTCCAACGAAAAACCATTGCACGAACCCACGTAGTCGTTGGCAACACTCAAATCCACGAAGCTGGAAACGAAATACCACGAAGTCGTCCCGCTAAGTTCAAAACTTAAACGCAAAAAATTTATTCGTACCGAGAATACATAAGACGTCATGAATAGGTGACGTCACAAAACATTAACACTTGAAAAAGTATTCCAAAAAAGTGAGAGGAAAACGTGGGGTGTTACATATTGTATGGATTATTTCTTTAAACAAATTGAATTTTTCACAATTAAAATTTTAATTTGTCAATTAATTCATAATAAGCCTATTCACCCCCCCTGTAGGCTTAGTTCACCGTCTTCTAGGTAATTTCAATTGGTATCAGAGCGAGGTTTTCCCTAATTTAGGTTAACGACCTAGGGTTAGATCTTGAACTTAAAAGATGGACGTATCTCGAGAAGGAGGTTCCATTACTAGTTTCCCTTTATTTGATGGATCAAACTTCATGTATTGGAAAGCTAGAAATAGAGCGTTCTTGAAATCAATAGATGTGAAATTTTGGTTTGTCGTAGAAGTAGGATACTCACCTCCCACTGTTGTAGATGATAATATAAAAGAATTAAGAAAAAAATATTCAAGTGAGTAGTCTTCTGCTAAATTTGACAGTACTAATTGGAATTCTACAGCTTTGTCTGCAATATTAAATGCTGTGACCGATAGTGATTTTAAGAGAATTTCCTCGTGCGGTATTGCCAAAGAAGCTTAGGATATTCTCCAAGATACTTATGAAGGAACTGATAATATCTCAATGTTGGCATCTAATATTGATAAGGTTAAAAGGTTACTACAATAAGTGCAACTTCTAAGGCTGAAAATTATGAGGGTGATAATAATCTTGATAACTTTCTTCAAGCTAAGTATAGTAAACTTTATGACAAGTACACACATCTTAGTGAAGTTTTCTCAAAATCTATTGCTAAATTTAAAAGTGTTGACAAGTAAAAAAGTCCTTAAGAGAAGAACTAACCAACACTACCCTTAAGCTAAATCAATTTTAGACACAAAGAGATCAATGGTTTGAAGAATTGATTAAGTCTGAAAAAGAAAGGAAGTAAGCTTTGAAGAGTGTTGATGATCTTAATAAGGATTTAGCCAGTCTAAGATCTGATGTAATTGAGAAATCTACGAGAATTGAGGTTTTGGAAAAGGAATTGAAGGATGCTAACTCAACTAGTTATAAATGGTCTAGTGGAACCCTTAATCTTGATCATATGTTGAGTGTAGATAAATCTATAGGAAACACTAAAGGATTGGGATTCGTTGGAACCACGAATAATTCAAATGTCATTCCCAAAACTACCTTTGCTAAGGCTTGTCACGTCCCAAATTTCCTAGAACTCCAAAACACGAGCCTAAGAGTCAAGGGAGTGGTACGAAAGTGAAACAAAACGAAAAAGGACCTTAAGTCGTTAAATGTCCCTACAAGGGTAAAATAGTCATTTCACATCATAAATCGACTATTTAAGCATTCAAAAGGTCATAACAACATAAGGGAATGATTTATGGGTCACAGACCCAAAATAAGTTTTACATAGTGTTTTTAGTAAATTAGTTGACTAGTTTAAAGAATAAGTCAACTAATAGAAGTAAGAGGTTTTATGAAAAATTCATGGAAGAATCAGTTGACTGGTTCTCTAAATCAGTAGACTGACTGTAGTAAATTAGTTCACTGATTTGAATAATAAGCCGACTAATGGAAGTCAAAAGCTTTTATGAAAAATATATGGAAAGGGTTAGTCGACTCATATAGAACATCAATCGACTAATAGTCCTAGAAGTTCCAAAATGACACCAAAATGACTCCCCAAAATCATTGAATCATAAGTTGACATAATTCCATACATAAAATCATATTTTCACAAAGATTAGTACACATCAATCCCATTTAGTCATTCTTACAAAAAAATATGAGATTTTAACAAAAACACTTTTCTATTGTCGTAAATTTATTCGTCTTGCCCCTGGTCTCCGTTTTAACTACTGCTAGCTTCTAGCAATCATAATATTTAAAACAATGTGTTTAAAACCATTTCTAAAACAAGATAATTTGTCGAGGGTACGAGGGTGGGCGAAAACGGATTTTTTCATTTAAAACGAAAATGTTTGTTTGAAAACTTAGAAAAATGCCGTTTTTGGCCGGACACCTAATAACCTCATAATTATCGAAAATCCATTACACATCACTACACAAAAGGATTCTTAGAGTAATATTCAAAGCCCTAAGGCAATACATGCTATTGTTTTCCACAAAATGAAATAGTCTTTACATTTTCGGCACCGAAGTGCATCAAAAGAATAAAGTCCCCGCGTATAACGCTTCAAGGGACATAAATCCATTTTAGCTACCCGGCTAACACGCTAGCCGACAAAAGACAAGTATCTATCATTTGTTTACAAGTTTACAAGAAAAGGAGCATAGTTATACATGTGAATAACACTAATGCTCTACAAAATAAGTAGTTCGCCACCTTATGAACAAAAGGGCGAAATCAACACCGTGTCTCTACCGAGAGACTACGGACCTCCCGGAAAGGAATCACGACCTAAAATATATATATAAGTCGTGGGGTGAGCTCACTAGCCCAGTAGAGGAAGCGTCATTGCCTCAATCTCGGTAGTCCAAGTGGTACAACCCACCCATGGTACATGCAACTATTCCTAGGTCGGTCTTTTGTTCCTCATGACTCTCACGCCAATCCGGAACCCATCGAACCTAACAAGCAATTCCCTAACATGCTCACATCATAATCATTCAAATATAGAATGCTTCAACATCCAAAACCATAATCATATATATATAGAATTTTAGATGTAATGCGATCTAACACACCCATGGTACGCTCAAGAACACACACCCTAACTCTAAGGGTCAATGGGATCATTCTCAAACACTTCCCCTTTTTCTCATGGGATCGGTAGATTTATCGTACCGATTCTTCCCAAATGATTTTTGACACTTTCACTTTTAACAAGGAAGATGTCAAACACGACACGGTCATCGAATAGGATTTGGACAAGTCCTCCCCCTATCGTCTGCGTTTCTTAGAAGATTAGTTATGTGGGAGCAGAAAGCACCCCCTGGCCAGTTGTTACGACGATCCAAATACAAGACAACTCCTACGAAGTTTATACAAACCGTAGAAACTAACACCCATGTTTTGACACTACATGGTGTACTCAAAATGTATCAAGGTTCTCAATCACAACCATATGCCATCACAATAAATGCTTATTTATTTATGCAATGTATTGTACTCAAATTATCACAATGCTTACAATTTCACATTTATAAGTAATAAACCACCACAAGCATTTATATCTCAAAATCATTCTTTCAATGGTCTAATTCATCATCGAAGTTGTCAATACTCAACTAGCATATATATATATATATATATACGGCATATATACACTTAGACGCACACACCCTCGTACAAAGACGAACACAATTCATTTTTCCCCTACCTCAACTCCAAGCAAGCTACACAATATTCCCAAAAGAGGTCCTAGCCAATACTAACTCAAATGCTCAATAAGATAGCTCCCAATACTAGCAACACACCATATGAACAACATAATTACTACGGTGTCACAAGAAACCAAAATTTAATCACAAGTGGTTCCAACCACAAGAATCAATTCAAACCCTAATGATTTTAATTTTAGGGTTTCATAGAGAATTGAAAGCTCAAGAGTACATGATAGGAAACTTACCACTAGCTCTTCACAAGAGGGAAATTGAGAGCTACTACCAATGAGACTCATTTGGTTGTTGAAAGAAAACTCAACCTTCTATATTACAAATAAGAGAAGGCTAGAATCAATATTTATATAAGAAAACTTCATAGCTTGAAAGTTAGAGTTCTTAGCAATAAAACCCTAAAATGATTAGAAGACTTGGCAAATAGTTCAAGAACACCAACAAGAGCAATCTGCAAATAAGCTAGAAGAGGAAGAGAGAGTAAGAGTTTGTGAGATGAAAGTCTTGCAAAGTGGCTAACCCTAGAGATTTTCCACTCACCATACGAACCATCCAAGGTTTAAGAATAAAACCATGAAAATGAATAAACCATCCAAGGGTTGACAAGAAATCTTGTTAAGTGAAAGACCAACAATAATGAATTCTTTCATTTAAGTGTCAACGAAACAAGGCCCTATGATCTAAGGCTTGAGAACAAATATGGGAGAAAAAGATCAATGGCTAGAATTTAGACTACACCACAAAAGTGGGATATGACCAATATCTTCTCAACTTAGGGTTATTTACAAGAGTGTCATCATGCCTCTTAATTACCCTTATATCCCTTGTCATCCTCTCTAATTACCAACATGCCACTCATGCCCCAAAACTTAGCCAAAATCTCTACACTTTCCACTAAGTGCTCAAAATATGAAATTACTATTTACCCTTCGGTCATTTCTTTCCCAAAATCGTTTTTAATAATTTTCATTATTCTCAAAATGAAAATACAACATGCAACTTACAAATTTAATATCACATAAACCATGTAAGTCATGCTAAACACATAATCAGATAAGCACTTAATTGTTTAAATAAAATATTTAATTAGCACGTAAAAATACCGGACGCTACAGGGCTTCTCAAGTAGCATCTAGTTTCTCTCAAGGTAATTCTAATATAAGAAAAATTCCATCTATTAAGAAGAATTCTAATGTCCAATCTTATGTTAGAAAACCGGTTAAGAGTAAACCTCCCTTTACCTTTAAGTATCATAAAAATGTTGATAATGGTTTTCAAAGGTTTATTCCTATATGTCATCATTGTGGTGTGAAAGGTCATATTTGACCCTTGTGCTTCAAATTAAGAGGAATAAATTTGAATTCAAGAACAAATCAAAGAACTCAAAGAAGACCCAATGTTTAAGATCAAATTAGGGTTTTGAGTGAAAAGGTAAATAATTTGTCTAATTTGGCAAGTAGAACGGCAAAAATTAGACAGGCATGGGTTAATAAATGTGAGCTACATTTTTTTGCTCCCAATACTGTTGTTAGAGCATGTGATTCTATTTCATGGTGTTTTGATAGTGGATGCTCTAGGCACATGACTGAAAATAAGTCATTATTTGATAATTTCAAGGAAAGTAATGTAGGAACTGCTACTTTTGTTAATGGGAAAAAATCTAGTATTTTAGGAAAGGGCAGCATTGTTGCTTTTGGTCTACCTAGATTAGAAGATTTTTATTATGTTAAGGGCCTAAAGGCTAATTTGCTTACCATTAGCCAAATATACGATAATAACCATAATGTCAATTTCACTTTCAATAAATGTCATATTATTAATTCTTTTGGAAATTATGTTATGGAAGGTATACGTACATCTGATAATCGTTTTTGTATTTTTCTTAAACTTTGTTCAAGAAAGGTCTAGATTCTTAGTTGATAGACATCACTACAAAACCATTAGATTTTCAAAAGCATGTGAGTCTTAGGAAATCTAATGGTATGTTTTCATTAGAATAAATGTCTTCAAATGTATCATTCTAGGAATATCTTGCATCATCTTTTATCCTATAATTGATAAATTACCATGTATTTGTAATTATAATGCATTTTTTATTTTATTTATTATTATGCATGCATCATGTTTTGTTACTCTTAGAATTATTCATACATGCATCATTATGACAAAAATGATAAAAATTATAAATTAAAATTCTTAGCATGTTGAGCTTGGGTAAGGGTACAAATGGTTATCATATTTTATTTTATTCCCATATTTACTTCTCTTATTATTCTTATGGGAATTGGAGTTATTAGTTTGACCTAAGGATATGAGTTATTCACTTGACATGTTTAAGTATTATTTTTAGAACTCATTAACTTTAGGTGATTGTTTTACTTCGGAGATGAGTGTAATATTTGCTGAAACTTTTAGTATTTCTCATCTAACCTGAAGTGATATGTAGGTTCATGAGCTATGCTAGATTGATCGATGCTTTTGAATACCTTTTGCATGCTCCTAAATGTTGGGGTAATGTTTAAAGAAGAAAGAATGAAATAATGAATTATTTAATTGTCTCTTTAAAACCTCTTAGAGCAATGGTACGTCTGCTGAGTAACCGGATCTCAGTACCTCAACAACTATTGAGTATTCGCGTAAAAAGGCAAACGTGATTATCTCAATTTTTCAATCTGAGTAATCGGACCTCTTGCCTCAGTAAGTATTGAGTGTTCGCATAAAAAGGGGAGAAAAAATAAAACATATATATAAAGGGTAGCAAAAGATAAAAAAAATCAAGACAAAAATACAAATAAATTGTATTCCCTTTAAAAAGTAATAAGATCCGAGCTAAATATTTGACTTCTAGCTTAGGTTTTGGACGGAAGTATCATCACGGTTAGTGAGGAGATTATTAGAATTAGTACGTATAGCTTTCATCTTAGTTGTTTACTTGCACCTGAATATTTTTCATTTATGCAAAGACAATGAAAAACTTGACTTGTGATTGTTTATAACTACAAAGTATATGTGCTGATTTTCTTCACTACCATGTGTATAATAGCTAAGTGAAATATGCGAATATGATATGTTAATGATTAGCTAATTATCTCTACTTTCTTCCTCACATGTTTCTAAGATCAAAATTATATATTTGCCTTAATTTGAACATATTGCAATCATGCATTAGTTTTAAGTTCATGTATCGTAGAGATTTTTGTTATCCAAGAATCTAGATATATTCTTTAGAGCTCTATGTCTTAATATAAGATTTGTTTAGATTCTCTAATTTTCCCCGTATATTTTTACCATTGTTTACACGTTGTCTTTTTACTTTCAATTCTCTTGATTATTTTTATTATTCTTTAAATTCCTTGTCATTTCAGTGATAAAAAGGGGAGAAGTATTTAGTAAGGGGAGAGATATACAGTTAAGGGGAAGAAATATTTATTTGAGGGAGAGAATTTATTGTTTATTATTACTGATCATTATCCTTCATGTTGATATTGTTCATAATCATTTAATATTGATGATTCCTGCTATTTGTTTTCCACACTTTCTTTTCACATGTATGTTTGTTTTAAGTGTTGTGATTGCAGGATTCGTAGATCATCATGAGATCAAGAAAAAAGTCTATATCTATGTTTTTCAGTGTGTGTTGATAGGTATAGGTTTTATTTTGTTTATCGTGAGGATATATTTGTAAAACATGGTTTTGTCTCAGAAATGCCAATGGGGAGATACTAATAACATTTGCTTATGTAATGACATGATTCTGATAAAAAATCGTGTTAAAAGTTATGTGTTTTTACATCGAGTTGTTAAGTGTTAAATGACGAGTATAGAGTGGTGAAAATACAAAGGAGTGCAGTGGAACAACTCCTAACCACTTTGGGACATGATTTGAAGTTATTATTGGTATATTGGACTATCATTAACATATTAGTCTATGTTTGGAAGACTTAATGGTGGAAATATGAATCCTGATTGGAAAATAATTCTTACCATTAATTGAAGACTCTTCTCTATATATATGAGTTAAACCTAAGAGAAGGGTGTGGCTTGTGTATGGCTTTCGAGAGATCTCTGAAATTCTTCTACAGTTCATATACTTATGCACAAAGATATATAGTGAGAAAATTATTGAGTGATCATATATATTCTAGTTCTCTCTTGTTATTGGGATTTTCCAATTGTGTTTCTACATCAAAGATCTTTATGCACAATTGAATGATCCATTGCTGAAAAATCATCACAGCACCTTGTGCAACGTGGTTTTCATTGATTTGTTGAGAGGCGGTGTCGTTTGAGTATGGAGATCGAAGCAGGAGGCTTTCTAGTTCTTTAGTCCATTGAGATGCAGAGCCGTCAAAGTACGGAGATCAGAGTGAGAGCTTATTGGAGTGCGAATGATTCAAGACTGTCAAGTATCGAGTGGAGAAAGGTCGATCAGGAGTGATTTTTAAGTCTAAAACTTCATAGAGTCTTGTACTTTTTGATTCATAGTGCATCGATACCTGAGCGTATCCGTGGTTTTTTACCTAGAGTCTTTCCAAGGCTTTTCCGTGTAAAAATATTTGTGTCATCTCTTGCTTTAGTTTTTGCTGTTATATTATTTATTGTGTGGATTATTGCTTCAAATGAATTGAATTAAAATTAACTTTTCCGCAATTAAAATTTTTATTTGTCAATTAATTCATAATATGCCTATTCACCCCCTATAGGCTTAGTTCACCGGCTTCTAGGTAATTTCATGATAAATTGTCCATCTCTTTCTATAAATGTCTTTCAATGGTTTTCCAAGTGAAATGACCCTTGGGGAAGTAGCGGCACTGACCGATGATAAATGGGACGATTTTTAAACCTTTTTCAGCACAAAAATTGGTTCAGGTCGTGACATCTCGCGTTTTGCAAGATATTGCCCAGCACCCCATGAATATTGTCATCCCGAGGTCGCAACATCTCACATTTTGCGAGATGTCGCACAACCTTGCCAACCCCTATTCACTGTTTCGATAGTAACTAATGATCCGCTTGGAGTTTTCTCATGATTTTTGAAGCGATTCTTCCTTATAGTGGTGATCGGTCATCGTATCCATAGCGTTGCTTCTTTTTTGGCCAAATCCTGATTTTGTTTAGATTCTCTTAGTCATCGATCTGGAAAGTTAACTTAATAAGTTTGAGTTTAGGATTTTGATCTACCTAATTTGGAACTGTTATGATTAGGTTTTGTCTATTTGAAGATGAGGGTGTTTTTCAAGCCTTCGGATATTTAGCCAATTTTCGGAGATTCTTTGGGGATCTCCTTTGGTTGAATTAGGAACTTTCCTAAGGTGTCTTGGCGACCTATATAAGGTTTTATTGAGGGTAGTTGAGTCCTTTTACCTTCCCTCAATCATATTCTTATTATTTCACCTTTGTTTCTTATAGAGTTTACACAACCCTAAGGTATAAGGATGAGAATATTGTAACCTTGTATGTGATAGTATAAATTGTTTGGGATGTAGTGAGATTCCATCTACGTCTTTTTAGATCCTTGTTTGGGTTCGGCATCCTCGGGGCCGAACGGAGTTTGTCAAGTCTCAAAAACCTTTTTTTCTTAAAAACAATCGAATCCTTCTCGGTCCAATATTTGTCGACCTTTGTTCTCGGCCTCCGTTCTTGGCTTCAATGGGTTTGGTACCTTTCCATAGGCACCGGTAGGTGGTGCGACTTGAAGTCACCCTATAGGTAATCTATTTTGGCGTGACGCTAGGACCTTCCCTCTCATGTTCCCCTTGATCCTAGAATGTTGTAGATATGTCGATATGTCGATGGGCACGTGTTTCACCCTACGTGATTAGGGGTCGACCACAGAGTCTTCCTATGTCTTGGATGTATGTGCTTGGAGGTTGAGGTGGTCCTTCCACCGACTTTGACTGATTTTGTGCTGAGGACACAGTTCTGTTATTTGTGCTACTAGAGTTAGTATATAGGAGGTTGGCCTTGCTTGTATCTTTGGTGTGAGTACAATTGTATGTATATATATATATATATATATATATATATATATATATATATATATCTATGTACTGATATATATATAGTTATGTGTGTGATTACTCAGTGACTATATGGTTTGGACTTGCTACGTGATTCTGTATTTGTATGTGTACTTGGGGCGTAGGGGCTCCTCTTGGGGTCTTGAATTGGTGTGAGAGCCATGTGAGACAACAGATTGGCCTAGGTTAGATGCATGCACCATGGGGTGGTTAGCACTTCTTGGATAGTTAGATAATATAATGGTTAAGGTTTCCCTACTGAGCATTGTTGCTTACCCCCCCCCCCCCCACACACACACACCATCAATTGCAGGTTCCTAGCGGATGCGGAACAGCTTGCGGAGCGGCAACAGCTCGGGTTGATTTGGACGTCTATTTAATGGTTGTCTTTTCACTCCTTGTATATCCTCTCTTATTCCCTAGAGATTTTCATTGTATTTATTGAGCCAGCTTATTGGCCTTTCTATTTCATTATGCAGTTGTATTTTGTTCGACATCGACTTGTGCCTCTATGTACAATTGTTGTAGCAATAATTGTTCTGGCATTAATGAAATTGTTGTTTAAATTATCATTTTCCCTATGGTTTAATTTTTATTGTTGATTCTCGAGGTTGCTCACTGATAGGTGTCGAATGTTGTCCATTATATGTCCCTAACTCACTATTGTTACGTCTTATCATTTCATTATTTAGTATTTTATGCGATTTGCATGTTTAAGCGTGTTTCAGAAGGTTAATGAAGAAAACAAACTAATTTTGGTGAATTAACCAAGGATGTACTTGTGTCTATCCAAGAAGAGAGCAAAAGAAGATTTTTCAAACAAAAAGTGTCTCCCGAAGGGCAAAAACGATATTTTTCGAAGGCGAAACTTCAGGAAACATACTAATGGAGTTGATGGGGTTCAAATAGAAGAAAAATTGGAAAAAGTGATTTTCATGTTTTCCCTATGCATAAGCTATACAGACAATAAGCAAAAAGTGGTTAGAATCATTATTTCTACGCATAAGCTACACATATGGCTGGGGAGCTATGTATAAGGCCTACACATGAGGTACAATCAAGCGTAGGGGTCATGCATAGGTCAAAACAGGTCCAGAAAAAAAGTACTTCTCAATCCAAGTTGTAACTCCAGTTATGATCGAAACAGTGAGACGTGTCTATAGAAAAAGCTAAAACTTGCAGATTCGGCTAGACATCCCAGTTTGACCCAAATTGATCCATTTTGACCCAGATGACATTGTGTTATACTCCAACACCTCCAAGAATGTGTATAAGGTGTATGTACATTAGATTAAAGGGGTTTGACTCATAATTGAGGATAAACACATCAAAGAGGAATCCTACTCCTAGTGGGACAAGTCTAATACACGCATAACTCTTCTCAACTTTTTCTATAAATACAAAGGTCTGATTCAGATCTAAGAAGCTTCTAATTACATAATTTTCAGAGCACTATCTCTGGAGATTTAAATCTTTTGAAGAAGGGATCCATTCAAGACCTAGAGATCCGGAGAAGAAGATCATGGAGGGCGTTTCTACATCATCAATGCAGTCTCCTTCCACCATGAGTAATTAATTAAATATCTAGGGTTTTCTAGCAAAACGCTAGCCAATAATGTAGTTTATTTATTTGTTTCAATTGTAACGAGGGAAACTGAAGACCACACTTGTGATGACTATGTAGAACAGAGACCGTTGTTATTTATGATAAGGGGTTTTATATTTATTATATTCTTGTCTTACATTGAATGAATGCATTATCTCAATCAATCATGTATATCTGGTGTTCTCCAACATACCTTGATCTTCTACACAATGGTGTTTAATACCTGAAATCCTAGATTTACATATGTTATGCCTCAGCAAGGTGATATAGACATGATTTAGTTAATTTCATGATGTAATAGTAGTTTAGAGTAAAGTAAATGTCATGTACTAGTCACACTCTATCCAGAGATGAGTTGTAGCGAATCCGGTGGATGGTATCCTTTTTGAGACTTATTCGACTATTTGCATTACAGTCCGATTCACGATGATGGATCGTCCTCTTGTAATTGAGCAAGTAGATAGTTATATTATGCGGTTAGTGGTGGAGTATGAAAATCCTAGTTTTCATCTCTATTGTTCTTGTCTTAATCTATCTTTATTTACTTTATTAGTTAATTAGTTAAATAATCACAATCAATCACTCAATACTTTTATAGCAATTCAAGAGTACTACTTCACGAGAGTGTAGAATACGACTAATTCCCTTGGGTTTGATAACCTTTCTTAAGCTGAACTGTACTACAATACGATTCATCTCTACAAGAAATTAGGATTTTAGGGACAGTCCAAACTGTCGCTACAACTCATAAAACCATCACTAATACTATCTACAAACCGTCACAAATAATAACGTCGTAAAAGGTTATTTGCGATGGTTTTATTTTTACCGTCGCTAAAACACATGTTATCCGCGATGGTAGAACCATCGCAAAAGACCATGGTATTAGCGACAGTTGTACCGTAGCAAAATATTATGTTATTAGCGACACTACAACTGTCGCAAAAGACCATGTTACTGTCCCTAAAGGCTAGTTTTTCAAAATATATATATATATTTATTTTTTTCATTTTTTTTAGACTACTTTGTTAGTGTTGTACTTCTTTGCCTTTTTTGTTATTATTATTATTTTCACTAATTGGTCATTTTGATTTCAAAAAAAGTTCATTTGTTTGCTTTTCAACTTCACTAACAAAACTGAAAAAAGTGTTAAAACATTCAAGGTAAACATAGAAACATTCATAGAACTTTATATATAAAACAACCATATTCAAAAATCACATGAATACAAAAATAAAGGACATTTTTCTTGCGAGAAAGTGATATTCTTCATATACAAAAATAATATAATACTTGTAGCATGATTTAAAATGAAACAAAAAAAACATTACAAAAGAAAAACAGAACTGCAAAATCTTCAACACTGTAGGATTGCAATGAATCAACACCATCACAACAATATATACCACAATTGATTTTGTAGGAGCGAGTACCATTGGAATAGAGAGAAACATGTGAAGACTTCTTCATCCTTTCTTCCTGAAATACAAATTAAGACTTATTAGAACATAGAAACCTAATTGAATATGTGTAATTAGATAACAATATATATATATATATATATATTTATAAGTAGTAACAATTCTAATATTCCACCTAACATTAAAGCACTCTGAATATGACTAATTGAATTATATATATATATATATATATATATATATGCAACATTATTTAGAAGGAGAGTTGAAAAATGGAACTTATTCTAGATGAGATAGCACTGATCAAAGTCCTTAACCCAAATTATAGCAAGTGTAAAATAGAATACACAACTTTTGTAAGCCATGCATTTGAATATTAATTAATTGAGATAACATATTAGTTAAACATATGACCATAAACAATAAAAGTACTATAACATGGACATTTGACAAAAGTAGTGAAACCTTGTGAGTTTAACAACTTGCATAGTAGTTTGAGAACAAGTATTGATACAACATGTTATATATATATAAAAATTAAGAATGCTTCTAAGTCTAAATCATTGATATGATTCTATAATAAAAGACTAAACCAAAAACAAAGGATAAAAGAAAATAATGTAAAATAGAAACCCACCTCTGGAATTCCTTCATACAACTTCAGAAAAGTTGCAACCATAATGAAATCAAATTCAATACGCAGTATCTTGATTGTTATAAAACTGAAAAATTAGAAACTTAATCAAGATTTGAAAAAAATAGTGTCATATTTTTTCTCGATAAGTAAATATAAAAAACTTTGAAACTGTGAATTCTATGTCGTCTACAACAAATCAAAGGAATTCAGCCAAAATTTTAACTAAGCTAATATATGGTCAAGTATTATCTTGCATGATTTGGAACAAATAGTATGACATGGTAGGAGTGTTTCTAGACCAAACACTTCGCTTATTAAAATAAGACAAATACTTGGGTTCACACTGAATAAAGAGAGAGCAGAACAAGACTGATTTTCACTCACTCTAGATGGTTAATGATTTGATTCTAAATCTCTTTTCACTCACTCACCAATTCCCTTTGGTTGAGAGCACTTTGCAGAGAATTTGTTTTTCATGTTGATTTTATGAACTGGTTGAGAAGACTTGATCTTAAAATGATTAGTTTCAGATTAAAAACTCTGAGCTTTTACCATCAATTACCATAAAAATTCACTTCTGATGATGTAGAATCTAAATAGGATACCTAGAAGGTCTATCATTATTCTAGATATAATATGCAGCACACAATAATAGGATTCATCTCCACAAACTTCATTACTAGGAAATACATTGGAGACGATAGAAAAACACTTAACTAGTCGGGACCAGACTTCAGTACTAGGAAATACATTGCAACTTGGAAAAGGGAACTTGAGTTATAAAACTAGTCAAAATTTCAATTAATCTGTTGCCATCAACTAACCTAAAAGGATGAGAGATTCCCCATCCGAATTCCCTATTTCAACCCCACTTATATATGCATTTTAAATTAACAAGCTTATAAAGCTAAGCAAGGCAAATCGATTGCAACCCTATTCATATCAGATAAAACTACCTTAGTACTCTGATGGGTTCTCTAAGGATAGGAAATTTTATAACGTTTGGAAATTCATCGAGTCTACTAAGTAATAAAAACGAAGTAATAACTGGCAATACAACCAGTATGGTACTTAATGAAAATGAAATGATAATTGACAATTCCATTAGAGAAGTGATAATTGAACTTTAATTAATTTAGTAAGTAATGCTTCAATGTCAAAATAGGAACTTTAAGCCCTAAACTAGAGTCAATTGTACTTGCATTATTCTCTGCAATTTCACTTCCCCATCCAGGAAAATCCCATCCAAATTTATCAATTGATTCATCAACAGGTCAAAGACCCAACTCGTCATCTGAAACTGTTGACCAAAACTGATAAACTTAATTCTTTTACCCAACGTTTCTTGAAAATACCAAAAAATAAGAAATAAATTTTTTTAAGAATACAAAAACCATAAGAATAATAATAATAAAAATGTTAAAAATACATTATGTAAGAAAAAAGTTAGGAGCATCATCATATTAAATGTATTATCTCCAAATAATCATTCCCTAAAGCATAAAAGTAAACCAAACTGTTGAATCAGACAAATCGAAGATAATCTTGTGTATGAAATTAATCTACTAAATACAGAGAGAGAGATAAACAACAAAGGAAAAATTCATAAAATTAAATAAAAAAATTACAGGAAAAACAAATCCAGAAGAAACAATTTCGCCATACAATTGAAGATGATGAAATCAAAAGTACGAGATGTGGGTGGATGAGATCTCGATTGGGTTACCTGAGAAGAAAGTAATGAGGTGAACATGACGATTTTTAAAAGGCCCTTCAATGTCACGTCATCGGAGAGACAGAGACGAAGCGGTGGCCAAAGGTGGAGACAAAGCAGTGTTGGTTTAAGCCCTAAACACTAATAAAAGACAAGTAGACCCACAGTCCGGTGAGAGGACCACAATTTTTTAAGGCTTCCCTGCGTCTTTAGAGAGAAAGGGAGATGGCCTTCAAAATATGAGGGAAAAACTGAAGAGAAACAAATGAAATTAGGGTTTTGGTTCCATTACACATGGAGATAGAATGAACCGACAACGTTCTTTTATGTATAGGTATAGTTGATATGTGTATATAGCAAGGAAATGAAAGCATCTCCTCCATATCTTTTTCACTTTTGAGAGAGGTGATTGCACTGAAATGTTTTTGCCGGTGGTTTTTAGCGCTTAAATTGGATAGAAAACTCCAGATTATTGGAATGATGATGCCTTTATCACTGTGGCTAGTGTGTTAGGGGTTCCTTTGTAAGTGGATGCCATGACTAAAAATAAGTAAAGGTTGGGATATATATTAGGGTTTACATTGAGATGCAGGTGCATGTAGAATTTTTAAAAGCCATTTTAGTGCAATTACCTGATTGTTTTACTCTATCTGTTGGAGTCAAATATCAATGTTCTAAAACTCTGTCTAAGGGTCCAATTGCTCAAGTTTCTAAACCTTAACATGAATGGAGGGTAGTCGGGAAATCAGGTAAGAAAAAGGAAAAGGTTGTTTTGGCTGACACTTTGGTGGATAGGAGTGATACTGATCTGTCTCAGGGTTCCCAAGAGGATGACATTCCAGCTAAAGGGCCTGTAGAGCAGTCTGTTAATGCTATTACTTCCAATTCTTTTGGAGTCCTACAGGAGGATGGCGTAGAGGATATGGATATAGCTGTTGATCATGTTGATACTGAGAATGTTGGTTTAATTGATACTACATAAGCTATTGTTCCTGGGGCTAATACCGTTATTATAGTTGCAAATAGTGAAGTTGTTATCACTGCTTTGGAATCCACAAAAATTAACAATGAAATACCTCCTAAGTAAGGTGATGGGGACATAGCAGTGGCTTTGAAACCATCTAAACCAACTGCAAACAAGACTAAGGGTGCTGAAAAGTCTAAAGGGTCTAAGAGTGGTGTGCAGAATTGGAGAGGCATGGCTTCAAGTTCTCCTAAAGCTAGTGAATTTGCTTCTTAGAAGTTGTGGACTTCTCCTCTGGGAGGTTGTAGTATTTTGGTTTTGTTTCGTAATGTTTTTTGGTATTTGGAATATAAGAGGCTAATACCTCTTCCAAGCAAAGATAAGTCGCACAGATTATTAAGAGATATAATATGCCTTTGTTTTGCTTGGTGGAAACTAGAGTTAACGAGAAGTATGTTTCTTCTATTGTGCAATTTGTTACTAAATGGTGGAAAATTTACCATTATTATAGTCATGTTTCTAATGGAAGATAGTTGGTTTGTTGGGATGATCCCAGAATCAGTGTTTCCTCTCTGTTGATTACTGATCAACTCATTGTTTATTCTATAAAATGTCTCAACGGGAGTTTCAGTTGTGTTGGTGGCTTTATCTATGGTTCAAATGACAATATTACTAGAAGAAGGCTATGGTCTGACATGCTCAAGATTACCCAAGATTTTAGTTCTGAGCCTTTATTCTTTGGTGGGGATTTTAATGCTATAAGATATCATTATGAGCAAGTGGGTGGCTCTGATGTTTGGGGTGCAAGTAAGAAGGAATTTGGTAAGTGTATTACTCAAGCTTCTCTTCTTGATATAAGTGTTCTGGTCTTCAGTTAACTTGGAACAATCATACTTATTTTAGGAAGTTGGATAGGGTTTTAGTCAATGAATTGTGGAATGATTCTTTCCCTAACTCAGAAGCTATTTTTTATCCTGGCATAGTATCTGATCATGCTCTCATTGTCCTTCAGTTAAGGTCTAGGATTAACCATAAAGGGGCTCCTTTTATATTCAATATTCAACTTATAAACCACCCTCATTTTATGGATATTGTTGAGCAAGTTTGGAAGTCTAGCATAAATGGCTCTATTATGTTTCAAGTGGTTCAGAAACTGAAATTTTTAAAGCAGTAACTCAAGACTTTAAATAGATCTGCTTATAATGATTTATCTTCAAAGGTTCAAGCTGCAAAAGAAAAGCTAAGCCAAGCTCAGTTAGTTGTTGATTCTAACCCTAGTAGTGAGGCTGCAATTCAGGTTGAGAAAAATTGTATAGTTTCTTATCTCCGTTTAGCAAGTGTGGAAAAAACTACTCTCAAGCAACAATCTAGGGTTCAATGGTTGCATTTGGGGGATAGGAACACAACTTATTTTCATAAGATTGCCAATTATAGGAGGAAAGTTAATAGAGATCTATCTCTTACTTCAAGAGAAATCAAATTCAACAATCCACCCAATATATATATATATATATATATATATATATATATAGCTTCATGAGCCTGAGCTTGTTCAGAAGGAAATTGTTAGCTTCTATGAGACTCTTCTGCATTCCAAAGATACTGTGGCAGTTCCAGATCTGAAGCCTTTTGTTAAGGCTCCTTTGAATGAGGCTTTGATTCAGAGTCTTTCTATTCCTATTTCTGATGCCGAAATTAAGGCAACTATGTTTCCTTTGAAGAACAGCAAAGCACCTAGCAGTGATGGTTTCAATGCTTTATTTTTCAAGCATTCTTGGGCTATTATAAGTGCTAATGTTACTAGAGCTATACAGACATTTTATCATACAGGAATTATGTTGAGGGAGGTAAATTCTATCATTATTACTCTTGCTCCTAAGGTGACCAATCCCAATTTGGTATCTGATTTCAAGCCTATTTTTCTTTGCACTACCTTATACAAATGTCTTTCAAAGGTCCTTGCTAATAGACTTAAAGCTTGTTTGCCTTCTTGCATCAGTTCTAATCAAGGGGCTTTTATTAAGGGTATGAATATCTATTATAATATCCTCCTGGCTCAAGAGATTTTGAGATATTATCATAAAAATGATGGAGATCCTAGAGTTGCTCTGAAAGTGGATTTAACTAAGGCCTTTAATACTGTTTCTTTGCCTTTTTTGGAGGCTGCTCTTTAAGCTTTTAATTTTTCTCCTCATTTTGTGAAGTTCATTATGGCTTGTATTTCCACTGCTAGATTTTCTGTGAATATCAATGGAAGTTTGCAAGATATTTTACAAGCTCTAAGGGTATCAAACATGATGATCCTCTCTCCCCTTATCTCTTTGTTCTCTTTATGGAAGTGTTAACTATTATGATTGATCAAGAGACTTCTACAGCTGTTTTTACTTACCATTGGAAATGTCAGTATCACAGGATCATAAGTCTCATTTTTGCAGATGATCTTCTTTTATTTTCTTCTAGTGAATTCTGTTGATTGCATTATGAAGGCTCTTACTACTTTTGGGAGTTGCTCTGGTCAATTACCTAATAATTCTAAAACTGTAGTCTTCCATTCTGGTATTTCAAGTCCTATATTAACTCAGATTCAAGAGAGATTGGGTTTTAAATTAGGATGTATTCGTGTTAGGTATCTGGGAGTTCATCTCTTGTCTTCAAAGCTTAAAAGGCAAGATTGTGAGGGGTCGTTTTCCAATATAACAACTACAGTTTCAAGCTGGTCTTCTAAATATCTATCCTATGGTGGTAGGATCCAATTGATTAAAGCAGTTATATTCTCCATACAACTCTATTGGTCTTCAAATTTTATTCTTCCTAAGGCTGTGTTGAAAGATCTTACATCTTGTCTTAGGCAAATTTTATGGAATGGTTCCAAGATTTGCAAGGGTGGTTGCAAGGTTGCTTGGAGTCAAGTGTGTCCTATCAATGAAGGATATTTCGGTGTGAATGATCTTAAGGAATGGAACATAGCAGTTATGACCAAGCATATATGAGCAGTTATTCAAATTTATTCTGGTTCCTTATGGTTTTCTTGGGTCAAGCATCACTTGATTAGAGGTAGGTACTTTTGGGAAATTCCCATTCCTAGATAGTGCTCTTAGACATGGAAAAAGGTGCTTCAGCTCATACCTTATTTTCAGCATGCTATAAGATATATCATTGAAGATGGTAAAAACACTTCTCTTTGGTTTGACAATTGGCATGTAAATGGGCCTTTGGTTTCTCAATTTAATTCTGCCACTACGAATTCTTCTGGTTTGGGTCACAATGCTTCTATCTGCAAACTTGTTAGCTCCTCTGGATGGCACTTCCTAATTATGAACTCTCTAGAATGGGTGCAATTTAAAGCTAAGTTTCCTCCTGATTTAAGGCCTGATGTTACTATTCATGACAGGATTGTGTGGCTTCCTTCAAATGGGAAATTTTCTATTCATTCTACCTGGGACACTATCAGATACAGAGTGGATGAAGCTAATTGGACTCATACCATTTGGTTCAAAAATCTCATCCCTAAGCACTCTTTTTTTCATTGGTTGGTCCACCTAAATAGGATCAATACCAAATACTTTCTTCTTTCCATTGGTCTTGTTTCTAATGTTTCTTGTGTTTTTTGTGGAATCAACATGGAAGATAGAGATCGCCTCTATTTTCAATGTATTTTTACCAATAGGCTTTGGAAGATGATTATTGCTAAAGGTCTTCTTACTTAGCCTGATGAAGATTGGGATCATGTGATGCAATGGACTGTGGTTTCTCTTAAAGGTATTTCTCTTTCAACTACTCTCAATAAGTTGGCCATTTCTACTACTATATATGAGGTATTGTTGGAAAGGAACAAGAGGATTTTTAATGAGGAGTTCTGTTCCATTGAGGGTATTTATTCCAATATCATTCAGAATGTCAGGCTTAAGTTGTTTTTTGCTAAAAACTTCAAGTCTGGTGCTAGTAATTTGGCTTTGGTTCAGCTTTGGAATTTGCCCAATCTATTATGGTTTAGCATGTTATCCTCTGAGAAGTGGTATGTTGTGGTCGCCTTATGCTTATTCTTTATGCATGAGTTTGCAAAGGATTGGTTCATGCTATATTTTCTACAAAATTATCTCATGAATGTAGGTTGGTGCATGTTCAAATTGGTTGTGTTTATGGTATGCTACTGGTTACTTTATTTTGTTTCTTTCTATAGGGTCCTTATGGCATGGATTTGCATGAGTTGTTTGGTTCCTCAATGTGTCTTATTAATCTACTGCAATAATTGGAAGTTGTTGGGTAATCTTGTGCATGCTTCTCTGCGGAGCTGCTCGGGTTTGTTGGTTCATCTTTGGTGGTTTCCTGGTTCAAAAAATTCTTGCATGATGGTCATTTCATCTAAGCTCTACTTTTGTCTCATGACTATGGATGATTCATTGTTGGCTTTGTTGTTGCCTTCTCTTCTAAGTGGTTGGGGGCTTTTTGATTCTTATTCAAGCATTAGTGAGGTTTCTAGCCGTGGAACTTATTGGTTTGATAATTCCTCTTTTTATTGGTTCCATAGCTATAGTTTTTTAATGCTCTTGTTTTTCTTATGGTGGATCTTTGGATTCCATATTGTTTGACATGTGTATCTAGGGGTATGCCTCTAGTATTTTCTAGGCTTTATGCCTTTTTACTTCTATAATATTTCTCACCATTCAAAAAAAATGTGTGACTAATAATAGGGTTATTAGGGACGGTTTTCCAGAGTGTGACCAATAAGGTGGTTATTAAGGATGGTTTTGTAGAGTGTCACTAATAATAGGGTTATTAGCGATAGTTTTGCAGAATGTCACTAAAGGATTGTCGCAAAAAACCTAATTTCTTGTAGTGTGTGTACGTGCAATAGGTAAAACCTTGTCGTCATAAGGGTCTGTTCTTAAACATTATTTTTAACCCATATTAATGCGCATCACTAACCTTGACGTCACACCTCGGAATTCGCTAATTCTCCGGGTTGGAGTCTCATGGATTTCGAGGCGTGACAGGTTGAAGAGCTTATTAGGGTAAGAATACAGAGGCACAGATAGAGCCCAACTCCCATAATGCCTATCAGCTGAAAAGGTGTTACCCTTATATACCCTAAATACTACATTAGTTGAAATAATAAGCTTGTACTCATAAACAATAAGAATTACTTTGTTCACTCCAAACTCAATTGTTCCAAGTCTTTTTACATCAATAAGAGACAATCATTTATTATAAATTGTATTTTAAATGTTTTAAATAGCTAAGTACATAGCCTCAGTGAAAAGGTTAAAAAAGAAAAAATGGGCTAAACAAAAAAAAAGGAGCCCACAAGGAAATCTCAAGTGCCTAGGGCACCCCAAAAATTTCGCAAAAGCACGAAAGACGAGTACGCAGAAGAACTAAGGTGTTTCAGGCACCCAAGAATTAATAAATTTCTCCTAACTGTCAAGGGGGTAGGGAAATCAGAATCCTTGAAAGCCTACATAGAGGTATTGAAATATTCTCACTTTTCTAACTATCCAAATTAATAAATTTTTTTAAAAAATCTACACACTTGAAATGTTCTCACTTTTCTAAGTGTCCAAATAGGCATAAGACCCCCAAAAGCATACATGACAGATAAAATAAAATTGGAAGGGGAAGAAATAACACGTGATAGAAGAAATCATGTGACATAACCCTCATCTTCATTAGTAGATTAAAACTTTCAAGAGGTGGCCCACATGGCAGATACAGAAAGAATAAATAAAGAAAAAGAGGAGTTCTAGTTTTGCATGGCTGACTCTCAAACTCTGGCCCCAGGTTGTTCACGATAAGGGTACTAAATAGTACAACATCAAAAGATGAAAAAGGAAGGAGGAAGGAGGTGTCTATCATTTCAGAAATTTGGTAAAACGAACTTCGTTTAGCCTCGGCTCTAGACCCCTGGCATGGCACATTTTCGCCGTGGAGCGCTCCATGACAAGGTGTTCTTCCACCTCTGCCTTCTCAGCACCAAGCTTAATGTTGGTGGTAGCCAACTCCTCATTTTGGGCATCTAGAATGACCTTATCCTTCTCAACCTCTTTAACTTGGCACCTTAAATCATCTGAATTTTGGCGCAAAGCCTCAATGTCCTTAGCTTGTTGGGCACACTACTCGTTGGTCTTATGGAAATCCTGACCCATACGGTAAACTTCGTGTGCATTAGCCTCCAAACTGGCACAAAAGGATTGAATAACGAAAAGAACTTGCCAAAAGGGAAGAGGGGCCAAAACTTGTCAGTAAACCAAATGAGGAGAAAGAAATAAAGCAAAAAAAAAAGAATTAAAGTACCTCTATGACCATCTTTGGAGTCTTGGTAACAAAATCCTCCCGCCTAACCTTTTACATTACGGCCCTGTCGGCAGGGGTTTAGATGCCCTTCGTTATAGCACGTAGAGCCTCCGGATACCTGAGAGTCTCCCGCTCAACAAAGAGAGAATACCCCCAAAGAAGGACAATCCTTAACTACTATGAGATTCTAGCCAAAATATTTTAAAGGTTAGGTTAACTAGTGGAGAAGCAGGTATCTTAGCCTTCTTTGCAGCCAGAACCTCTACAGGTGATACAGTAGCTGGATGAGGAAATAGGATTCTCAACCGGAGAAGATGGGGGAATATCTGTGGAAGGAACAAAATTGATAGGAGGTACTGGTTGGTGATCATTCGTAGCATGAGCCTCTCGCACAACATAAAAATCTAAGGGTCTCAAGTGAATGTCCATCTTGTCCATAGAGGCTCTGAGCATTAAGATAGACTACAAATTAGTAGGAGTAAGAAATTTAGAGCCTTCATGTTCTAAAGAAAGGATGGTTCCTCGAAAGCTCAAAATGGGCCAAATGGGACCAACTACTAGATCATTATCTATTAAACCTAAGAACTTATAAACATACTCCCCTCGGTGCTAGACGCAGAAGACGCAGAGGCAGGTCTCCTTGTGTACCGAGGTAAAAGAAGGAAGACAGATTTGGCCGAAGGCCCGAGGAATGGGGAAAGTTTCAAAAACCGGATAAAACCAACTTCCCTCGACAAAAACCATTCTCTCTTTTAAAAATATCTCTTATTATTTGAATTGGGTGCAACGGAACATATTCTTAAAGGGATAAAGGTTATAATTACCCTTGTTGTCCCCCAGGTCTTGGAATTTATAGCAGAATACAAGATCTGTAATACCTAGATCCAGTGCAGCCCCAAGTCCTGGTAAAGAAGAAGAAGAGCAGTTAGGATATGAAAGAAGATAAGGTAGAATTGAAGGGGTATTAGACATAGGGTAAAGAGGACGAAGTGAAAAAAAGGTGAATAGGGAACCTAAGAACTTTAAGGTGATGACTAAAGAAGATGGCCTCCCCAAGACTGACCCCCTGGCCAGTTTGGAAGTCAGAGTCTTTATTATAATGCTCCAAAATGACCTCAGGGGGAATCTGGCATTCAACCCAAAAATACATAAGATCTAGGTTCTTTCTAGTCTCTGAGGCGATGGGCTCAGGGTTAAATGGTTTGCGTTCGGGTTCAACCTCGTTAAAAGAGCTGCCCTCCTAGACCGTCTTGCCTGTGGTACCCTCCATAGAGGGTTGGTCAACCGCCATATCCTCAACAACATAGGGTGGGACGACCAACTGAACAGGAGAAGAGCTAAGAATATAACCCCGGTCATCATCCCCATAAGATGAGGGGATCCTTTTGGTTTATGAATCTGGTATCGTTGTTATCAAACATGGTAAAGATAAACAAACTTACAGAAAAGTTAAAAAATGAGGTGATTCCAACAAAATTCCGGCGGCAAATAAAAGACAAACTTCGATAAAGTAGACTGGATAAGAAAATAGGGATAAGGAAGAGCACTAATATTTGAGAATGCTCAAGTGAGAAAGGGAAAATGGAGAATGAAGTGAGATTTATATGGGAGGTTGGGCAAGCAAAGAGGCATGCGCCCAAAACGAAGGAGGCGCTCCCCATTCCCAAAGTACCTAGCCTTTGAAACAAGGGGAAGCAACCGCCTTTTCAAATATCAAATCAAGAGTGCCCAGAAGAGGGTTTAGGTCAGGATAAAGATGTATTTTAGATAAGGATAGTGTTGAATGATGTTTTTTTTATCAAAGTATGATTGGGCTTATCCCCAAGTTCTTATATAACCATTTTAGAACCGCTAAGAAGACCCATACTAAATTCAACTTTGAGTGTGAGCATAATTTTATCACTTACACACGTGTTTCTGCCTAGTATATACATATATCTATGTGAAGTGTGTGTTCCCGTGTGTTATTTAAATTTTAATTACTTTGATGGTCAAAAGTAATGGGTTATTTTGGAATTTTCAAAAGCAAATAAAAGAGTTAGAAAAAGTAATTAACTTTTCAATTTTTTTTTTAAAAAAGAGAGAAAACAATAAATGAAGACAAAGAAGAAGTTAATGGCTGAGCGGTACCGGACCCTAATTTTCAAATGAGAGGTCTAGGGTTCAAGCTTCGGTAAGAGCAGAGTGTATGAGTAATGTAATCAAAATAAAGTTTATTTTTTTCCATGTTACTATATATTCATCTCAATCAGCATATAATACGTAATTTTACACTACAAGTTATTTCCTATCTCAACTGTATATAACATATAAATTTCATGCATACTGATTTAATTGAAATTTAAAATTCCATATTAGAACACATAGCCGTGATCCGTTGGTACAAGCACATTGTTCACTCTTATGTCATATTCCATATACTACCGTTTTGCTTCAAGCATACATTACATCTGTCACTGTAACACGCTTTTTTCACACTTTAGAACACCACTGCAATACGCCATTGTCTCCACTACAATACTCTACAAATCTAACTGCTCTGCATAAATTATGTTTGTCATCATTCGAAGTAAATTCGAGCCATGTGTGTTCATAGTTTCCTTCAGACAGTTTTGCTCCCTCTAGATGCTCAAGGTTGATGAGTAACTGTCTCCCAAAATTTCATTTTTAAAGAAGTAGCACTTCAATTTTCAAAAATCAGCGAACACAATTCTGTAATTGTACTCGAACCACTAAGAACTTGATCTAGGACAGTTGCCTACATCTTAATTCTAGAATTTTATTTTTTATAATTTAGATTTTTATTCTCTATCTTTTAGTTTCCTTATAATATTAGGTTTCCTATTATTATGGGATTTTCTAGATTTATTAGTTTTCTTTTAAAACAAGTTTTCTTGTTCACCAAGATTAGGCCCATGACCCATTAGGATTTATTTGCCTATAAATACCATGTAAATGTAGAGAACTTATTAATTCATTCAATAATATGATTCAAGAATTCTCTACAAGTTTTTGCAACTTCTTTCTAAACTTTGAAATTTTCAATGTCTTAGTTATTTTTTTTGGTTCCTAGCTGAACCCCTATTCACTTCCTCTATGTCAGTTGGTATCAGAGCCTTAATCAACCCTAGCCCGATAGTAATTACTCGTCTTGGTAATAACCACTTTGTTGACGAAGATCGTAGAGTGAAGGTCCCTTGGACAACCAAACATACTCAAGAACGGCGATTTGTTCTATGATACAGTCAGATTGCTGATTCTAGGATTGATGGCAACAAGGTTTGTGATTTAAGTTGGGATCATGTTGGAGTTTTTCCTCGTAGCAAACCAAACATGATTTATGTTCCAGTTCATCCATGTAGACATCTAACCTATGAGGATTCTGATGAAGAGGACCATGGTGAGTTTCGTACAAAACTTGCTTTACTAACGTTTCATGGAAGTTTTATCATTGAAGAGGTATTAGATTGGTTTGCGGAGGTTGAAGAATTTTTCGAGTATTTCGATATACCTGAAAACAAACAAGTTTCTCTTGTAGCTTTCTAACTCAAAAGATGTGTTTCGGCTTAGTGGAAACAGACACAAAATAATTAGAGAAGACAAGGAAAGTAGCCGGTGAGGTCGTGGGACAAGATGAAACGGTTGTTGAAGGCAAGATTTCTTCCACCGAATTTTGAGCAAATTATGTATGAAAATATCAAAGTTGTAGACAAGATAATTCATCTATCAAGGAGTCTACAAAGCAGGATAATTATGTTAAAACAACCATTGATTCTGAGATGGGTGAAGAGCACAATTTTGATGTTGCTTCACTTATTTCAGATGAAGTAGAAGTTGGTAATACAATTACAAAACCAGTTGAAGAAGTTATGGTTGTGGCACTGATAAGTGCTCGATATTGGTCATTTTTTGCCCCTATCTTGCGTTTGTTGTGTATTTACATTCCATTACTTGGTATTTTTATCTCCTTTGTGTGTGTAAGCATCTTTCAGGAGCTTAATGAAGAAACAAAGCTAATCTGGGTGAATTAACTGAGTTCATATTCGTTTTTATCTCAAGAAAGGAATCCAGATGTCCACCAGAGTGAACAAGAGCTACCGGAGGGCAAAATGGTCATTTCACAACATCATTATCTCACCGGAAGGGAAAAAATGTCATTTTCAAACATTATTACTTCACCAAAAATCATCGGGATTCAAAGGCAACGAGTTTAGTTCAAATACAAAAAGACGGATTTTTACATCAAAAGTGCATAATACCAACGTCACTAGAGAGAAAAATGGCAAATTGGACCCAACCTACGCTCCTAAGCTATGTTGTGGTTTTGGACCCTACGCTCTAGACCTACGCCCAAGCGAAGGTCACGAGCGTAGGTCCCATATGATGGTCACGTGATCCCTCGACGTGCTGAAGTTGTTTCGGAGTTGTTTCAGAATTTTCTAGTTTTTTCCCTACTTCGATATTTTAAGTAATCGGTGATTCCAAAACTATACGTACAAGCTTATACACATATTTACATCTGATTTTTTGATAATATTGATGTATTATGAAATTATAGAAAATAGCAACCATTAGGGTTTCCCTCACTTGTCTATAAATATGAGAGGATTAGGGTTTATAGAAAAGGGCTTCTAGGATTATTTTTAGTTCTTTTTGGAGATACATGTTCATTCATAGAGTTCTCTTCCATTGAAGAGAACCACCATTAAAGACCTAGAGATCCGGAGAAGAAGACCATGGAGAGCGTTTCTACACCAACAATGCAGACTCCCTTAGTCATGATCAACTAATTTGGTATCTAGGGGTTTCTTGCAAAACCCTAGCCAAGTAATGTAGTTCTGATTTTGTTTTCGATTGTAAAGAAGGGAAGTTGTGACTATACTGTAATGAATGTGTTACATGACAGACTGTTTTTATTCGTGATACAAGTTTATATATTTGAACTAATTCTTTTCTTAAACTTTACGAATATATTTATCTTACATAATCATAATTATTCCCTATAGGCTAGAACTCGGATGCTTAATTTGGGGTTTTCTACACAATGGTAGTCATAAAACTCGAAACTCTAGGTTGACACAGGCTATGCCCTAACAAACTGATATAGACATGCCTTAGTGTATTTTCATGCTTTAATTTACTGTTTTAATTTACTTTTTTGTTAGTAGTCGACATGCACTAGTCAGTTTAGTTTTGAGATGGGTTGTCGCGATCTGGTTGAGAGTAATCCTTTTTGGGGTCAAACTGCTGACGCGATGCGACCTAATTCACAATCAATGGATCGCCCTTATGCAATTGAAATTAGAATTTGAACTATGTTATGCGATTAGTGGTGGAGTGAGGAAACCCTTGTTTTCTCTCCCTTTAAATCATAAACCAATTTACTTTGTTGTTTAGATTAATTTAAGTAATATTAGATAATTTACAAAAATCAACTCTTTTTGGAAAAACTATAATTCAATGTTTTTAAATTATTAAAGTGAACAATCCTCGTCTCTGTGGGATCGATATTCCCCTACTCAAGTAAAACTATACACAATTAATCTGTGCGTTTGCCGAAGGGTAAAACCTAAAGTTTCGTTAAGCTACTATTTTTAACCACATATTTTGCACACACCTGATGCCCACCAAGTTTTTGGCACTATTGTCGGGGACATAGCATTGTTCAATAGCTTTAGTAGTTTATTAGCATTGCGTTATTCTAGATTAAAGCTAAACTTAAAATTTTTGTGTGATTTTCAGGTACAATTGAAGAGCATGAAAGGAAAAGGAAAAGCTGCTAAAGTTGCATCTGGACCCTTTATGAGTTTTAATTTTGCTTAGTTTTTACATTTAATTTTCAGCTTTGCTTTTTGTTCATAGTTTAGATTAGTTTAGAAGTAGTTTAGTTAATTTGCTTTAATCATTTAAAAATAAAATAAATAAATAAATATTTTTTTAGTATATGTCTGATAGACCGACGCGTTCAAATCCAAATTTTGCGTTAGTAATATACGGAGATCGAAAGAACTTTAAGGCGTTTACGAAAATTTATTGAAGAGTGTCATCAAACAGAAGAGGTCGAGATGGGTGACGAGAGAGTCAATCCACGGAAAGGACCAGACACCTCATTGAAGGGATTCTACGCATTGAATGCGTATGAATCGTAAGCAGAATTTCCAGAAGAGAAGGTGCGAAGCATTTTAAGATCAAGACGAGTGTGATCAACATGCTCCCAAAGTTCTCTGGTCTCTGGATAGAAGATCCGTACCAGCTTGTCAATGAATTCTTAGAGGTTGCATCAACCGTTAGCTATGAAGGTTTAACTAAAAATGATCTAAGAATGCATCTATTCCCATGGTCTTTAAAGATAAAATAAAAAGTTGGTACATTAAATTGACTCAAGCAACTAAACTTGACTGGGAAACACTTAAGCAAGAATTCTTAGAGAAACATTTTCCCATAGGAAAGACTTTAGAAGCCCAAGATGCGATTAAGCGATTCAGGCAGTTGCCAGGAGAGCAATTTCATGATGCGTGGGAGAGGTACAATGAGATTTTGTATAAATGTCCCCACCAAAGGTTTTCTGATCAAGATGTTGCTAGAAATTTTTACATGGGTCTAGGTGATAAGCACAAAAATATGATAGATGCCTCTACACAAGGTCAATTTACCTTGAAACCTGCAAGAGAGCTTTTAGAGATGTTTGATAACATCAGTGAAAATACCCTTCAAGATGAATCCGATATGAGGTCTAAAGGTGAACTGGATAGGCGATTAGAAAAAGCATTTGAGGTCAATCATGATATGAAAAATCCAGTGGCACTTAAAGAGGAGAGGTTAGAGTGATTTGAAAAACTTCTTACCCAAATAAGTCATTCCCCTAAAAGAGAAGTTTTTAAGGTTGAACCAGATTATTCTCAAAATGAGAGTGAGGACGTAATAGCTGCTCATGTTCATGCAACATGAAATTACTCCAATAATGCCCCGTTCTCCAACTCATACTCTCCAAATAATAGAGATCATCCATTCATGTCCTATAAGTCCACAAATGTGGAGAATCTTCCAGAAAAATTTCAACAAGGATAGTGGTCCAATTCTCAATCCAATTTTCAACCAAGGCAGCAATTTCCCTCGCAACCAAGGTTCCAACAGAGTCAGCAATCATTCGAATCTCAGCCAAGAATAATGACTCAAAATACCTAATCAAATTACCAACCCAGACAACCATCTAATAATTCTCTGGCTCTTCAGCTATTCAATAACAACCAGGCTATCCAACCATTCCAATATCAACTCCGGCTCCAAAGAAATCAAGCCCCACCACCTGGTTTTCAAAATAATAGGATAGTGCAGACCTTGGTGGACCTCTAAAATCAGATGAGGGTATATACTCAAGCAGTGGCCCAAATCACCATGCAGTTAGGATAAATGGAAAATTAGAGGAACATTAGAGAGCCAAGTCAGTTGCCCAATCAGCCTATCGCTAACCCAAAGATCTAGCAAGTGCAAGAACTTGGATCGTTTACCAATGTTAATCATGAGTCTATTCAAGCAATTATGACTCTGATAAGTGGAAGGGTAGTGGAGAGTAGAGTAGAGGAAGAACATGAGGAGAAACTACGTAGAATAAAAAAAGTTGAGCAAGCTCAAAGGAAGGAAGTGGAAGAAACACAGTAAAAATAGGTTGAGAGCGGAGAGGCTGAAGTTCAGAAAGATAAATTGCTAGTAAATAAGAATGTGGACGAGACTTTGCTTGATGAGCTAGATAGGGTGAACTAATAGCAGGCACCGCCATTTCCTCAACGTCTTACAGAACCGGAAAATTATGGGAAGATGAAAGAATCTGATATGTTGGATACATTCCGACAAGTCAAGATTAATCTACCGCTCTTAGACGTAATTGCCCAAATCCCACCGTATGCTAAATTTTTCAAGGATCTCTGTATACAGAAGAGGAAAAGCAAAATAAAGAATCCGAGGAAAATACTTTTGACTGAGCAAGTGATTTCACTACTGTTAAGTAATACTCCACCAAAGAGGAAAGATCCCGATCCTCCCATTATTTCTTGTGTTATTGGTGACTAGGAAATTGGTAGAGCTCTTCTTGATCTAGGTGCGAGTATTAACTTGCTTCCTTATTCAGTCTATAAACAGCTAGGGTTGGGAGAGCTCAGTCCCACAAAGGTTGTACTGCAATTTGCCGATATATCTGTCAAGCAGGCGAAAGGTATTTTAGAAGACATCGTAGTTCAAGTGGGCAAGTTTTACTTTCCAGTTGATTTTATAATCATGGAAATGGAACCTGTCCCAGAATCAAACAAACATATCCTAGTGATCTTAGGGAGACCCTTTTTGGCCACGGCAAATGCATGTATACATTGCGGAACCGGAGCCATGGATTTGACCTTTGGGAACATGAAAGTTAGGATGAATGTGTTTGAGGGAAGCTATCAATTACCTGAGTCAATGGATAGTATCTACATAGATGAATGCAATGAGCTAGATGATATTATATATGATTTTGAGACTGAAATTTTGGAGAAAGACGAGCTTGAAGAATTTATGGCAAATGAAGTGTCGAATGAAGGAATCGAAGATTGGGATGCATATGTGGAAAGGCAGAACAAGCAATTGGATAAAATTGAGACTGTGTTATACGCACAACCTTGGAAGCAAGAGCAAGTGGAACCACTCTCAATAGTTTTAAGTATTCCCCAGTCCCATCACTTACAACTCCGCCTATTTTAGAACTTAAGGAGTTGCTAGAAAAGTTGAAGTATATTTTCTTGGGACCCGATGAAACTCTTCCTGTAATTATTTCATCATAGTTGACAATAGAACAGGAATCGAGTCTAATTAAGGTCTTGACCAAGAATAAAGAAGCAATTGGGTGGAGTGTGGTTGATTTAAAAGGGATTTATCCATCAATTTGCATGCATCGGATTTATTTGGAAAATGAGGCAAAACCGTTAAGGGAGATGCAGCGAAGATTGAATCCGAACATGATGGAGGTAGTAAGAAAGGAAATAGTGAAGTTGCTGGATGCGGGAATCATTTACCCGATCTCTAATAGTAAGTGGGTAAGCCCAACTCAAGTGGTCCCAAAGAAGTCAGGAATCATAGTGGTGCCCAATGAAAAAGGTAAGCTAATTCCTCAACGCACGACCACGGGGTGGCATGTGTGTATTGACTACAGAAAGCTCAACTCTAATACCAGGAAGGATCATTTTCCATTACCATTCATCGATCAAATCCTGGAAAGATTAACTGGACAAAGCTACTACTGCTTTTTGGATGGTTATTCCGGCTATAATCAAGTGGCAATTGATCCTGCGGATCAGGAGAAAACCACTTTCACTTGTCCATATGGCACATTCGCGTATAGACGGATGCTTTTTGCGTTATGTAATACGTCAGCAACATTCCAGAGGTGTATGATGTCTATCTTCTCTTATATGGTAGAAATGTTTCAAAAAGTGTTCATGGATGACTTCTCAATCTTTGGGGCAACCTTTGAAGACTGTTTGAGGCATTTAACACTAGTACTTGAAAGGTGTAAAGAGACCAATTTAATTCTTAGTTGGGAGAAGAGCCCTTTTATGGTTCAAGAGGGAATAGAACTTGGCCACAATATATCTAAGCAGGAGATTGAAGTCGATAAAGCAAAAGTCGAGTTGATTTCAAAATTACCTCCTCCCACATCTGTGAAACAGATACGCTCTTTTCTGGGCCATGTTGGGTATTATAGAAGGTTTATCAAAGATTTTAGCAAAATTGCCCGGCCATTATGTAATTTACTGGCTAATGATGTAGTATTTGTCTTTGATATAGAATGTCTTCATGACTTTGAGGAATTGCGTACGAAACTCTCATCTGCCCCAATTATCTGTCCACCAGACTGGTCTCTACCGTTTGAGCTGATATGTGATGCTTCAGATTATGCACTCGGAGCTGTGCTAGGGCAGAGAAAGGAAATTTTACCATATGTGATTTACTATGCCAGTAGAACTCTGAACGAAGCTCAGATGAATGAAACAACTATCGAGATGGAGTTCCTGACAGTGGTGTTCATCTTGGACAAATTTAGGTCATATTTGTTAGGAACCAAGGTGGTTGTATACTCAGATCATGCCATGCTGAGCCATTTACTAACCAAGAAAGACTCTAAGCCCGGACTAATTCGATGGATTCTGTTGTTACAAGAATTCGATTTGGAGATCAAAGATAAGAAGGGTACGGAGAATGTTGTAGCTGATCATTTGTCAAGATTTATCGTTGAGTCCACAAAGGATGACACTCCTCTTAAGGATGAGTTCTGGGATGAACATCTGTTCAGTATGGCTATTATGGAACATATACTATGGTATACAGATATTGTCAACTACAAAGCCACAGGTAGAATTCCTAATGGATGGTCTAAGCATGAGAAGCATCGTTTCTTTAGCTAAATAAAATTTTATATCTGGGACAATCTGCGACTATACAAATATTTCCCGGATCAAATAATTTGTAAATGTGTTCCCAAAAGTGAAGTCCAAGGCATACTGACATTCTGTCATATGCTAGAGTGTGGAGGGCATTTTGATGCTCATAAAACAGCTCACAAAGTCCATCATAACGGTTTTTATTGGCCCACCACATTCAAAGATACGTTCGAGTTTTGCAAATCTTATCTAAGATGTCAAAATTTGGGATCCATATCTCGACGAGACATGATGCCACTAAATCCTATTTTGGTGATTGAGTTATTTGACGTCTGGGGCATTGACTTCATAGGACCGTTTCCAAAAGCCGGCGATAAGCACTACATATTAGTGGGAGTTTATTATGTTTCTAAATGGGTAGAGGTTATTGCCACGTCGCATGAAAATCACATTGTGGTTGAGAAATTTGTTAAATCCAATATCTCTTCTAAATTTGGTATGCCACGAGTGTTGATCAGTGACGATGGCAGCCACTTCGACAACCAGTTTCTTCCGGCCTTGTGCAAGAAGTATGGTGTTACTCATAGAATTGGAACACAATATCACCCACAGACGAGTGGTCAAGTGGAGGTTTCGAACAAGGAGATCAAGAACATTATTGAAAAGATAGTGGATCCTGATTTGAAGAATTGGTCGGGAAGGCTAAATGATGCATTGTGGGCATACATGATCATTTACAAGACATCGATTGGTATGTCACCGTATAGGTTGGTCTATGGTAAGGCATGTCATCTCCCTGTTGAACTCGAGCACAAAGCATATTGGGCGATCAGAAGATTGAATTTTGGTATCAAAAGATCATGTGCTCAGAGGAAACTCCAACTCGCAGAGCTTAAGGAGTTGAGGAACAACGCATATGATAATTTTGGAATATATAAAGCCCAAACCAAAGAATTCCATGATAGATATATCAGAAAGAAAAACTTTGAGGTCGGCCAGAAAGTATGGTTGTTCAATTCAAGACTCAAATTGTTTCTCGATAAGCTCTAGTCAAAATGAGATGGGCCGTATAGAATTACTAAGGTTTACCCCCATGGAGTAATGGAACTTGATGACCCAGACAACAAAAAGTGATTTGTGGTGAATGGTCAGCGTTTAAAGCATTATATAGAAGTTGTGCCGACAGAGAGTGTCATTAAAACAGTTGATTTAACAGAACCGGCACCAGAGCCGGATGATTTTAATCCTGAATACTGAGAGGTGGCAACATTGAGCCAATGACATTAAACATTGGTACTAAGTGATAAAGATTAGATTTTGATCTTAGCTTGTAGTTGTAACATAGTAGTTTCAATTCGGTTTTTGAAATATTTTAAGATCGAGTCCGAAATAGTCATCATTAGTTGGAGGGGTATTTTCATCCACGAAGCACCGAATTTTAACAAATTGAGGTCACTCATGTCAATAGATGTGTATATGGGAGGTTCAAGTGTTCGAGAATCGAGAACGAGCAATAAAGTGGCGGAAGCCAAAAATCCACTTTTGGTACCTACGCCCAAACGTAGGGTGTCATGGGGACTATATCAAACAATCTCGCAGCTTTTCATTTTCAAATTTTCTTTTCTCCCTCTCCTCTCCACTGAATCTACTCCCGTTTGTTCCTAAAGCTAAATATTGATATTTCCTATCATTCCCAAGCGGCGGATCATCATATTAGTGAGCGGTGTGTACGGATCATCAAAAGTCTCCAGAATCCAATTTAGGGAATTTGCCATTTCTCGCGATTCGGTAAGTTTTGATCCATTCTTTTGGTTTCGATTACTTAATATAACTTTTCTAAACTAGTATTGACGAACGAAACCGATCGAAATCATGTTTTAATTTGTTTTCAAAATGTTGGGTTTCCAGCTTCAGATACGGGTTGAATATCGAATTTTTGAGATGAGGTCTTGTTTAATTGTCATATTAGAGTAATTTAGATATAGTTTTGAGTTTGATTCGGTATCCGGACAGTTTTTTGCTCATTTTTCAATAAAATCCGAATTCTATAGGAATGGCTCGTGTAAAAGGAGAGAGGAATGCGGATGAGGGAGCTTCTACATCAGGGACGGCAGTGCAGAGAGATAGATCATGGTCACAACCCCTAGAGAGTACGCGGCCTATACGTCGTAGTACCCAGGCACTAAGACCGGTGTATGTTGCGCCGAATTCATCCGATGAGGAGTTTGAGAGGCCGATTACACCGACGGAGGGCATTAAGTTAGATTTGAGATTTGGCCAGATGATAGTTCCACCGACTGCACCGAGGGATCCATCACAACCCCAGGCACAGGCTCCACTCCCTGAGCCATCACCACTACCACATGAGTCGGAGTCATCCAATGAGCAAACTTCTGAGAATGGTGATAGTGAGGATGGGGAGGTAGAGTTAGAGGATGTTGAGCACGGTGAAGTGTCGTATCCCGAGCCGGCAATTGACAGTGATGAGGGTGATCTCGTTTCTTACAGATGGAATCATTCCACAGTCTCCAAGGAGACGTTGATTAGTGAGGCGTTAAACAAGGGGTTCCAACAGGAGCGCACTTTTGCTATTGCGCCACTTGAGCGGATAGAGCCAGTTCCATATTGGACTATATGCATAATGAGGGAGCGCGGATTATTATCGATCTTAGCCCTAGTTACACTACATATTTGCCCTGACATGATTAGCGAGTTTTGGCTTCATATGAGGCATTACAGCAGAGCGACTCGGCTAGTGACAGTGGTGCAGGGGCGGGAGTTTGAGATTACTCCCGAGAGTATTGCTGTTGCGTGGGGTATTCCACACAAGTACCCTGCAAAGTTAGGGGAGCAGTTCCCATCTATGCCAGACCTACTTCCACCACTTTATTATATGGTGCGACTACAGACTGAGGGGCATTGGGTCGACAATAGGCGTAATGGGACCAAAAAATCCAATTATCATCCGATGTTGTGGCTTTGGGATATGATAGTCCGGTCCAATGTATTACCACATAGCCATCAAACCATGTGTTGTCCACCATTTATGGCAATGCACTATGCTTTCGAGTTTGGTCACTGGTACTCTATTCCCCTCACTCTTTGGCAGACTTTATTCAGACATTATATTCATTTGCATCGGGAAAACAAGGTTGGGACTGCCAAGTTTTAGATGATTCTTCCTTGCCTTGTGATGAAGTTGATATTTGATCAAGGATTACAGATGGATGCCAAAGATATGTTTGCACCATTAGATGCGTATGGCAAGGGAGCGTGGAACAAGGGGTTGCTCAAGAAGGGTCCAGAGACATTTGCTCGTCGGCGTAGGTTCGAAGGAGTTTTACTACCGAAAGCACAGGAGGATGATGTGGAGATGCCACAAGCTGAGGATAAGATGCCTGAGGTGGAGATGCCACAGTGTTATTCGTTGAATTCTTGAAGTAGGTTGTGGCATGCCAGTGTGACATGGGAGGATGGCATAGTGGCAATTTTGGTAAATAAGTCCAACTTTGGAAGTCGGGCTTAGGAGTGTTGCAAAATTATGGGAATTTAATTGGAGATGCTCTATATCATAAGAAGATGATATGTAAAAGAAAATCCGGATTTGGAATTCGGGAGCTTCGAAAAAGGCCACTATGATTCCTCAAGCAGGGTAAATATATGTTCTTGTCAAAGCTATATTTATGAATTCTGCATATATTGGTAGGGTTGGGTCTCTGACCCAAGTAGGCATTCAACCACTTTGCAAGGTCATGGGCAAGCCTTCGTTAAGGCATGTATTGGGAAGCTTGTTGGCTTGTAAAGACATGGTTTGACATGGCTCGATGGCACAGTTGGCAAAGTGGGCTCGGTTAGACACTATGCGTTGTGCTGAAGCATGCATGGCTTGGAAACCCATGTGTGCATACCCACGAGTGCGCCAACTTTCCTTTGGTAAGGTGATGTCTTAGCTTGGCATGCATTGGTGTGCATGCAATGCAGTTGGCTCGGCAAGCCATTATGCAGTGTTGGCATATGTTTGACACATATTGCTCGTGATGGTGCAACATGACTCAGACATATGTAACGATGGTCAAGGCTAGGTGTGGCTTAGATATGCAGTTGGGCAGTTTGATAGCACACAACCACCAAGGGGCATGTGGCATTGCAGGAGGATGCTACAACATCATGCAGTTGAAGAGTGCAACTATGTGACAAGTGTTGGCAGCCTCTGATTGGTGCCAACACAGCCTAAGTGGATGGGACTGTCATCCACACAGATAGGCAGTTTTGTGTATTTTCCTATATAGGCACATATGTATAACATTTGTATAAGCAGCGAATTTTAGAGAGAGATAGTGCTTGTGAGTGTTGTAGTGTGCCTGAGTGAGAAGAATCTTTTGTACTATTTGTGTTTATAGTAAAGGGTTGGAAAACCATTGTTGTGGTTTTGTGTAAATTTATGGGTGTTGTTATTATATTGCATTTCATATACTGTGTATGTGTGTGTGCTTTTGTGCAAAACTTAGTGTATTTCAAGGGCACTAAGTGTGAGAATTGGTTGACTTGGTTGGTGTCAAGTGCCATCATAGGGTAAAATTTTATATTGAAAATTGACCCCTATGATAGTTGGTATTAGAGCCCCCTTGAATCACAGAATGGCTGGCGGAAATGCTAGAGAAGCACTACGAGAAAGAGTTGCTCGGTTGGAAACCTCGGTGGGTGGTCCATTCTCTGGAAGTGATGACCCTTTGTCGGTGCAAACCAACTTTCTTGTTGTGGAATTGCAAACCCTGCAAAAATTGATAGAGGAATACATGATTGACATGAATTCCAAGATGAAGGTTCTCTCATAAGACTTTGTAGCCACTGTTGATGTCTTCAAGGCAAATGTTAGGGATCTGGAAGGGGAGTACGGGCTGATTAAGTGGGTTGTACAAAACCAGACAACGGTGGGGGAGAAGCCATCGTCAAAGATCAAAATCCCTAAACTGAAAGCCTTTGCAGGGAAGCGGAGTGCCAAAGATTTGGAAAATTTCCTATGGGATGTGGATCAGTGTTTTTGGGCTGCCCATATTCCAGAGGAAGATTAAATTACAATCACTAGCATGTATCTGACTGGTGATGCGAAGTTATGGTGGCGGACACGCTTGGAGGACGAGTCACGCCCAAGAATTAATTCTTTTACAGAATTGAAGAAGGAACTCAATGAGCAGTTATTGCAAGCGAATTCAGTTTGGGTGGCAAGGGAGTGCCTAAGAAATCTCAAGCACACTAGTTCGGTGAGTGACTATGTGAAGGAGTTCACATTCTTGATGTTGGACATCAAAGACATGTCAGAGAGTGACAAGTTGTTCAATTTGATGGCTGGTTTACAATCGTAGGCTCAGATTGAGTTAAGGACGAGGGGTGTAACTGACCTCTCTTCTACCATTATTGCTGCAGATAGTTTGTTGGACTTGCGGATGGAGAAGTTTGATCCTAACCTATGCAAGGTAAAGAAGAAGGGAAAGTTCGGTGACAAGCCCAAGAAGCCACTGGTTGAGGAAGATAAAGGCAAGGCTGAGGCAACAACGAGTTAACAGAAACCAAGATATGACTCGAATTGCTTCATTTTCAACAGACCACATACGGCCAGAGATTTTCCAAGAAAGGAAAAAATGAATGCAAAGACAACGGATGGTCCAGATGAGGGAAGTTCTGACTCGTATGGGGGTGGTGGTGCTCCTATTCGACTAAGTATACTAATGGTGGTGGATGATGGGCAGGTTGGAGGCCAGCGTGCTAAGAAGTGAAACAGAGTAGCTGTGGTGAGTGCGTGGCTACGAGGAAAGGCTGTGCAAGGATACTCACAAGAAAAAGATAGCATTACTACAGATTTAGTAATGTTAATTTCCTCAAGTTTATGTTTTATTGTGATGAGCTGCTGACTGCAGAAACAGAGTCCATGTTGTATGTATGTTTGACTTGATAAGGGTTGATGCGGAGGTTGGGACTCTTGACAAGGCGTGGCATTGGTGATGGCTGCGTCAGAATTGAAGCGGATGATGGGATTCAGACAAGTCATGGTGCTGCTTGTGAAATGTTGGTCAGAATTGATGCGGATGAAGGAATTCTTGACTGGCATTGTTTAATTGAAAATTGGCCAGAATTGATGCGGAGGACAGATTCGTGGCTAAAGAATATGATACACTTGTTCAGAAATTGATGCGGAGTTCGAATTTGTGATCAAGGCAAAGTTGCAGTTGTGTTTGTTACAGAGATGTTGTTTGAAGTTGTACATGTAGGTGCTGACTTTTTACTGAATTCAGAAACTAAGGTTAAGGTTTCGGGCAACACTTGAATTGTAGAGTGTTGGGTTGTAGGCACAGACGTTAATCACATAATGGATTTGCTCCAACGAGGATGTTGGACTTCTTCAAATGGGGGAGATTTATTACCCAATGAAGTCTTGAAGTAGGCTGCGGCATGCCAGTGTGACATGGGAGGATGGCAAAGTGGAAACTTTGGTAAATAAGTCCAACTTTGGAAGTTGGGATTAGGAGAGTTGGAAAATTATAGGAATTTAATTGGAGATGCTCTATATCATAAGAAGATGACCTGCCAAAGAAAATCCGGATTTGGAATTCAAGAGCTTCAAAAAAGGCCATTATGACTCTTCAAGGAGGGTTAATATCTGTTCTGGTCAGAGCTGTATTTGTGAATTCTGCATATATAGGGACGGGTGGATCTCTGACCCAAGTAGGCATTCAACCACTTAGCAAGGCCATGGGCAAGCCTTGGTTAAGGCATGTATTGGAAATCTTGTTGGCTTGTAAAGACATGGTTTGATATGGTTCCATGGCACAGTTGGCAAAGAGGGCTCAGTTAGACACAGTGGGTTGTGTTGAAGCATGCATGGATTGGCAAGCCATGTGTGCATACCCACGAGTGTGCCAACTTCCCTTTGGCAAGGTGATGTCTTAGATTGGCATGCATTGGTGTACATACAATGCACTTTGCTCGGCAAGCCATGTGCACACCAAGCTTTGGCTAGACCAACTTACCTTAGGGCAAAGTTGTGACACTAAGACAAGAAATGGTTGGTGCAAGCTGTTTCAAAACATGGGCATGGAGATGCTTGCATATGGTGCCAAGGCATTTACAAAACCAAGACATGGGCGTGGCTAGGTGTTGGCTCGATGGTGAAGGCATTGGCTCAATCTTGGCAATGCTCTCAAGTGCGTGCAGGCTTGAGATGAGCTGGGACAAGGCATTTGGCTCAGCAAAGGCAAACATTATGCAGTGTTGGCATATGTTTGACACATATTGCTCGTGATTGTGCAGCATGACTCAAACATATGTAACGATGGTCAAGGCTAGGTGTGGCTCAGATATGCAGTTGGGTAGTTTGATAACACACAACCACCAAGGGGCATGTGGCATTGCAGGAGGATGCTACAACATCATGCAATTGAAGAGCGCAACTGTGTGACAAGTGTTGGCAACCTCTGATTGGTGCCAAGACAACCTAAGTGGATGGGACTGTCATCCACATAGATAGGCAGTTTTGTGTATTTGCCTATATAGGCACATATGTATAACATTTGTATAGGCAGCTTGTGAGTGTTGTAGTGTGCCTGAGTGAGAGGAATCCTTTGAATTATCTATGTTCATAGTAAAAAGTTGGAAAACTATTGTTGTGGTTTTCTGTAAATTTGTGGGTGTTGTTATTACATTGTATTTCATATACTGTGTGTGTGTTTGTGCAAAACTTAGTGTATTTTAAGGGAACTAAGTGTGATAATTGGTTGACTTGGTTTGTGTCAAGTGCCATCATAGGGAAAAATTTCGTGTTAAAAATTGACCCCTGTGACACACAGGCTGAAGAGGTTGTTATAGGCGATGATGTGCCACAGGCCCCGGCTGGGGGTTCTGTTATGATGACTCAGACTCAGTACGACTAGTTGATTGGCTATTTTGAGGGATTAGAGCGATCGTTCGCAGAGGAGAGACAGGTCTGACGGCATGAGCACCGTGAGTTGATGGATATTTTGACCGTCCCATCACCACAGCCACCTCCGGATGATACTTAGTAGTTGTAGTTTAGTTTTGATTATATTATTTTGGTTTTTTTAGGATTTTCTTGTTTTAGCTATTCACAGTAGGATTTGCTTGTTTTATGCTTAGTAAATATTTTTTATCTTACCATACGCCCAAGCGTAGGGTAGTTCGTGGTTGGGCCAGAAATTTTGAAAAATTAGATCATTTTTGGGATGTTTTGGCCTGATTTGTACTTAGACTTATATTTAGATTTGTTTAAATTATTTTTAGGAATTTGTGTAAAATTTTTGTAGAATTTTTTAAAGTAATCCAAATCTGACAAGGAAACTGCAAATAGAAGTTGTATTAGTTATTGCTTCTCCTTTCCTAGTCAATTAGGGGTTTTGAATCCTTTTTCTCTTCTAATTATACTCCATTCATCTATAAATACATCCATAGGGTAGACACAATTCATAATTCACAATTCTCAAAGAATAAGCATTAGATTGAGTATTCTTCTTCTATTCTTCTTTTATTCTTTTCTATTTCGAGGAGGGTTAGTATGGATAATGCTAATGAAGATTATTCTGATTCGGAAGAGTTAATAGAGGAGACAGAACCATATGTAGTTATGAAGAGCACGAATAACGAAGGTACGAGTCGGAAGGGAAGCCGAACCATACGAAAATCGTTTTTACAGTGTCGGTTGCAATTTGAGGAGATATTTCATCCAAAGATTATGAATCGAGTTTTAGTTGCACCCGGACGAAAAATCCTTAGGGAACGAGGATTAAAGAGTCTAGAAAAACCAGCGGGCGAAAAAGTGTATCCGGGCTTGGTCCAAAACTTCTATGAAAATATGATAGTTTCGGGACCACCTGGATTTGAGGTGATAAGGGCTAAAATGACTCAATTGAGTGCTCCTGTTTTGATTGGAAGAAGAAGTATTGCCGATGCATGGAATATACCAATTGGTACTCTGACAAACGTACATAGAATTTTGAAGGAGCATCTGGTAGGATGGTCACATAAGGATGAAGATATGGTGAGGGAATTGTGTGCGGTTTCAGATCCGAGGGATAAAACATGTGAAAATTGGTGGTTGAAGTCAGATCTACTGTATTTGGATTGTGTTGTTGCGACTCAACTTCAGCCTAATAATCGAACAAGTGCAAGAGATTACACTATGCTTCGAAATTTGTATGTCCTAACTCATGGGTATGAAGTGTGTGTTCCAGCCTTAATTAAGGCTAAGATGTCATATGATTGAGCAATTATGAGTCAAGAATGGGCGGGGGCTGATAAATGTGACTATTATCTTCCATACCCGTTTTTACTATCAAAAATCATTGTTGAGCAGTTGGGTGATAGAATGAAGGAATTGGATGAGATGTGGTGGACATTCATGAAAATATATCCGGTGGAAGATTTCGAGAAGTTGAAAGAGACTGCAGATTGCCGGATATGGTTGAAGAGTGTCGTGTTAAGTGATGAAGAAGAATAAGCGAACTAGGAATTAGGGTTAGGATTTTTAGGTTATTCTATTTGTAGAGATGGTAGACCCTTAAGGCCACGTCTTTTTTATTATTATTGTTATTTTTATTATTTTAGGATTGTAGGCCTTTAAGGCCAAATTAGTTTTTTTTATGTTATTGTCATCAATAAAAATAAAAATAAAAGTCTTTGATTCCTTAACAACATGTGTCGATTTCTGGATGTTTACGATGCAATTTCTTTTCCATTGCTATGATTGGGTGTGTGTGCTTTGTTAATGATATCTCCAGGTGATCCAATTCAATTTTGGGGCAGAGGATTTGTGTTTTGCTTTGGAATCCAAAATTGAGCTTCAAGAGTAACTATATTTGTTCTCTTATTTTATTTTTGACTATGGGGACATGGTCTGATTTAAGTTTGGGGGTAAGGGTATAGTATTGCAAGGAATAAAGATTTTTGAGAAAAAGAAAATTTGAAACGATCTTTAGATTTTATGCATGAGTGTTTCGCATTATGAGTTGATTGAGTTTATGTTTATAATGTATAAGTAATATGTGATGTGATGTTCCCACTCATGAGAATAATGATTAAATCAAGTTAGTAAAGTGATGTGGTTTACACGGATGAATGAATGAGTGAAATTAAAATTAAGAAATATGACTTTGACCTATAAACACAAGCACACATTCACTATGAGAAATAGGTTGATTTTTTACTATGAAGTTGAAAAATAATTTTTCTATAATTAAAAGGGGAGAAGGGGAGTTGTTTTAGTTGAAATAGAGAAAATTGAAAAAATTGAAAACAAAAATGCAAAAAATAGTTCTTTGATCTGAGTAATCGGGCATTGGTATCACCAATATCATTGTTCGCGTATAAAGGGGAGAAGACTGATGAGCATAAATCCTATGAAAGAAGCTCGGGCCCAGTTGGTTGGGACTGAAAAGCGTCGCTGGAAAGTCCGGAGCTTAGAAAGATAAAAAGGGATAAAAAGTGGAAAGTTGAAAAGTTACGTTATAATGAAAAATGGCAAAATTTGATCAATGAAGTAGGAGAAAAGAAACAAAATATTGTAGTTGAATGTTCACAAAATCATGGAAGGTTGTCTTGATTTTAAGTAAAAAGTAGCAAAATCATTCACTTAAGTGGGGACAATTCATAAGACGAAGTTTGATATAATTGTTGTTTGGTAGTAAGTGAGAATGTTTGCATTCATATTATCTTGTGTGTTGTATCATAGCTTATTTGACTTTTATGTGTGAATTCATGAATGCATAATTACAAAAGAATTGAGATGTTTGTACGTAACATTACTGGAAACCTTCACGATATTTCACTCGTCCACTAGGGGTAACCAAGGGGTTTAAAAGGCTTGTTACACGTGCTAAGTGTAATCATTGACCCTCACGAAAGCAAGGGATTAGGTTAAAATAGAATAGGTTATATAGAATAAGAATCATCACAGTTAGCTTTCTCTAAGTTTATTGCTAAGGGACTAGCAATATATAACTTTGGGGGTATGATAGGTACTCAATATTGGTTATTTTTTGCCCCTATCTTGCATTTATTGTGTCTTTACATTTCATTACTTGGTATTTTTATCTCATTTTCATGTGTAAGCATCTTTTAGGAGCTTAATGAAGAAATAAAGTTAATCTCGGTGAATTAACTAAGTTCGTGTTCATTTTTATCTCGAGAAAGGAATCAAGAAGTGCACCAGAGCGAACAAGAGCTACCGGAGGGAAAAATGGTCATTTCACGACATCATTATCTCACCGGAAGGGCAAAACTATCATTTTCAAACATTAATACTTCACCGAAAAGTGACGGGAGTCAAAGGTGACCAGTTTAGCTCAAATACAGAAAGACGTGTTTTTACAACAAAAGTGTATAATACCTACGACACCAGAGAGAAAAATGGGCAAATTAGACCCAACCTACGCTCCTAAGCTACGCTGTGGTTTTGGACCCTAAGCTTTAGACCTATGCCCAAGCATGGGTCAGGAGCGTAGGTCCCATATGATGGTCACGTGATCCCTCGACGTGCTGAAGTTGCTCCAGAGTTGTTTTAGAATTTTCCAGTTTTGTCCCTACTTCGATATTTTAAGTAATTGGTGATTCCAGACCTATACATACAAGTTTATACACATATTTATATCTGATTTTATTAGAATATTGATGTATTATGAAATTACAAAAAAGCGCAACCATTAGGGTTTCCTTCACTTATCTATAAATATGAGAGGATTAGGGTTTATAGAAAAGGGCTTTTAGGATTATTTTTAGGTCTGTTTTGGAGATACACGTTGTAGATACGAATTTTTCACAACACAAAAAGATCCTTTCTCATTACTCTTCATTGGATTATATACATTTTTCCTATGGGCCTTTGGCCCATTAGGGCAACATTTCCTACTTTGGAATTTTCTCCTTACTTTACACATCAGCTATTTTTTCCCTATACTATGTCCTTATCTTGAGTTGCAAGTCTCTTCTAGAATCTTCGAGTTTCTTCTGGAATGCTCTTCTGGTCGGGCCATAAGATGGGCCTGGTAGTCGAATCTCGGGACGGACCACAAGGCTGACGTGTTGGTTGGGTTATGATGTTGGTACAATGACCGGATCATCATCTCGAACCTTTTTTAAATCGATCCGGTCAGGACGAGGCTTTTATATGGGCCAGGAAAACTCACATGTACACAGGCCCTCTTTTAGCTCATGCGCCTTCTTTTTAATAGGCCCATTAGATGAAAGAATCTTAAGGCCCATCAAAAAAGCCTTTAAAGTTGGTGCGCGGGACACGTTCCTGATGACGCGGAGACGCTTTTAATGCTGCAGCTATCGCCACCATTGCCATTTTGAACTTGTGGCTGAGATGGCATAGGTATGCGTGAAATGGGTCGGGTCATGTCGGTCCAGTGCCCTGACCCGGGTAGCTGAAACGTCATGCCTATATAACCTATATATCATTCATATACGCAACACTTGCACTATTTTCGGACTGTTCTTCCTTCATCACTTTCTCTCAGCCATATCCTCAAGCCTTCTGTGCAAATTCAAATCCATTCTCAAATCCACATAATCCCCAATTCGTCTCACCAATTTCTACAAATCCCAGTGATCGTGGTTGAGTATTTCACTGCGTGAAGTGTTTTGAGCCCTGCTGCAAAGTGTTTGACCGGACGCACCCATCTTTGCCTGTTGGTACAGCTACTGGTTTCTACAAATCATTCGCCGGAGAAAAAACACAAAGGGAGGATTGTTGGTACCTTATTTACCTTTTTGTAAGTTATTCTTCTCAATTTTCTACCTTTCATCAAATATGTCGGGGAGTGATGACACTAGGTCGGTTAGTGACCTGCAACTGACAGACACTGATTTAACCATTACTGATCCCGAAGCCTTAGTAAGCACCCCATCCATAGAGATTACCCGAGTCACTAGGTCTAGGCCACCAAAAGTTACTCAAGACGCTGGGGGTTGAGTTGTAGAGGGTGATGTTGGGATTGATCAGGATCAGGATCCTGAGGAGGAGCGTACTGACCCTCTCCCAGCCAAATACAGGAAATACGCTCAACTTAAGAGCCTCGGGGTTCCCGAAGGGGTGAAGGTTAGACATTATCCTCGGAACAAAGACTTTAGGATTGGTGAGGGGCTGAAGGACGGGGAGATATTGCTCTCCTCATTCCACCTTGTCATCCTAAAGTTTCCAATTCATCCTTTTTTCCTCTTGGCACTGGCGACTTTGGGTCTAGCCCCCCTTCAAGTCGGTCCCAATTTTTATAGGATCCTAGCCATGATCCTACTGATTAACAAATAATTAAACCTAGACTTAGGTTTGGCCGAGCTTCTGTTTTCGTATAAACTTCAGGAACAGAAGGATAATAGGGGTCGGTACAACCTAACCTCGTATGTTAAGAGGAAATTGTGTGACAACGTCCCGACCTCCAATAAGGGATGAAAAGAAATGATGATAGTAGTGAGTGGGGAGTGGAGGCATCCCAACGCTATGAACATACATGTCAACCATGTTTTCCAACTGACCCGACTTCCCGAGTTTAAGAGTTTTCATACCCAAGATTCTTGCCATTGCGACCTGTGTAATGATAAGTTGGGTATGCTAGTGATGGGCTTCCTTCAGGCTCCTCGGGAGAAAAGGGAGGTCGGGTATATAAGATCCCGATTTGAACTGTTGCAGGCCAGAATATGGAGTCAGGATTTATAGGATAGCCAAGTTTGCCTGACCGGGTCTATATTGTAGGAGCTTGCATCGGGATCATCCATGTTATCGATCACCTCGGGTTCTGTTGTGACTACGTCCGGATTGAAGAAATTGAAGTCCAAGTCATTAGCAGCCAGAAAACTCAAGAAAAATATGTCGGGAGGCCAGTAGAAAAGGAAAGCGGTTACCATGCCCAAGCTTTAAATATAGAAGGCTAAACGGGCTGACATTGGCCCCACATCCTTTGTTTGTGAAGTTGATGTCCCTTCAGTTTCCGAGAACCCTTCAGTCAGTATATCAGCGGGGCCGACTAGAAGCCTAGCCAACACGCCCCCTCCTCCTCCTCCGGTAGAGCACCCTCCGGTCACGCCCCTACCTCCACATTCTCATAACCCTCAAACGAATGCATCGGGGGCGGCCGAGGTCAGGGATGATCATGTCATGGTCCCGAGGTCTACAGGTTTGGATCAGAATTCGTCTCAGGCTGATCCTTCAGTCAGGCCCGGTTCAAGCCTCAGTATGGCACTGGGGGTTCCTGCCTCGACGTCTAATGCTCGGGAGGTAGACTCTGACGAAGAGGGTCAATCCCAACCCACTAAGTTGTGCACCGCTATCTCGCATTATGTCAGGAAACAAGATCATAGGGAGATTGAAAGAGCTGCTGAGAGTGGGAAAGAGATTCCTCATGGGCCCCAGTTCAGGCTGGATACTAGGAAGGGCCAACCATATCTGTCTATGGGGGATCAGACGATTGGGAACTCGGAAGCCGTGCGGGAGATGGCCCTGGGGGTATGGACCCCGGCCGATAGGTTGGCGATGGGGCAGTACGACTGGATGAGCTTAGCCTTGAATGGGCCTGAGCTTACAATGAAGGTAATATATATATATATTTATTTATTTATTTATTTTATTTTTACTTAGCTTTTATTTCTATGCTAACATTCTTTTTTCAGATGATTCACGCTACTGAGGCATACAATTGCAAGCTTGAGGATGATGCCCGGGTCATAAATGCCCTGACTCGGGAGGCTCAGGTGAACAAAGCTGGGTGTGCCAAGGCTCTGGAGCAGGTCAAGAAGGCTAATGACAAGATTGAGTCCCTGACATATAGGGTTGTTTAAGCTGAGGAAGAGCTCGCAGCTGCCAAGGCAACGATCTCAGAATTTGAGGGCAAGGCTCGGGATGCTGAGCAAATGGCTAATTGGGAGGCCCAGGCTCGGGAAGCTCTAACTCTCCAAGTGCAGGCCCTGACTGAAGAAGTAGAGAAGTTAAAGACTTCGGGGCGGCAGTTGCTTGGGGAGAAGGTCGAGGTTGAGAACGCCTTAGGCGTGGAGAGATCTCGGGTAGAGATGTGCCACAAGGGTGGTAATCAGATGATCTATCGCTTCGAGCTGACCTGCAAATACCGTCATAAGCAGGGTTGGTGGGAATGCATATTGGAGCTTCAAAGGCCTGAAGAGGAAAGGGAGATCCCGACTATTGAGGATCTTGACCACAGCATATGAGTTGGGCCTCCGTATGATGGTCCTGAGCCCGAACCCGAGGACCTGGCCTTTGGCAAATTCTTTCAAGACGACTTGTCCACTCCGCCTTCTCGTTCTAGCATGGATGAGCCTGAAGCCATAGAAGGATAGTCCCTCGGGACCAAAGGCTCAAGTGGTAATAGAGATCCTCCCGTGGTGGAATAGGGCTATTCCTTTAGCTTTTTGCCCCTTCCCCAGTTTTTTCTTTTATCTTGTGTTTGTAACAACTTAACAACGCTTCCTTTTATCAGCCTTGGCCACCGGGGCCCTTTCAATATAAATAAATTTATTTATTCATCTTTTGTTGGGGATTTGTATGATCCATACTTGTTTGTTTTGATACGATAATAAAAATTGGGAATTTCAATTGTGACTTGGTAAGAATAATAATAACACCAGACAATAACAGTCGGGATTTTGAATTGGGACTAAAAATAAAGAACGACGGCCGTCGGGCCTGTGAAGATCTCTCGGGCACTTTTGGGCAAATGGAGAGGATTCATCACTTAGTTTTTGAAACTGATATTTTGTAAAACCCGATCACTGGTGGGTCTGTGAAGATTTCTCGGGCACTTTGGGCCCATGGAGAGGATTCAACACTTAGGTTTTCAAACGGAAATTTTGTAAAACCCGACCACTGGTGGGTCTGTGAAGATCTCTCAGGCACTTTGGGCCCGTGGAGAGGATTCAACACTTAGGTTTTCAAACGGATATTTTGTAAAACCCGACCACTGGTGGGTCTGTGAAGATCTCTCGGGCACTTTGGGCCTATGGAGAGGATTCAACACTTAGGTTTCCAAATGAATATTTTGTAAAACCTGACCACTGGTGGGTCTGTGAAGATCTCTCGGGCACTTTGGGCCCATGGAGAGGATTCGACACTTAGGTTTTCAAACTGATATTTTTGTAAAACCCGACCACTGGTGGGTCTGTGAAGATCTCTCGGGCACTTTGGGCCCATGGAAAGGATTCGACACTTTGGTTTTCAAACTGATATTTTGTAAAACCCAACCATTGGTGGGTCTGTGAAGATCTCTCGAGCACTTTGGGCCCATGGAAAGGATTCGACACTTAGGTTTTCAAACGGATATTTTCATGGTGATTTTGATACTAGTGGAGATGATCGGGGAAAAATGGAACTTTTATTGCAATCTTTTGGGCTCTAGTGGCCTTTCTTTACAGCAGTCAAATCAAAGTATTTCTAGGGATAATACCTCTTAAGTCGGGATGCATTCTGTGTGTTGGGCTCCCTTCTGTTATCAGGGTTCCTGAGTAGTCTGTAGGCCCCGTGCCCTATCACTTCAGTGACGGTGTAGGGTCCTTCCCATGGCTCTTGGAGCTTACCCAAGTGTCCGATCTTTCGTCTAAGGACCATGTCCCCGACCTGGAATCCCCTTCTTTTTACTCTCTTATTGAAGTGATTCCTGACCCGTTGTTGGTAAGTTGGCAGTCTTATCCCGGGAATTTCTCTCTTCTTTTCCAGCAGGTCGAGCTCGTGAGCCAAGCGTTGGTTATTTGTTTTCTTGTTCCAGGCCAGTGATCTCAATGTCGGGACGACATACTCCGTCGGGATTACGGCCTTCGCCCCATATGCCATAGCGAAGGGTGTTTCACCGGTTGGTTGTCGGGGAGTGGTTCTATATGACCACAGTACCTCTGGTAATTTGTCCAACCATGCCCCTTTGGCCTTCTTAAGTTTCTTTGCCAGGGTGTTGAAGATGGAACGATTGGTCCTTTCTGCTTGTCCATTGACTTGTGGGTACCATACCGAGGAGGTATTTTGATTGATTCCATACTCGCCCAGAAACGACCTGACCGGTTCACAGTCTAAATTTGTGTCGTTGTCCATCATGATGGTTCGTGGCACCCCGAACCTGCAGATGATGTGATTCCATAATAACTTGACTACGTGGCTGCCCTTTATAGAACGAAAGGCCTCGGCTTCAACCCATTTGGTGAAATAGTCGGTGGCCAGGAGTACATGGGTATTTGACCTGATGGCTTTAGGGAGTGGTCCGACTATGTCCATTCCCCATCGGACAAAAAGATGCGGAACGATTGTCGGGTTCAAGAATTCTGGTGGTTGGAGTATAGTGTCACGATGCATCTGACAGGCTTTGCATTTACGCACATATTCCTCTGCATCCCGGGACAGGTAAGGCCAAAAGTAACCTTGGGATAGGATTTTGTGGGCAAGAGATAGGCTCCCGAGTGGTTTCCACATGTTTCATTGTGTATCTCTTGCATTACTTTCTCTGTCTCGGAAGGAGTTACGCACCTCAGATATGGGCCCGAGAAAGATCTTCTGTAGAGTTGTCCCTGGATGATCAAGTACCTGGTTGACTTTATTCTAATTTTCCTTGCATCTGCCTTATCAGTGGGTAAAGTCCCGACACTGAGGTAGTCGATAATGGGATCCATCCAGCTCGACTCTCGGGGAACTAGACATATCAGTTCATCGGGTTCTCAAATGCTTGATGCAGTGATGAAGTCGGTCAGTACTACTCGGGTCATACCCTCACCAGCTGCAGACGCCTGATTAGCTAAGTGATCAGCGGAGGTGTTTTCTTCTCGAGGGATTTGGCTGAATGTTAACTTTTGAAAACCTTCGGACTCCTTGAGTACTAGCGCTCTGTAAGATTCCATTTTGGGGTCTCTGGTTTCGTACTCTCAGGTTACTTGTTTGACTATCAACTGGGAGTCACTGTATACGGATAGGGATTGTATTTGCAGGCTCTTGGCCAATCTCAGGCCCGATATTATTGCCTCGTACTCCGCTTCGTTGTTAGTGGCTGAGAATTGTAATTGCATCGAAGCCTGTAACTTAATCCCATCGGGACTATGAATTTCCAGCCCGACGCCTGCTCCATTGGCGTTCACCGAGCCATCCACGAATAATTTCCACTTTTCTAACTCAACGGGTTGATCAGCTTCCTCGGTTTCACCTTCCAATAGGAAATCAGCCACGGCCTGCCCCTTAATTGAGATTCGGGGAATGTAGGTTATATCATAAATTCTCAGCTCAATGGCCCATTTGGAGATCCTTCCGGAGAGATCGGGCTTCACCATAAGTACACGAATCGAAGTGGTAGTAGGGACAATGATCTGGTGAGCTTCAAAGTAATGCCTGAGACGTCGTTCGGCATTTATCAGGGATAGAACTAACTTCTCTTGTTTGTTGTATCGGGTCTCGGGATCGGCTAGTGCCTTACTGGTGTAGAAGATGGGCATCTGGAGGTTCTTGTCCTCTCTGATGAGTACAGCGTTGGTTGATACTGAGGATACTGCCAGATACAAGAGTAGTACATCATCGGGCTTGGGTGTAGCAAGAATGGGAGGCTTGAGCATATATTCTTTCAGTCGGGATAGGGCTTTAGTTTGCTCGGGCCCCCACACTTCACCCTTCTTTGCCTTGATCGCCTGGAAGATGGGTCGGCATCGGTCGTTCAGCCTTACGATGAATCTGCTTAAGATTACAACTCTTCCGGTCAGAATTTGGACTTCTTTGTGTGTGGCTGGCTCTTTCGTTTCTAGCAGAGCCTTCACTTGGGTCAGGTTGGCTTGTATTCCCGATCGGTCAACTATGTGTCCTAGGAACTGCTCCGAAGACACCTCGAAGGAGCATTTGGCTGGATTGAGTTTCATCCCATGTTTCCTCAGGGTATCAAATACTTTTCGGAGATTCTCCAAGTGGTCCGTCTTCTTTCTGCTTTTGACCACTGTATCATCAATGTAAGCCTCGACCACTGTGCCCATCGTTCCTTTAAATATCCTGTTCACCAGTCTCTGAAACGTGGCTCCTGCATTTTTTTGTCCGAAAGGCATAACTTTAAAGCAATAAGTACATGTCTCGGTAATGAAGGAGGTTTTTTCCTTATCTGTCGGGTCCATTGGGATTTAGTTGTATCACGAGTAAGCATCGAGGAAAGTTAGTCTCTCGTAGCCCGCGGTAGCGTCGACCATTTGGTCTATTTTGGGTAGGGGGAAATTGTCTTTCGGGCAGGCTTTGTTTAGGTTGGTGAAGTCGACGCAGACTCGCCACTTCCCGTTCTTTTTCTGCACGACCACCACATTGGCTAACCACTCGGGATACTGAACTTCTCTGATGAATCCGGCTTCGAGCAATTTTGACACCTCGTCGGCTATGATTCGCCTTTGTTTCTGTCGGACAGGTCTTACATTTGGATCAACATGTAATGTGTGTCGGGCTATGGAGGGGTCGATGTCGGGCATATCAGTATGTTCCCATACGAAGACATCGTGATTATCCTATAAGAATGTTCTCAGTTCATTTAATTCACTTATGGTGATACTTGTACCTGCGTAGGTGACCTTGTCGGGTTGGTCGGGCATTACAGATACTGGCTGCAGAGGCTCCACAATGATCGAGGGACCCAACTCCCCATCCTATAGTTGTTATTTGGGCTGCGGGTCTAGATCCTGATCCTCTTCCCGAGACCTCTTTCGATCGGGCTTATCCTTCATTCCTTTAATAGTGATGGTGCAACATTGCTTGTCCGCTACTTAATCCCCTTTGATATCAATTATGTCGTAACCATTTGGCCCGACGCACCTCATCATTTGATGGAGAGTTGATGGTACGCCTTGCATCCTGTGAATCCATCCTCTACCTATAAGCATATTACATGAGGGCTTCACGTCAACCACCACAAAGGTCTCGGATAGAGTCCTCTGGGCTGCTGACACGGGCAGGTTGATGTCCCCGAGTGGTTCGACTTGCTTTCCGTCGAACCCGGCAATTGGATTTCGGGAAGTTATAATATCCCTCGAGTCGATCTCCAATTTGTCGCAAGCCCACTTGTTCATGATATTGGCACTGCTTCTTGGGTCAACCATGACCCTCCGGATAAGACATCCCTAGACCATTGGAGTGATGACTAATGGGTCTTCGTGTGGGACCTGTATGTCTCGGAGGTCGTCCTGGGGGAGAAACGTATCTGAGACTGCCCCGTTCGATGGTGGACTTCGTTTATCCCGGCTATTCTGCTGACATGATATGCTCTTCTCATTTGTGATCCTCTCGAACCATCACCGCCTCGTGGGTCGGGACCTCCATGGATCATGTTGATTATTCTGACTGGATGTGCTGGGGCTTGATTCTGTTGGTTGTTTTGTGCGGGTTGGTGGGCTCTTGAGCCATCCCTCTGAACATAGTCCTTCAATTTCCCTCGGGCTATCATTGTTTTGACCTGGCGCCTCAAGTTCCTGCAATCATTTGTCGTATGGCCGAAATCACTATGGAGGGCGCAGTGCTTTGATCTATCCCTCTGGTCAGGGGGTTGCCTGATTGGGGGAGGAGTCTGGAAGATTGCTCTGGCCTTGTTTTCCTGCAAGAGCTTGGCAAGGGTCACTTCCAACAGGGTGATCTTCTCTTCGAATTTGGCACGCCTCTCGGGCTGTGGAGGAAATTGAGATGAAGTGGGGGTCGGGGAACCTAAGCGTTTGTGATTAATCGTCTGTCAAGATGTATCTGAAGCCTTATCCTTCGACTTGATTTCCACATTGATCAATGCCGCTCTCCTCTATCGGGTTGCCTCCTCCTCTTCGATCCTCATGTGACCTTGAGCCCTAGAATTGAGTTCTCCGATTCCCGAGGGTGGTCGTTTCACAAGTCACTGGTGGAACTTGGTTCTCGGGATCAGTGTCATCCTGAAGGCTTCCATGGCTGAGTGTTGGTCGCAGTTGTCGATGGAAGATGACTCAACATTGAATTGGGATAGGAAACTCTTTAGGGACTCGCCTTTTTCCTCAGTCATGGTAAAGAGGATCGAGATGGTCTTCTTCTGCCTCTTGTTCCCGAAGTACTGGGGTACGAAGAGGTCGGACAGTTGCTGCCAGCTGCCAATGGATCTCGGCAGCTGTTTCCTGAACCAGAGGAGTGGCGCGTCGACGAGACTGGTCGACAATACTTTGCACAGTAGGGCCTCGTTCTCAGCATACATGGTCATTTTTTAGTGGATCTGGTAAATGTGCTCCTCGGGGAATCTGGGCATGACGAACTTCTTGGGGAAGGGTTCCCTGGTGATTTCTAGAGTGAACGATGATTGAACCAAATCGGCAGAGGCCTCGAGGGCCTGGCCATCGGTAGATCGGGTCCTTAGATCCTTCATGACCTTCTTTTGGAACTCCACCATCATCTCCTGAAGTTTATGTGATGTTAGAGGCTCTTCGGTGATGGGAACCTCGCCTGCGGCCGTGGTCTCAGCGGGTCGATGAGAGGTTTCATAATGCTCCTCCCGTGGTTCGGCTTGTTCTTGGATCTGCGATTGATCGGGAACTACCGTAGGGATAGTCGCCTGATTCAATCTCGCTAGGAGCTCCTCGCTCCTCTTCTCCGCCTCCAGGCTTCTCTCTTTGGTGGCCTAGCTCCGTTTCTCGGCTTCGATGAGCTGCCGCAAGAGGTGCTCAATCATTGGCAGAGCACTTGGTGGTCTGTCCTCGGGGATCTGTATATCTAACTGGGATCTGGTCACCGGCATGGTCAGGTTTGGACGGAGAAGATGATTTTGAAGATCTGGTGGTGGTCTTTGGGCTTTGCTCAGCTTTTTGAGGTAGGAAGATGGTCGGCAAAATGACTTACTTTCCCAGAGACGGCGCCATTGTGTAGATACGAATTTTTCACAACACAAAAAGATCCCTTCTCATTACTCTTCATTGGATTATATACATTTTTCCTATGGGCCTTTGGCCCATTAGGGCAACATTTCCTACTTTGGAATTTTGTCCTTACTTTACACGTCAGCTATTTTGTCCCTATACTATGCCATTATCTTGAGCTGCAAGTCTCTTCTGGAATGTTCTTCGGGTCGAGCCATAAGATGGGCCTGGTAGTCGAATCTCGGGACGGACCACAAGGCTGACGTGTTGGTCGGGTTATGATGTTGGTACAATGACCGGATCATCATCTCGGACCTTTTTTGGATCGATCCGGTCAGGATGAGGCTTTTTTATGGGCTGGGAAAACTCACATGTACACACGTTCATTCATAGAGTTCTCTTCCATTGAAGAAAACCACCATTAATGACCTACAGATCCAGAAAAGAAGGTCATGGAGAGCGTTTCTACACCAACAATGCAGACTCCCTCAGTCATGATCAACTAATTCGATATCTAGGGTTTTCTCACAAATCCCTAGCCAAGTAATGTAGTTCTGATTTTGTTTTCAATTGTAGAGAGGGGAAGCTGTGACTACTGTGATGATTGTGTCAGATGAGAGACCGTTTTTATTCCTGATACAAGTTTATATATTTGAATTGATTCTTGTCTTAGACTTTTCGAATATATTTATCTTACACAATCACAATTATTCACTATGGGCTGGAACTTGGATGTTTATTCTGTGATTTTCTACACAATGGTGGTCATAAAACTCAAAACCCTAGGTTGACACAGGCCATGCCCTGACAAACTGATATTGACATGCCTTAGTTTATTTTCATGCTTTAATTTAATTTTCTGCATTTACTTTCTATTAGTAGTCGGCATGCACTAATCAGTTTAGTCTTGAGATGGGTTGTCGCGATCCAGTTAAGAGTAATCCTTTTTGGAGTCAAACTGCTAACGCGGTGCGACCTAATTCACAGTCAATGGATCACCCTCATGCAATTGAAATTAGAATTTGAATTATGTTATGTTGTTAGTGGTGGAGTGAGGAAACCCTAGTTTTCTCTCCCTCTGAATCACAAACCAATTTACTTTGATGTTTAGATTAATTTAACTAATATTAGATAATTTACAAAAATTATCTCTTTTTGGAAAAACTATAATTCAATGTTTTTAAATTATTAAAGTGAACAATCATCGTCTCTATGGGATCGATATTCCCATACTCAAGCAAAACTATACACAATTGATATGTGCGTTTGCAGAAGGGTAAAACCTAAAGTGTCGTTAAGGTGTTATTTTTAACCACATCTTTTACACACACCTGACGCCCTCCAGGCTCAAACTGAGACTCCTTCAATCGATGAATTTGATAAGAAAGAAGATGCATTGGAAGAAGAAGACGTCGACTCTAATTTGTTTTGGGATGAAATACAACCTTTGTTTTATTCCTTGGAGAATACTATATTCAATATCAATAACTACGTTGATCCATATTTGAAGGAAGAGGAGGAAAATTGTCACAAGTTTCAAAGACTTGATATCTGAAATAATTTCTTTTATTTGTAGATACCAAGGATAATTGAAATTCTGCAGCAGCTTGTGGTAATATGGAACTGGACTATGAAGAAACAGACATTTGAAGAATTGCAACCAAGTTCCCAATGGTATGAATTATTATTCATACTTCTATATGATCCACATTAAACTCGAGGACGAGTTTTTTTAAAGTGGAGGGGTCTGACGTAGGACGGTTGCATACATCTTAATTCTAGAATTTTCTTTTTTATAATTTAGATTTTTATTCTCTATCTTTTAGTTTCCTTCTAATATTAGGTTTCCTATTATTATTGTATTTTCTAGATTTATTAGTTTTCTTTTTAAAAAGTTTTCTTGTTCACCAAGATTAGGCCCATGACCCATTAGGATTTCTTTTCCTATAAATACCATGTAACTATAGAGAACTTAGTCATTCATTCAATAATATCATTCAAGAATTCTCTGTAAGTTTTTGCAAGTTATTTCTTAACTTTGAGAATTTCATAGTCTTAGTTATTTTTTTTGGTTCCTAGCTGAACCCCTATTCGCTTCCACTACATCAATTTGATGTAGGACGGTTACCTACATCTCAATTCTAGAATTTTATTTTCATTATAATTAAGATTTTTATTTTATTTTCTTCTATATCTTTTAGTTTCCTTCTAGGACTACGTTTTCTATTAATTATTAGATTTTCTAGATTTTTTTTATTTTCTTGTGAAATAAGTTTTCTTGTTCACCAAGATTAGGCCCAAAGCCCATTAGGATTTCTTTGCCTATAAATACAATGTAATAGCAGGGATTATTAATTAATTCAATAATATCATTCAAGAATTCTCTACAAAAATTTTTGCAAGTTCTTTCTTGACTTTGAGAATTTCAAAGTCTTAGTTATTTTTTTTTTGGTCCCTAGTTAAACTCCTATTCGCTTCCGTTACATCAGTTGGTATTAGAGCCTTGATTTACCCTGGGCTGATGTTAATTGCTCGTTTTGGTAGCAACCACTTTGTTGACGAAGATCGCAGAGTAAAGGTCCAAGAAAGGCAGTTTGATCTGTGATGCAGTCAGATTGCTTATTTTGGGATCGATGGCAACCAGGTTCGTGATTCAATTTGGGATTGTGCTGGAGTTTTTCCTCGCAGCCAACCGAAGATGAGTTATGTTCCTATTCATCCATAAAGGCCTCTTATAGGTGCTCAATATTGGTCATTTTTTTACCCTATCTTGCATTTGTTATGTCTTTACATTCTGTTACTTGGTATTTTTATCTCGCTTGTGTGTGTAAGCATGTTTCAGGAGCTTAATGAAAAAATATAGCTAATCTTGGTGAATTAACTGAGTTCGTGTTCGTTTCTATCTTGAGAAAGGAATCAAGAGGTATGCCAGAGTAAAAAAGAACTACCAAAGGGTAAAATGGTCATTTCCCGACATCGTTATATCACCGAAGGGCAAAAATATCATTTTCAGACATTATTACTTCACTGAAAAACATCGGGATTCAAAGGCGACCAGTCTAGCTCAAATATAAAAAAACGAGTTTTTAAAGCAAAAGATGTATTATACCCTACATCGTCAGAAAGAAAAAGAGACAGATTTGACCTGAGCTACGCTTTGGTTTATAGCCTACGCCCTAGACCTACGCCCAAGTGTAGGTCAGGATCGTAGGTCTCACCTTGTGGCCACGTGATCCCTTTACGTGTTGAAGTTGTTTCTAATTTGTTTCAGAATTTTCTAGTTTTATCCTTACTTCGATATTTTAAGTGATCGGTGATTCCAAACCTCTACATACAGACTTATATACATATTTATATCATATTTTAGAGATATTATTCATGTATTATGAAATTACAGAAAAGGGCAACCATTAGGGTTTCCCTCAATTGTCTATAAATATGAGAGAGTTAGGTTTAGAGAGGGGTGTTATTTTTGAGTTCTGGTTATGATTTCATACGCATTTATTCATAGAGTTCTGGTTATGGTTTTCATACACATTTATTCATAGAGTTCTCACATTCAAAGTTCAGACTTGCTTCCATTAAATAGAACCACCATTGAAGACCTAGAGATCCAGAGAAGAAGGTCATGGCGAGCGTTTCTACACCGACAATGCAGATTCTCTCAGCCATAATCAACTACTTCGGTATCTAGGGTTTTTTCGCAAAACCCTAGCCAAGTAATGTACTTCTAATTTTATATTCAAATATAGAGAGGGGAAACTGTAACTATACTGTGATGATTGTGTTAGATGAGAGCCCGTTTTTATTCGTGATACAAGTTTATATATTTGAATTGATTCTTGTCGTAGACTTTTCGAATGTATTTATCTTACATAATCACAATTATTCACTATGCGCTGGAACTCGGACGTTTAATCTGTGATTTTCTACACAATGGTGGTCTTAAAACTTGAAACCCTAGGTTGACACAGACCATGTCCTGACAAACTTATATAACCATGCTTTAGTTTATTTTCATGCTTTAATTTAATTTTCTGCATTTCCTTTCTGTTAGTAGTTGACATGCACTAATTAGTTTAGTCTTGAGATGGATTGTCACAATCCGGTTGAGAGTAATCCTTTTTGGGGTCAAACTACTAGCGCGGTGCGACCTGATTCACAATCAATGGATTGCCCTCATGCAATTGAAATATAATTTGGACTATATTTGCGATTAGAGGTGGAGTGAGGAAACCCTAGTTTTCTCTCTCTCTGAATCACAACCATTATTTATTATTGCTTTTTGTTTTATTTTCATTAGTATTAGATCATTTATTAAACCAAACTCTTTTCAGAAAAATATAATTTAGTGTTTTTAAACTATTGAAGTGAACAATCCTCGTCTCTGTGGGATTGATATTCCCCTACTCAAGTAAAACTGTCTATAATTGATTTGTACGCTTGCAGAAGGGTAAAACATAAAGTGTCGTTAAGGTGTCGTTTTTAACCACATATTTTGCACACACCTGACGCCCAACAGCCTCCAGCTTATGTGGATTATTCTGATGATGAAAATGCTGGTGAGTTTAATAGAAAACTTGATCTATTAAATTTTAAAGGTAGTTTCATTATCAAAGATGTTTTAGATTGGATGGAGAAAGTTGAAGAATTTTTGAGTATTTCGACATACCCGAATTCAAGCAAGTTCCTCTTGTCGCTTTTAAGCTTAAAGGATGTGCTTTGGCTTGATGGACACAAACACAAAATAATCGGAAGAGAGAAGGAAAACAGTCGGTGAGATCATGGTACAAGATGAAACGATTGTTGAAGGCTAAATTCCTTCCATTGAATTATGAGGAGATTATGTATAAAAAATATCAAAAAGTCATCAAATCTCCAGAAAAATTGTTCAAGACATATTGTGACATTGAAGAGCATAATAGATTTATCAAAGCATCAATTCATTCTCAAGAGATTGATGTGGAGAAAAATTATATTGTTTCACCTATTGTTGTTGATGTTGAAATTAGTGATATAGTTACGAATGTAGTTGAAGAAGTCATGGTTGTGGCTCAAACTGGATCTCATTAAATCGATGAAATTGATAAGAAAGAAGATGCATTGGAGGAAGAAGAGGTCGACTCTAATTTGTGTTGTGATGAAATACACCCTTTGTTTTATTCCTTGGAGAATATTGCATTCAATACCAATAACTATGTCAATCCATATTTGAAGGAGAATGAGAAGAATTGTCACAAGTTTCAAAGACTTGATATCTCAAATAATTTATTTTATTTTGATATACCAAGGAGAATTAAAATTTTGTTGCAACGGGTGGTAATCTGGAACTGGACTATGAAGAAACAGACATTTGGAGAATTACGATCAAGTTCTCAATTGTATGAATTATTATTCATACTCCTATATGATCCACACTAAACTCGAGGACGAGTTTTTTTTAAAGTGGAGGGGTCTGATGTAGGACAGTTGCCTATATCTCAGTTCTAGAATTTTCTTTTCATTAAAATTAAGATTTTTATTTTATTTTATTCTCTATATTTTATTTTCCTTCTAGGACTAGGTTTTCTATTAATTATTAGATTTTCTAGATTTTTTTATTTTCTTGTGAAATAAGTTTTCTTATTCACCAAGATTAGACCCAAAGCCCATTAGGATTCCTTTGCCTATAAATACAATGTAATCGCATGGTTATTAATTCATTCAATAATATTATTCAAGAATTCTCTATACACTTTTTTGCAAGTTCTTTCTTGACTTTAAGAATTTCAAAGTCTTAGTTATTTTTTTTTGGTTCCTAACCAAACTCCTATTCGCTTCCGCTACGTCAGAACCCTAATATATATATGTAATATGCTAAGAGAGACAGAGAGAAAGATGAAGAGGAAAATATCCTCTGAAGCTTACAAAATGAGATGCGTGGATGGGAAAGTTATAGAAACTAAAGGGACGTGTAAACTATCAATGCAACAGTCACACAACTTAAAACAGTTATTCAAATTGTCTAAGCACTGATTCGGGCCTAATTGTCAACCCAACTGCCCAAGTACTGATTTGGATAGACATTGGTTAACCCGTGCCCGCACTTTTATTGTTGCAATGATAGAAGTAATATATGCCGAGATAATTTCTCATTCAACTATTTTCCAACAAGTAATGCTTAACTTTCAAAAAAAAAATGATTAGAAATATTTTTTAAAACATGTAAATGATATTTTTATACAATTCGTTAAAATAATTATTGCATATTTATTTTCTAATATCTCGTATAGGATTAACCATGATTTATATCTCGTTTGCTTAGTTAGATTATTAATAAATTAAATTTTTGTATCAATGTAATTTCAAGATCAAATTTTAATGCATGCGATTTTAGACCAATTTTACATTTAACACTCGTTTTGACCGATGGATATGAGTCAATCTTCTCTTGCACTTTTCAAGTTCTTTAAAACATGTGCTGAGATGCATTTTTTGTTTTTGTTTTTTCAACTCTATTTTTTTTTTCTTCTACAGGATATAAATTTACTCACACAAAATTGCGTCCGCTCTACCAAAAGGGTTAAACCCTCCACCTTTCGACTTTTTTCATAAACAACGGTATCCAAGATCTGAGCATTTACGCTTCTTGAAGAACACAAACCCAGTGATAGATTCATAAATCTTTTTCAGAGGGCGCGGAAACACAACACGAACACGACATAAATTAAAATGGTTAGGGTTGAAATTGTATAAATGTCAACTCGAACACAATACGAGTATATAAGGGTCGACCTGAACACGACACGAGTAACCTGAACACGACACGTTTGACACGATTATATATATATATATATTTTTTTTTTCTCTTCAGTAATTGGTCATGGGTTGAAATATATCAATAAACTAATATTGTATCGTGTCAAATTCAATTTAAATTTGCTGATAATAGGTTAAATAGTTCGTTTCGCATTGGATTGTGTCAAATTTAATTTAATATATTATAATAAATAGTCTAAATGGATTACATGGGTCGATATGTGGGTCGACACAAATAACTTGTAGGTTGAGTTAAGATTGAAGATATTTGATACGTATATTAACCAAGTGTCCATTTTGGGGGATAACTAATCGAGTTAAACTGAAATTTTTTTATTTACCCATACTTGAAGCCTAAGTGTCACAAGTAATTATTTGAAACCTTAAACTTAATACTCCCTCCGTCCCAATTTAAGTGTCCATTTTGGGGAATCTAACTTTTTGAGATTTTGACTTTTATTGGTCTAATAGTGAATGAAAATTTTTTTTACCTTTGGTCCTACCAAGTGATGTGATATTTATGGTTTAAATATTTTATAATTTAAATGATTAAAGGGTAAATTGATAAATTGATCAAATAAAGTGACATCGACTTTTCTTATTTTTTAAATGTGTTGAATAGTGAATGTGGACATTTAAATTGGGATGGATAGAGTATTTGTTTTGTCATTTAGGTCAAACTATCCAATTGCTATTCCCAACCAAGTGTCCGGCCGGGCGTGCCAAAAATTGTTTCCTCTTAAATCAGTTAGGTCAGCCGATTATATCAATTTGCACGGGCGTGCCGAAACCTTGACCTCGGCTCCAAAGGTTGTCGGAAAACAACGATAGTCTCCTTTGATTTTGACTTCTACAGGCGCACGTGAGAGAGAGAACATGGAACTCTCAATTGGGGTTCTTTTATGTGCCTCAATGAAGAGGACTTTTAACAGTTGGGAATGTAACACTGGAAATCACGAATTTCACACAAACAATCGACATGTTTGAATGAAAAAAGTATTGAATGTTGAATGAAATAAAACTTGAATAATAAAATTAAAGCTTTGAGATTGAAACAGCTTGAATAATAAAATGACAATATTGAATTAAAAGCAATGATTGAGAAAGTAGATTGAATGACTGAAATATAAATTGACAAGGCTTGATTAAAATAAAAGACTTTGGAAATAAAAGGGCTTTGCAAGAAATAAAATAACGATGAGAGTTTAGAAAATAAAATGACAAGTATGGAGCTTGATTTGTTTGATTGGTGTGAGACATTTTGCAAAGTTATTTATAATACTACGTGATAACAAAAACCCCTTAAAAGTTTGTGACAAAATAACAAACTTATCTAATACAACAATTATCCTTATCTAAATCTTAAACTAAGAATAATTGACATTTAAATATAACTAGATTGATAACTCCTAATTTATTTGACCAGTTGATGTAGAATTTCACTTCACTTAGAACTCTTTCCTTTCTTTATCTTGTGATGGTCTTTGCATTTCAAACCCTTAACTAATTAACCAGTTGATCAATCCCTTATCTTATAGCATATTCATCTTTTCGTTCTTCAACGATACTGCTACACTTATCCAATTGATGCTGATGGGGTATAATGTCATCAATTTTCGGCCCAACTTGCCCATTTTCTCCCTTCACCAAGTCTTTGTCTAATGGCCCAAAATCTTTACACTGGTTCATTTTATATCTAATTGATTTAATAAATTGAATATCCACTCAAGCCCAATTAATCAATCCAAGTCCAAGTCATTATCTTCCTTTCTTTAAATTTCGGCCCAATGCATTAGGCCTGAAATTTTATCTCTGCCATTTCATTTCTTGGACCAACTTCAACATAATTTTTTTACCACTTGCCTTGTCAAAATGGGGTGTCAACAATACATTAAACTTTAGAATCAACTATACTGCTGCAGAGAATCTGAAATAGGTTAACCTGTAAAGTTGGCCAATGAATAATTCTGGAACAATCTGCATTTTATTGGGCCGAACTAGATTAACCTGTAATTCGGCGCCATAAATATTCAAATAGACTATAGCCGTTAAACTAAAACAACGCTATCAATCAGTGTATCACCAACGAATGAAACCACATGGACTGGTCCATACAGTCTTTGATGAACTACACTGATTGATTGGGTACTATGAAGCCCAAAGTTTGATAGGTTTGGGCACTCACTTTGTGTATCAGGCCCATATTGCTTAAAATTCTATTCCGAGTTTTTCTCTCTTCAATTCAAAACTAGTGGGTGAAATGTGCCACATCATTCACTAATTATTTTAATAGTTTTTATAGGATTGAATTATAATTATGCTTCGGGAAAAGTCCAAATAAATAAATAGATAAATAAATAATTTCTGAATTATGTCCAAATTTACTAATAACACTCCTAAACATTGAAGATGTGTTAATAAACTCTCCAAACTATCACATTTTGTTATAAAAATCATCCCATATTGTCAAAACAAAATTCTAAATGACAACCTGTAATAGTTAAAAATATCTGGCCCAACCAAGATGGGCCACAGGACTAATGGGCCGACGACTGATGGGCCAAAGGCTGATGAGCCAAGGATGGATGGGCCGAAAACAAGTGGACTAAAGAAATAACGGGCCTATGGAAAATTCTGGAAATTAAGTGTTCCACAAGATAAGGAGTAGTCCAATTATAGAATAAAGAGTCCAAAAAAGGTTAGAGTTTATCAAATCCCCTGATTTAAGGGATTGATAAACTTGGATACATGGGCTTAACCCGTCTTCCATAATTGTGTATAAATACATGACTTTGATGAATGAGAAATGATCCAATTTTTACTCCAATTATTATTGTGTAGTTTTTCTGCATTTACACAATTGGCGTCGTCTGTGGGAAAACCCTATTATTGAAATCTTTTTCAATAAGCTTCCCACTCTCTACAAAAAGCTAAGATTCATATCATCAATGGTGGTCACACGTTCACAATAGACCGAATTACCTCCAAACGGAGGCCAGAATCCAGAAGATCCGATCAGACGAGCCCTAGAGGAGAGGATTGCCGAGTTAGAGAGGCAGAACGCTGAACTAGTGGCAAAACTGGCTCAACTACAGAACCCACAGGAGGTTCATAACGACGAGCAGTCCGGCCAGCATGAACGATCTATAGGCCGCTAGACAGACAAGGACGATCTCCCTGTTCGATCCCATAATGATCGTGAAGAGTACGCAGAGTCATCTCTACAGGTTCTTGGGATACGTAACCCCGAGGAGGTCCTGACCATGAAAAAGCTAGAGGAAATCATGTCCAGATTCCAACGGGACGAGCTTAAAGATCTGAAGGTACAGACCCCAATCGATCTGGCATCCGAGGCATCCATAGACGCCGTTCAGACACCATTCACCATCTCGATCACCAGTGTGCCCTATCCGGAGAGGATCAGATTACCAAAGTTCACCCTGTTCGATGGTACGAAAGATCCAACAGAGAACATCTACCACGTTCATACCAAGATGAACGTTTACAACGAGAACGAGGCCTTGCTCTGCAAAGTTTTCCCCACCAGCCTGACCGAAGCAGCCCTCCTGTGGTTCAGAAAGCAACCGCCCCGATCGATCGACAGCTGGCTCAAGCTTTGCGAGTTATTTATTGCCCAGTACTTCGGCAACAAAAGGCAGAAGAAGATTATCTCCAGTCTGTTCACCATGATTCAAGAAAAAGGCGGATCCCTGAAAAGTTTTGTCTCACGATTCAACGTGGAGATGTCTTCAATTGACAATTGCGATTAACACTCAGCTGTCGAAGCCTTCAGAATGGCCCTGATCCCTGGAACCAAGTTCCATCAGTCCCTAGTCAAGAGACAACCAGCAGACATTGGAAAGCTCAACTCCAGGGCACAAGGGCACCTCCGAATAGAAGAAGAGTTGGCCATACGACAAAGAAGGACCGCATTTGCAACAGTAGAGTCAAGGGCAACCGAACCTTCGAGGGTAAAAGATCGGGCACCAGACTGAAAGCGACCAAGCGCTCCTCCTGCATCCTTCCCGGCCCCAGAGAAATGCCCAAAGTTTGAGGACAAGGTCACCCCTTTAAAGGTGACCCTGGCTAAATTGTACCAAGAGACACAGGGCAAAGGAATCTACTGGTCACCACCACCCATCAGACAGCCGATGGATCAGAGAGATATGTCGAGGCACTGTGCCTTCCACGGTGAATACGGGCACCACGTCAACAAATGCAGAAGCCTTAGGAGATAGGTGGAAGCCATGATTGCAAAAGGATAACTGACCGAGTATGTTGCATTAGAAGGGGCCTGATCAGACCAATCGTCGCATGCACCTGCCAAGGGAGCCATGGGACAGCCCGTGCGGGTCATTCATATGGTCCATAGAAGACCAGGCCGATCAAAGATAGAAGAGGCCCGGAGGTCCCAGATGCGACAAGCTCAGAAATTACGAAGGGTTGGAGAAGTCAGCGAGTTTAGAGGCCTGAAAGAGGAAGCCCGGATAGTTTTCACTTCTGCGGATATGCGGAGCATTCAGATGCCACATGATGACCCTTTGGTGATCTCCCTCATGGTCTCAAACTGCTTGATCAAAACATTATCACCAAATGGGCCTTTTAGAAGTTAGATATCAACCCTCAGGTGATTGTATTGTCCAGAAGCCCGATAGCAAGATTCGATGGCAGAAGAGTGGAACCAGTGGGAGAGATCCAACTACCAGTAAAAGCAGCAAGACGCATGCTCCGAGAGACTTTCGTGGTGGTAGATGTCAAACCTTCATATAATCTCCTAATGGGAAGGGGTTGGATCCATCGGATGCACGGAGTTCGTTCAACCATGCATCAAGTCATGCGGTGTATTGACCTGAACGAAGTTGACGTGATTGACATCAAGGGCGATCAGGTAGCAACAAAGGAATGTTACGCTATCACCATGAAAAGTCTAAAACGAAACGCAGAACCAGAACGAGGGTCATCATCCAGGACGACATCCGATGGCAAATAACAATTACAGGAGGATGGTTCGGGGTCACCAGTAGCAGTTGAATCCCTACTGGAAGTTCAAATTTGCCCCGATCGTCCCAAAAGGTTTACTTATATTGGTTCAGGCCTCAGTCCACAAGAAAAAGATGAAATGGAGTCCCTTCTCCGTTCTAATGCTGACATATTTGCATGGAGCCATATGGACATGACCGGCATTGACCCATCAATAGCCCAACATTCCCTCAATGTAGATCCCAGCGCAAAGCCTGTCAAACAGAAACAAAGGCGAATGGGGGCCCATCGAAATCAGATCATAGCTGAAGAGGTTGATCAACTTCTTCAAGCAGGATTCATAAAGGAGGTCCAGTATCCTTCCTGGTTGGTGAACGTAGTGGTGGTCCAGAAGAAAAATGGCAAATGGGGGGTATGCGTAAACTTCACTGATCTAAATAAAGCCTGCCCAAAAAACTGTTTCCCTTTACCAAAGATCGATCAGATGGTAGATGCCACCGCAGGTTTCGAATGCCTGAGTTTTCTGGATGCATACTTTGGGTATAACCAGATCCGAATGAACCCGGAGGACCAGGAAAAGACTGCCTTCATCACTGAGTCAGGTACATTTTGTTACACAATTATGCCTTTCGGACTAAATAATGCAGGTGCTACCTATCAAAGGTTGGTCAAAAGGGTGTTCCAAGGAATGATGGGATCCACCATAGAAGCCTACATCGATGACACGGTGGTTAAAAGCAAGGCGAAAGGAGACTACCTGACTGACCTGCAGCAGGTGTTCGACACCCTCAGGAAGTACAATATGAAGCTCAACCCGTCCAAGTGTTCTTTTGGAGTGTCCTCAGGCTAGGTTTTGGGGCACATAATTGATCGGACAGGAATACAAACTAACCCGACGCAAGTCAAAGCTCTTGTAGAGTCAGCAGAGCCAAAGTCCGAGAAGGAGATCTATGTGCTAACCGGAAGAGTAGAGGCCCTCAGTCGTTTCATCTCTCGGTTAACCGATCGGTGTAAGCTGTTCTTCCAAGCAATAAAGGCAGCAAAAGGAGAAGTCTAGGGGCTAGAGAAAGCGGAGGCCCTGGAACGACTCAAAAGTTACTTAGCAAAGCCTCTTGATACTGGCAACTCTAGAAGCCGATGAGCCGCTACACCTGTATCTGGCCATATCAGTAACGTCTACCAGTGTCGCTCTAGTCAAGGAGGGCAAGGGGTGCTAGACACCAGTCTTCTACACCAGCAAGGCCCTTGCCGATGCGGAGACCCGTTACTCAAAGCAAGAGAAGCTGGTATTATCACTGATCAATGCTAAACGACGTCTTCGGCATTATTTTGAAGCACATCCGATCATAGTCCCCACTATAACTCCGATCAGATCTATAATGGCGAAGCTTGAATTATCCGGGAGAATATCAAAGTGGGCGATTGAACTCGGGATTTTTGACATAACCTATGTCCCCCGAACGGTCATCAAAGGACAGGCAGTAGCAGACTTCCTGTTAGAAACAGAAACTACTGACTCCATAGAAGAAAGTGAGCCTGGACAATGGGTCATATTCGTGGACGGATCATCCAACATCAACGGAGCAGGGATCGGAGTAGTGCTCGTAACACCAGATGGTACTAAAATCCAACAATCCGTTCAATTGGAATTTTCAGCCTCTAACAATGAAACCGAGTACGAGGCCTTTCTTGCAGGAATTCGGTCAGCCCGAAGCCTTCAAGTACAGAAAGCAGAGGTACGAAGTGATTCCCAGCTAGTCGTTCGACAGTTAAAGGGGCAATATGAAACCCGAGAGCCAAAGATGGAAGCATACAAGAATTTGGTTCTAAAGGAGGCTGAAGGGTTCCAACAAATAACCTTTGAACAGATTCCCAGAGGAAATAATTCCGTAGCAGATCATTTGGCTAACTAAGCCTCTACTGCAGGAGAAAGCATGACTCGCACTGTACCAATAGACTTCGTCACCCGATCCAGCTTGGAGCCCCCCGAAGAGGTAATGGTCATCCCATGGGAACCGAGTCGGATGGATCTCATAGCAGATTATTTGAGAACTGGTGCCTTGCCTGAGTCAAAATCAGAAACCCGGAAGATAAGAATGAAAGCAGCTAGATATGATCTCTACAACGGCCAACTATACCGCAAGTCTTTCTCCGAGCCATACTTGAGATGTATCACGCCCTCTGAGGCTTCAACGGTCATGAAAGAGATTCATGCAGGAGCCTGTGGAAATCATTCCGGTGGAAGATCCTTAGCTCATAAAGTTCTCACCCAGGGATACTTCTGGCCCTACCTGGCAAGGGACGCTGAGGTCTATACCCGACACTGCAAAAAATGCCAGTTTCATGAAGATTCTATCCATCCACCGCCGGAGTTCCTGAACCCAACAATTGTTCCTCACCCCTTTGCCCGATGGGGGATGGATATTGTAGGTCCCCTCCCGCAAGCAATACGATGTACTACACATGTTCTCTTGGCTACAGACTATTTTACCAAGTGGGTGGAAGCCGAGGAATATTCCACCATAACAGGCAGCCATGTTACAAAGTTCATCTGGAGCCACATCATCTATAGATTCAGTCTACCCCGAACCATAATGATGGACAATGGCACCAACCTTGATAACAGGAAGGTTCAAGCATTCCTGACAAAGCATGGGATCAATCAAAACACTTCTTCTGTCGGTTATCCACGGGGGAATGGGTAGGCCGAAAGGACAAATAGAACCATTTTTGACACACTGAGAAAAAAACTTGAAGATGCAAAAGGGGCATGGTTGGAGAAATTGCCTGAGGTGTTGTGGTCCTATCGGACTACTCCAAGGCAACCCACTGGGGAGACCCCTTTCGCTATGGCTTATGGGGCCGAAGTTGTTATCCCAACCGAGCTAAGGGTACCTACTTTAAGGAGTCAGGCATGGGAAGAAGGTCCGAACAATCAGCACCTAGCCTATGATCTGGACCTCCTAGAAGAAAGAAGGGAAACTGCCGGGATCAGACTGGCTGCCTATCAGCAGCAAATCAGAGCTCGGTTCAATCAGAAATTCATAAGAAGGGAATTCCAGGTTGGCGATATGTTATTCAGAAGAAAGATTGGGATTGTGGGCAAATTATGAGAAACATGGGAAGGACCTTATACAATTGTAGAGGTTATCGGGCGTGGTGCTTATCGGGTTCGGAAGAATGAGACAGGCTGCCTCGAGTCCAACTCTCAGAATGCTTATCGGTTAAAGAGGTATTATCCTTAGATAGTTACTTTTCTTGGTATGGAATAAAACTGTGTCTGATTATGACACCCTTTTTATAAAGCATCTTTGCCCGATGTCCGGCACCTCTGCTTCATGATTTTTAAGTTACTTCAATAAAGATTATACTTTTATACAAATGTTTCAAACCTAAGTGTTTGAGTTCAAACCTGATTTGAACTAACCAGAGGATGAAATCTAGCCTCAGGGGCCAAATGCCCGAAGGCTTCACGTTTATTAAAATTTTCCTAAGTGTTTGAGTTCAAACCTGATTTGAACTAACCAGAGGATGAAATCTAGCCTCAGGGGCCAAATGCCCGAAGGCTTCACATTTATTAAAATTTTCCTAAGTGTTTGAGTTCAAACCTGATTTGAACTAACTAGAGGATGAAATCTAGCCTCAGGGGCCAAATACCCGAAGGCTTCATGTTTGTTAAAACATTCCTAAGTGTTCGAGTTCAAACCTGATTTGAACTAACCAGAGGATGAAATCTAGCCTCAGGGGCCAAATGCCCGAATGCTCCATTTAACTAAAATATTCCTAAGTGTTTGAGTTCAAACCTCATTTGAGCTAACCAGAGGATAAAATCCAGCCTCAGGGGCCAAATGCCCGAAGGCTCAATATTGCAGTTCTCTTAAGCGTTTGAGTCCAGATCTGAATTAAACTAGCCAGATGATGAGAACAAGCCTTAGAGGTTCTCAATATCGGAAGGCTTCATGCTTATTAAAAAAAATATTCTAAGTGTTGAAGCATGCCCGAAGACTGGATATTACATGGAAAACAAAAATAAAAACACTAAAGGTGGGGAAAATTCTTTTCATTAATAACGAGTTGAAATACAAAAAATACCCTTTCAGAAGGGGCAAGTACAGATAAACTTAAAACCTATTCTACTGTTCGGGGGGATGATATTCTTCCCCCTTCAGGATTGCTGCAAACTTCTTCTCATTTTCAGAAGCAGAAGGAGTCTTGTAGGGCATACGCACTCCCATATGGGCGTCAAATTCCTCCGTGGTCTTAAATTCCCGAGATTCCAAAGGGATATGCTCCATTTCATGCCTCTGACGCCAAGCTCTGGCCGATCAAAGATCACAGATGACACAGTATCTGTTGTACATGTCTAGACCTCCTAGCCGACACACTTCTACTTTGGCCCATTCAAGAGCCAGCGAGTTCTCTGAATCTGCCAGAAGTTTATCTGAGTTTGCCTTTTCAGCTACCAGCTTTCTATTAGCTGCCCTCACTTCTTCCAGTTCAGCAGCCAAGGCCATTTTCTCAGCCATCAGGGCCCATTTCTCTGCATCACCAGTTTCCATAAGGACTTTCTGCTCCGAGACGGTCTGGCGAAGGCCATCTGCCTCTTTTACCAGAGCAGTCCGGTGGGCATCATTTTGTTTAACCTGGGCCTTCAGATTGGCTATTTCTTTGACGTCAGTCTCCAAGAGGCTGTTGTAGGCCTGGACGCCGTAGAGAAACTGCACAGTAAAGAAATGATTATTACACGAAAGGGCGGGCAACAAATAAACTAAGTACAAAAGAGTGAACAAAGATTTTACCTCCATGACCATTATTGAAGTCTTCTTTGTCAGATCAGTTCTGGTGATTTTGGTATGGGCAACCCTATCAGCTGGCGTCCAGATCCCTTTGGCCATAGCTCGAAGAGCTTCTGGCTGATTAAGGGTGATTTGATCAGTGCAGATCGGAGTCCCATCTGGCAGCAGGAATTTCGGCTCCCAAGGAATCAAAGTTTGGGATGATTCAGGAACAGCGGGAGTTTTGCTTGAAGAAGCATTATCAACTTGGGTCCTGGCTCTTTTAGTAGCCACTCCACCAGTTGTGCTCGATCAGGTCCTGATAGTGGGGGGATTTACAGGAGGCGGGGGTGGAGCTACTGGGTTCTATGCTGGTGGCGCTGCCGGGCTCTGAGCAGGGGGAGGTACCGAAGCCGCAGACGGTGCTGTTGATAATGGCACAACGTCAATAAAGGTAACCCCTTCGGGAACCTGAGGAATTCTGGCAGAAAGAGGTTTGTCAGGCAAGTCCATCCTGTCAACAACAGCGCCCAAATTAGAAATCGACTCTAGATTTTCCAAAGTCAGCAGGTCAGTTGCAGATCTGGCTTTGCCCCAGATATGGGTTTTCAGGAGGCCTATGCGTTGTTTTATGAAAGTAAGGGGAAGGTCCCTATCTTCGTAACCCAGGAATTTATAGGCATAGTCTCCCCGATGAAGGCTACAATGTTCACAAATGCAGGAAACTTTATGAAGGGGACGGTAGATGGGCAGACAAATGGCACCGAAGACTCTTGGGATCAGGAATATACGCGAGAAAGGGTAAGACCAGTTGCCGCTCACTATTACCATTCTTTCTTTCCATCCCTTATCCGATTTTTTGGTATCGGTACATATGCTACGGCCTTGGAAAGGGAAAAGGTTGTACCTACCCTTACTCACTCGGGCATTCTGGAAGAAGTAACAAATGAGTAGGTCTGCCAAACCTAAGTTGAGATCTAAGTCCCTGTTGTACAACAGAAGCATAGACATGATCCTAAGGCTGTTCGGATTCAGCTGAAGGGGATGCACGCCTAGCATAAAGAACGTATAATGGAAGAAAGGGTGAAGGGGGAACCTTAGGACCCTAAGATGAGATGCCGATAGCAGGATACTGCCGGGAGCTAGCCCCTGGCTCTAGGTAAAATCTAGGTAGCCTGGGTAAGGGGATACGTCAACGTCCCCAGGTACGTGGGTCTCTGCCCGAAGGTGTTTAATGTCTACTTCAAGTCGAACTCTTTTTAGTGGGGCCACTACAAACGGTTCGGAGGGCTTGGGATTCACAGGTTCGGTTGTTGAAGAACCCGGAAGGTCAGTACTTTGAGGAGTTGTCTTTTTGGTTCTTTTACGGGTGGACTGGGGACTGTCACTACTAGTGGGATCAGTGCCCGAAGTGGAGGACAAAACAACTTCCTCTACTGACCGGGTATCGTCACTATCAGACATGGTGACAAGAAAGGTAGAAGAGACAGAAAGAGGTAGAAATGAAAATTAAAGAAAGAAAGGAGAAGTAAAGACCGATCGACTTACTCAGCTGGTGAAAGAAGAGTCACAGAAGCTTCGGGTAGCAGCAGGTTTCTGTCCTACTAATAGATCTGAATGACCGACGGAAAGGATTGTGACAATGACGAAGAAATAAATTCCAGAGATGAAGAGCTAAGGAAGAGAGAGGCGAGAGCAGAAAATTGCAGAGTATAAAAATGAGGAATGAAATGAAGAAGTGTGGGTTTTTATAAAAGGGGAGAAGAAGGTCAAAAAGGTTGCACGAAGTCCGAAGGTCGCATCCCACGATGAGCCGTCATGGAGCTACAATCAAGGGAGTAATGGCCACTCATTTCAAATGCCAATAAATGCTCATAATGGATTGACAACTCACCAAACTCCCATTTCCACTAAAATGCATGTATGTATATGTATATATAACAATGTTTAAATTTTTCGGTCATGGGCTTTTCACAAAAGCCCATAACCTCAGGGGCCTGTGTAATAGTTAAAAATATCTAGCCCAACCAAGATGGGCTAACGACTGATGGACCAAAGGTTGATGGGCCGAAGGCTGATGGACCAAGGACGGATGGGCCGAAAACAAGTGGACTAAAGAAATAACGGGCCTATGAAAAATTCTGGAAATTAAGTGTTTCACAAGACAAGGAGTAGTCTAATTATAGAATAAAGAGTCCAAAAAAGGTTAGAGTTTATCAAATCCCCTAATTTAAGGGATTGATAAACTTGGATACATGGGCTTAACCTATCTTCCATAATTGTGTATAAATACATGGCTTTGATGAATGAGAAAAGATTCAATTTTTACTCCAATTATTATTATGTAGTTTTTCTGCATTTACACAACCATTCCCTTTTTCATTGGATTAGATTTAATTTTTCTTATTAACTTAGAATATGAAAAAAAAAATTCACTAATTTATAAACAATTTTAATTATAAATTTTTAATAACGATTTATAAATTCTATAAATTTATAAATAATAAATTATATTTTTAAAGTGAAAAATAAAGTATAAAATATAAAATTATCTAAGTAATGACTTAATACTATTTATACATAATATGAGAAAAAAAGATGTTTATAATTTAGATAATTTGGTAAGTTTTTTATTAATATATCTTATAAATAAATTATTTTATAGTAAAAATATTTAAAATTAGGTTAACAGATGTTATTATTTTAAAATTTTAATTAAAAGTTAATATGTTAAAAAATAAAATAGTTACAACATACAATTCTATTTTTTCATTTGAGAATACATTTACTCGAATAAAATTAAGATAAATGGAATAATTAATATCTTAAATAAGAGAAGATATTATTAATATATTTTAAAGAATGGACAAATTTAATAAAAAGAAAAGACAATCTTTTATTGGGAACTGATTGCAACAAATTAATAGTTCTAAAGAGTTATTTGTAGTTCAGAAAAGTGAAATCGTTTTGAAGAATTTTTAGCATATTATCCTTGTAATTTTATCAACTGACAGACGTATAGGTTTATGTACTGGAGACGAATAATGCAACAAAAAAATATTTATTTAAACAAATAAACCTTTGGCCAATTGTTAATTAATGTTTAGAAAACAAAATGAAACCATACCCAAAACCTTAATTTTGGGTAAATGTCATGAATTCTCCAAAGAGAATCGGTCACTCTTTAGGACCGACTGGTGGTGTTAGTCCATTGCATAAATTAGCGCCAACCGTAACATATAAGGTAGGTTCTATCCATTGCCAAAAAAAATAATAATAAATAAATAAAATCTAATTCTAGAGGAAGTCCCACTAACTTGTCCATCAATTTAAACCACGCACATTAAATTTATTATGAGATTAGTATCACAAGAAATAATACACATATCTTACAAATGGTCTAATCATCAAGAAGTTGAAATAGAAGGACTTAAAATATCTTTGTTCAATGTCTCACTTACTAGCATCATATAACAATTTATGTATCCAATAAGTATAATAGAAATTATATATTATTGAAGATGACATTTACATGTTGTATGAGTGGAAAAATTCTCATTGTATTATGAAATGTTCTATTATAGAATATTTATTTTATTTGGGGTAATTTTTTGCATATACAAGATGAAATGGATTTTTTGACCCATTATTCTAAGGGAATTTCCTAGTGATCCATTTTTGTCCTATTACAACTGTCTTTTTCTAATAACAACAATACCCTTGAAATTTGCAAAGCGAATAAGCGATGGAGTAGACCGAAGGACATGGGAGCCAATACTAGAGTTCTCTAGTGACCTCTTTTCCCTCGTGCTCTGCCTGCAAGCTTGGTGTCGAAGACCGCTTTGCATCTGGGGTTCTCGTCGTGTAGATTGCTCAGTATATGGGAACTTCTTCGATCAATGAGGCTTCGGGGACACGGTCTGCCTTGGTCATCACGATATTCAGATTGATCTGTTGAGGCTCTTTGGATTGATGGTCTTTCGGCCGTGCGGGGGATCTCCCTTGTGGGTTTTTCCCTAGATGGGCTTTACGTGACCCAGATCCAAAGGTCTTAATGGCCTTAATACTTTTAGCCTCACACATGTCAATTAAGTCAAGGGTGGTACTGTTTACATTGTTGCTTGTGATGATTAATATTAGAAACTGTTTTCATTCAAATAAGTTAGTTAGCATTTGACAATTGACACTGAAATGATGGCATTGTCAATGTGATCCAAAACAAGAAAAAAGAAAAAATCATCAAATTAAGCTAACTTTTAAAAGGTCATGATCTAGGTATTTGAAGGCATATTTAATACCAATACCTTCTTCTATCATCCCGCTACTAACAATATCAAAACTGTCAAGGAGTCACTTTCAAATTTTAATTCAACTTTCTCTTATGGACAATATTAGATGTGCAACCTTCTCTTACTTTAAAAAGATCACAAATCACAATATGTACCTCAAAATTGAATGTAATCTAAACCTTTAGTTCACCACATAAAAGGAATCAAAGAGGCTAAATCCCATTTCCCGTTATGTGAGACAAAAAACTAAAAAAATAAATAAATTAATTAAACGAATGCTTAAACTTCTATGCGCCTTTACATAACAATAATAATATATGTACAGATTAACCACTTTTTAAAACTAAAGAATAAAAAAATTATTTAAATGACACGATTAGGATTTCATACAGTACAACCAGTGATCATTGATCGTGATTGAGACACGCCACTAATAAAGCAACAATGTCAACTAATTAACTGGGTCATTTAAGTAGTCTTTTCCTTTATTTTATTTTATTTTTAGTTAATAATCTATAATTTCTTTCCTATTCTAGAACTGTGACAGTCCTTTATTCCTTTTACCTCTAGTATGTGTGTATATATATATATTTATGTCTATTACACTAAAATATCTTATGCTTATATGTGACATTTCCTCACTAAATAAAATCTCACTATTCTAATGACAGTGACCAATAAGATAAACAATGAACATATTATATAGGGTAAATTGCTTAAAATCCCCCGAAGTTTACTCTCTTTCTCACAGATATCCCCTCAACTATGAAATGAACTTAGAACCCCCTAAAGTTTCATAAAAGGTTGCACCATGGGTTTGCCCTCAAATTTTTTTACCCTTTTACCCTCCAAACTTTTTGTATTTCCACCTTACCTTTAATCCTCTTATAGGGCAAAAAAACATATAAAAGATTATCATATTCTTACTATTATATTTCTTAATTCTTTAAATTACAAAAATATTATTTCCTCTAGTTAGAATATTAATTCTGTCATTTACCTTTAATGTATTAGACTAAATATACTCTCAACTGTTAAATTTTTTTTGTAAGTTTTAATTATTTTATTTGTAAATCAATTAACTTGTTATTAAATTTTAGTTTGATTTAAATCATAAAACTCAATCCTAATTAATATATTCATAAATAAATCAAAATTTATGAATATATTTTTATGAAAAGAAATTTTCATTTGGCAAAAAAAAAATAAAATTAATTAGGATAATGAGTTTTATGATTTAAATCAAATAAAAATTTAATAACAAGTTAACTAATTTACAAATAAAATAATTAGAACTCATTACCATAGTGCTCATTTTTTTTTCGGTAATTAAAAATTATTATATTTTGTTTTTCTGATGATTATATATATATATTTGGTTATGTTGGTTGAACACTGTGTCAGATTCTGGCTAGCTTGTTGAGTCAGAACATGTGTTTTTTATTTTCTTTGATTTTATTTTGTAGGCATTGTTGGGAGGATTACATGTTTGATGATTTTTCATTTTATTTTATGGGTCTTAGTGATTTTTATTAAAGTTATGTTGTAGTTGGTGATTTTTTTTTCTTGGTTAAAATTTGTGATTAGTTGGTATCGACACCATGTAGATATTTATGGATTTGGATTTTTAATTAATTGTGTGCGTGCTGAAACAAGATTTTAAATAACTAAAAATCAATCTCCATAATTTACATAAAACTGACTTGTTAACAAAAAACCATAAATTACTATTATTTTAATAATTTTTTTATTTGATAATTGAACTAGCATGAACAAATCCTTATATTCAACTATTTAACCAATCTCATCTCATTGTATTTTATGATATTTCAAAATCGTAATTGAAAAATTAATTATTGTCTATTATGAAAGAATGATAAATGTTGGTAAAGAACTTGCTCATACATAATTCTACTTCCTTCCTTGTACATTAATTGTCCAATTTTTTAACTATACTTGGTTTCGGATAATTTTATATTTCTTAAAATCGTCCTTTTTCATTAGTTTCAAAACTAATAAAAACTACAACTATATTATATTAATTAAAATAAAATAATAATAATAAATATTGAAAAGAAAGTGCTAAAAATAACTATTTATTGTTACATTAATCAACGAAGACCCTTTGGAGAAATTCTAGAATATTCGATAAAACCCTTTAAAGCCGTTATCCTCTGTTCCTGAAATCCTGATCTCCTCTTTCAACTCTTGTAAGCTACTTATTCAATTCCTGAAACTCATTATCCTAATTAATATATTCATAAATAAATCATAATTTATTATTAAGTATTTTGTGATATATTTTTGAATATATTTTTATGAAACGATTGTTTCATTTGGCATGAAAAAGTTAATTAGGATAATGAGTTTTATGATTTAAATCAAAATAAAATTTAATACCAAGTTAATTGATTTACAAAATTTAATATTTGAGAGTATATTTAGTCTAATACATTAAAGGTAAATGGCAGAATTAATATTCTAACTAAAAGAAATAATATTTTTGTAATTTAAAGAATTAAAAAATATAATAGTAAGGGTAGGATAGTCTTTTATATATTTTTTTGCCCTATAAGATGATTAAAGGTAAGGTGGAAATATAAAAAGTTTGGAAGGTAAAAGGGTAAAATTTTTTGAAAGCAAGCCCATGGTGCAAGAAAATGAAAGTTCAGGGCGGGGGGGGGGGGGGGTATAATTAGTTGAGGGGGTATCCGTAGGAAAGAGAGTAAACTTCAGGGGGGTTTTAAGCAATTTATCCTATTATATATAATACTAGTAAAGTGTATTTCAGATGCACGTGATAAAAATTCATGATATAATTTTTATTGGTATTATTAAATAAAAAAATTATAATTTATATTTTGATAAAAGAAAATTAATGCTAAATAAGGAGAGACATAATAACAATAGAATTATACAATAGATAAGTAGTTTATTTTACCAAATTAAAATAATAAAATTATTAAAAAAAACTAAATAGACCATGTATATACTTGCATGGATTTATTAGTGTAAATGTAAAGGGAATGACTCATATTTTTCAAATATTGAAATAGATAAGATATGTTGCCTGCCGGAACTTCTTATCCTAAGGTAAAAAGAGAAAATAATTATTCAATACATTAGTTATAGAAAGAAAAAAAAAACCCTAAATAATATTTTGGAAACCAATAGAAAAAATGATATAATAAAAAGGTAAAACAATATAAATTATGTTGCTAATTCATATCCTCAAACTCAAAATGTAAATAATATTGAAATTGAAGTATAAAAATTATTAAAACATATAGAAGTCCTCAAATTACACCTAATATAGTTTTAAAAAGTAAAATCAATAGTCGAATATTTCATAACCAAAAACAAAACCACGGAATATAATCATAAATAATTAGTAAAAAAAACTCAAACTAATATAGTTTTTAAAGAAGTAAAATAAATAGATAAAAATCCAATCCAATGTAGCCAAAGGGAGAAAAATCATATAATCAAAACGAATTTTAAATCTATGGTGAATCTATTCCTCAAACTCAAAGTAATGAGTATAGATATACAACATAAAAACTCTAAAATTCACATTAATATATCAAAACTAAAATAAAAGATAAAAAAATTTCAAACTCAAACTAATTTAGTTAAAACAAATAATAAAGCATCAAATATTGGGAAAAAATAATACATTCATAAAAGAGAAGGAATATATTCAATTAAGAAAGAGAAAGAGTTTGTAGCAAACAAACATACCTATATAATAGTTCGCTTAAACCTTGTGGGTGAAAAAGTACAGGAGAACCAGTACATGAATGAAAAATGGAGAAATTGTTCCACTAGCAAGTCTGAACATATGGGTCCAAACTCATAATTGAAATCTCAAGCAAAGAGGGTGAAGAGAAAAGAAAGAGAAGGTGGAGAAGAGCAAAAAGTGTAGTCTCATCACAATTAGAGAGTGAGTAGTGAGCACTAGTAGAGCTAAAATCCCCAAAATGAAATACCCCAAAATAGCTAAAGACCAAGAGATGAAGAAGAGAAAAACAAATAGAGAAGAAGGGTGTGATGTGGTGAAGGTCGAAATCAACTTCCCATAGCCGAAGCCCTGTGAGAGGAAGAAGAAAAGAAGAAGCAGCCAAAAAGAAGGAGGTAGGCGTCGTCCTTGAGAAAGCGAGTGGCCTCCAAGAAAAGAAAAGAATGAATATGAAGTTGGGAGCCCTAGTTATAGGTGTCAAATATTAGTCATTTTAACCCCTTAACTCGCTATTGTTACGTTCTTTCATTCCATTATTTTATATTTTTATGTTGTCTGCGAGTTAAAGAATGTTTCAGGAGCTTAATGAAGAAATGGAGCTAACTTTGGTGAATTAACTGAAAAGTATATTCTTTTTATCCAAAAGTGGAGAGTCAAAGAGGTGGTTCGAGACAAAAATGGCTCTCGGAGGGCAAAAACAACATTTTCAAAAGCCGTCATCTTCAGCAAAAATTATCGTGGGTTCAAGACGGACGTTTTTGGCGCATTCACGGAGAAAAGTGGTTTTCCATAAAAAAAAAAACCTACGCTTGTGCCTACGCTTCCAGTACCAAAAAGTGGCTAGAATTGCAAAATCTACGCTTGGACCTACGCTTGAAGCGTATCCTCCAAGCGTAAGTGCGACAACTTTAAGGATTTCTGCTTGATTTTTCCTATTTCACCCCCGACATAATTGGAAGACGTGACCACGACTCCTGACCTCTGTATACATGTATATACACTTATATTTAAGGTTTTGATGAGTTTTGAGAGTGAAAAGACTGAAAAGGGCCTCTCTATTCCATTGTTTATATATACAAGACCATACATCAAAGTTAGGTCTGTTGAGTTGGAGAGTTCTGTGAGACGTTCATTCAAGAGGTTCATTCATTTAGACTTGCTGCTGTTGAGAGTCATATTCAAACCTAGAGGATTATGGAGAGCTTTTCTACATCAATGATGCAATCATCATCTACCATGGCCAACTAACTCGGTATCTAGGGTTTTCTAGCAAAACCCTAGCCAAGTAATGTAGTTCTTTTATTGTTTTAAATTGTAAACGAGGGGAAACTGTGACCATACTGTGATGATTGTAGTAGTTAAGAGACTGTACTGATTTACAATATAAAATTCCATGTTTGTTCTAAATTATTGTCTTAGATGGAATAAATATATTATTTTGCACAATTATAATTATTCAATATGGGCTGGAACTCGGATGCTTAATTATGGTTTTCTACCAAATGGTGGTAATGAAACTTGAAACCCTAGGTTGACACAGTGCCTTGGCGATTTAATATAGACATGTTTTACTTTATTTTCATACATTAGGAGTAGATTAGAGTAGTATAATTGGCATGTACTAGTTATGTCAGTCATGAAACGGCTCGTTGCGATCCAGTTGATGGTACTCCTTTTTTGGGTCGTATTTAGCTATCTACGTGTAAAGGTGGTAACTCGCGAAAAGGTTGATCCGCAAGGACTTATTTATCTGGGATATGGCTCAAGGATTAAATCATCTGGGATATGGCCCAGGATCGGAAATATTTGGGGAAATCGGCCCAAGTAAAAGATTATGCGGGAGATTGGCCCAAATAATTGATTACTTGGGGAAATAACCCAAATATAGGATTTACGCGAGAGCTTGCATTATACAGAGGGAGGTATGAGGGGATGATGTGTTTTATAGCTCGCATCAGAAACTCATAACCCTATATGCTGCTCGCGTAGGGAGTACTACTCGGAATCTAGGGGAAATGCTGGGGATGAGTAAATAGTGGGTCGCGACCTTATTTACACAATCCTAAGCAAGAGTACCTTAGAAAGGCCGATAGTATTCAGGGACATGACCAAGACATGCATGATTGGTCATGACCCGGCAAAGCTATAACGACATCCTTGGCTAAGGATAAATCAGATCCGCGATGAAATAGGCGCAGATCACGGGGCATGGCGCACAGCATGACCCATGCGTAAGATTACGCGAATCCGTTTCGCGTAATCAAAAGCAAGATGACACTGTGCCAGGTATTTATGGCGCACTGAATAAATCCGCGCATAGGATAACGCGAATCCGTTTCGCGAAGTTAAGTGCGTGAGATGATATTGTGCATGGTATTTATATCGCGGATTGGTACGCAGGAACCATGTCGCGAGACAAGTGCTGACGTGGCAATGTAAATCCGCGAGGGTTAATGAGCACTGACGTCTATAAATAGAGGTGCGAGGGCTCACTAGAGGGGATCTTCTTTTCTCAGAAAGACTTAGGGAGAGAAATTCCTAGAGAGAGAGAGAAAACATTTCTCAATCATTTATACTTGCTATCTTTTACTTCACTTCTTTTTCATTTCCTCTGTAAAGCAAATCAAAATCAATAAAAGCATCATTGTCGTTATTTTACTGACAAAACTTGTGCAGAAACTATCTTTGCATCATAACGTGCGAACCCCCCTACATTAAAGGCGACTTCACTGGGGAAAAGATGTCTTCTGCGCAAGTAGAGCCTCGTCAGAATCGGCGGAGAGGTCGTCCACCGACCCGGCGTACTGAAAAAATTGGGGAAGAAGCAGCGACACAAACTCAAGGAGGCGAACCTGTCCTGCCAGCGCGAAGACAACGTCGTCGCACGAATGCCAGTGCGAATCAGGCAGAAACTTCTCCGATGGTAGAGCCGGTACAGAATCCGACAGAATTACCAATAGCTCTACTGCAAACTCTTCTCAACATTAAAGAAACGCAAAAGGCCATACTTCACTTCATGGAGGCCTCGCGCGTTTCAACACCAAACATTGAATCACCAAGAATGGACAATCAGACTCTGCCGGAGGATCCAACACAAGAACTTTTTCGCGAATCGATAAGAACTGAGCCTCTGGAGAAAGAGCCGTACATCACCAAGGAACAGTTGTGGGCAATCCTGAATGAAAAATCTGAAAAAGAAGAAGTGGAAATTTCCCCGCCATACCATCCTAGCATCATGGCCTTGCCATATCCAGAAAACTATGGAACACCGATCTTTCATCAATTTGATTGCAAAAAGGGAAATGCGAAAGAACACATAGCTAGGTTCGCAGATGCTCTGGGACCTCACAGAAATAATGAATACTTGAAACTTAGAGAGTTCTCCAAGTCTTTAACTGGAACAACATACACTTGGTATACTAGCCTCGCTTCAGCATCAGTGACCAGTTGGACGGACATGGTGCTCAGATTCTATACCAAGTTCTTTCAAGCTGATGAAGAGATCTCGATGATTTCACTTACAAGACAAAGACAACATTTTGGGGAAGAAGCATCAACTTATGTCAGAAGGTTTCGCGAAGCTACTTTGCAATGTCATGAGCCAATTTCTGAACTGCAATTGATCAAAATTTGCATAGAAGGGATGCTGCGGGAATACAGAGTGCATCTGGTGAATCATGAGGTCAAAACTTTTTCTGTACTTGTTGATAATGCCCGTAGATTGGGAGAGGTTTTGTCTCCCCCGACACGACCAAATATCAGTACTAGGCAGATACCGATGGTAGCAGCGACGCAAAACGGAAAAAAGAGGGAAGAGCACACTGGGAGAGCTGAACCACCCCCTTTACCTTTCAGTGAAAAAGAGGCAGTTGCTTTGCTAAATCAATGGGTCGCAGATCATGTCATAACGCTACCTCCAGTGCAAAGAGTGCCGCCGAGAGAGGAAAGGATGAAGAGCAACTACTGTCCCTATCACAGGAGTATTCGGCATTCGTTGATAAACTGCTGGGCGTTTCGAAGTTTAGTACATCGAAAAATAGCATCAGGAGACTTGGAAGTAGGAAATAATGTACTTCATGAGCCTTTCCCTGCACATGTGGTTGTGGTGACCGCCAGAGACAATACTGAGGATATGGCCGATGCCGCCAAGTGTGATTGCCCGCCAGTACGTGAAGCCAGGGAGAATGCTAAGATAGACGTTTTCTTCAATGAACTCCCAATACAGGAACACGTGAAGGAATTCTTGAAAGAGCAAACGGTCGCCGCACTCAATCATACCATTGTGATTCCGCAGCATGAGAGGGCCTCCAGTATGATCACATTTTCTGAAGAAGATAGACAAGTACCTTTTCCCCACAATCGGCCTCTGTATGTGCCATCCATTGTAAACGGTCGGGAAATGAAACGAGCTTTTTTGGATGGAGGAGCGTCAGTTAATTTGATCCCCCTAACCACTTTGCGAATGATCAATTTTCCCGAAGGAAAAATCGTAAATCATACTATTGCAGTTACTGATTTTAATGGAGATCAGCAGGCCACTATGGGATTCGCGACATTGGACCTCAAAATTGGGAAGATCAGGGGGCCCACCAAATTTCACGTCATCAAAGGGGAACCCTCATATCAATTATTCCTGGGCAGACCATGGTTGCATGCATATGGCGTAGTGCCGTCATCCTATCATCAAGTGATGAAGGCCAATTGGGGAGAAGGAGTAATGACTGTAAAAGCATCTAAAAATCCTTTCTGCGCATCAGAAGCCCATTTTACAGATGCAGTCTACTTCTCAGAATACAGTGAGGAAAATGGGCCCTGCATTTTTTCTACACCGTTACCAGAATGGAATGAACCGGAAAATGCTAGTTCAGTTAAACGGAAGCTCAAAGAGGTGAGTTGGTCACGGGTCAAAATGCCCGATGGACGAATAGTGTATAAATTATGACGGGATTAGGGGTCGGAAGCTGGCATAGTTGGCGCTGACCCCGGGACAGATGAGGCTATACGAAGGAAACTTGACACCGAGCCTGAAGCACTAAAAATGGATCCGCGACCAGAACATGGTCTGTGTGAAGTAGACATAGGCGACGACACGGATCCGCGACCTACTTTCATAAGTAACACGCTTCCTGAGGATACTAAGAATGCCCTGGTAGAATTGCTCAAAGAATTTCGAGATGTCTTTGCTTGGGGCTACAATCAAATGTCGGGACTCAGTGTTGGATTGGTAAGTCACCATCTTCACGTGAATCCCACAATAGAACCAAAGAAGCAAAAACAACGAGTATTTCATCCCGATTTAGAAGTGCAAATTAAGGCAGAAGTGGAGAAGCTATTGAAAACAGGATTCATCAAGCCAACCCAACACCCGACCTGGCTCGCGAACATTGTACCTGTGAAGAAGAAGACTGGACAAATCCGCGTATGTGTAGATGTAAGTGTAGAAAATGTCTTGACCCACCAAAGCTTTTCCGGGTTAAGCCCATCAGGCTACTGGCCCAATAAAACTCCTGTAAGCCCAATGGTTGGGCCCATTGTATCCGCGTATTTATTTAGTAAATGAAATGTTGCCCCAATGGGCTTTAAGCCTATTAAGAAATGTATAAAAAGGAAAATCAAATGTTGAATAAAGCATTCTCTCTTGTGTAGTGCAATTTTGAGCATTTACACATTGGCGCCATTTGTGGGAAATCACACTATCGGAGTCGCGGCTTTTCAAATCTGTCCTTCGGGATCTGAAAAATTGCCTCCTTATTCCCATCTCAAAAAGCTGAGTCTGTTTGTCAAACAAAGGCCAACCCACTGCAGAGATGCCAATCACTCGTTCGCAGGCGGACGTTCAACCCACTGCGGATAGTCGTGCAGAGGGTTCCATGGAACAAGTTCTTCAACGCTTGGCAGTTGCTGAGGAACGTAGCATGGCCTTGGAAAGGCAGAATGCAGAGCTCATGGCCAGGTTGATTCCACAGCCTGTTGTTCCGCCAATAGTCGCAGATGACCCTCCTGTGGCGGCAGTCGGCCATTCTCTAAACCAGTAGGGCAACGACAAACCTGAGGAGCATGTGGAGTCTTCTCAGCACTCGGAAAAGGCTTCAGCAGCCAACGAGTCCATAACCCCCCAGAAGCTTCAAGCGATGACGGATGAATTCCAAAGAAAATTCCTCGGGGACTTGAGGTCCCGATCCACTGATGACATGGCCATCCAGGCGTCCACTGAATTGGTACAGTCACCCTTCGTTCACGAGATAACACAAGAGCCCTTTCCAAAGAAGTTCGTTATGCCCCAATTCACCCCTTACGATGGCACAAGGGATCCCGAGGAGCACATATACCAGATCCATCAGAAGATGACCATGTACGCTGAGAACGAGTCCCTGCTTTGCAAAGTATTCTCTACAAGCCTTGCTGACGCCACTCTATTGTGGTTTAGGAAGCAGCCACCCCGATCCATTGGCAGCTGGCAGCAATTGACCAGGCTCTTCATTGCCCAGTATTATGGAAACAAAAGACAAAAGAAGACCATATCCTGCCTCTTCACCATGATCCAGGAGAAGGGGGAGTCATTGAAAAGTTTTCTATCCCGCTTCAACATTGAATCCTCTTCTGTGGATAACTGCGACCAGCATTCGGCGGTTGAGGCATTCAGGATGGCTCTCATTCCAGGAACCAAGCTCCATCAGTCTTTGGTAAAGCGCCCTCCATCGGGCATTGGAGAGCTAAACTCCAGGGCCCAGGGGTACTTGAGAATTGAGGAAGAGGAGACTATCCGGCAAAGGAGGTCAGCCTTCGTCGATCTTCAGATTCAGTCCAAGGATCGATCGACCGATTGCAAGCGAGCAACTCCACCGGGATCCTCAGCCCCACCAGGATCGTCAGTCCCTAAACCGTTCAAATGCCCCAGGTTCGATGAAAGGATGACACCCCTAAAGGTTAGCCTTGCTAAACTCTACCAAGAGAACAAAGCCAAAGGGATCTTCCAGCAACCCCCAGCCATGAGACAGCCACTCGACCAGAGGGACAAGTCAAAACATTGTGCTTTCCACGGTGATTTCGGGCACATCACGAATGAATGCCGCAACCTAAGGCAACAGGTGGAGGCGTTACTACTTCGCGGGGAACTCCAAGATTACGTCCAACGGGACAGACCGAGGACAAATGATCAACGTGCCCTCAGTGCCCCTCGGAAACCCTCAGATGCACAGCCGGTCAAGGTGATTAATATGATACATGACGGCCCCCCATCCAAGGCAACCGAAGGGCACAACGGAGCCACATGCGGAGAGCCCAAAAGATGCGAAGAGTCAACGAGGTCAGTGACGCCCAACACAAAGAAAGGGAAACGTAGATCACCTTCTCGGTGTCAGACCTTCGGAGTGTCCAAACCCCGCACGAAGACCCTCTGGTCGTGACCATGATGGTGGCCAACTGTCTTGTGAAAAGAGTCATGATCGATCCTTGGAGCAGCGCCAACATCATCACCAAATGGGCTTTTGAAAAGCTCGAGATTGATCCGTCAGAAGTTCTGGCATCCCGGTGCCCCATCGCAGGTTTTGACGGAAGGCAAATTGAACCGATCGGAGAAGTTCAGCTACCGGTATCTGCCGCTCAGAGGACCCTAAACGAGACATTCGTTGTAGTCGATGCCAAACCTTCGTACAATTTGCTCATGGGGAGGGGATGGATTCACCGAATGCAAGGTGTGCCTTCGGCTCTTCACCAAATCATGAGATGTTTATGCCCCGACGGTACAGGTACAATTGATATCAAAGGCGACCAAGTGGCAGCCAAGGAATGCTATGCGATCACCCTTAAAGAGATCTAGAAGGTGAAGGCCCCAGTGGCATTCCGCTCCAAGGAGCAAGCTCAGGCTCCAAATAACAATTAAAGGAAGGGGACCCGGGCCCCCCAATTGTGGTTGAACCGTTGCAGCAGATCTGCGTTGTGCCCGATAGCCCGGGAAAAGTTACCTTTGCAGGTACAAATCTCACCGATCCTGAATTTAAGGAACTAACACAGTTACTGCAGGAAAACTGTGATGTCTTCGCATGGGAGCATACGGACATGCTGGGGATCGACCCCGAAGTTTCACAACACTCATTATGGGTTGACCCGAATGTCAGACCTATCAGGCAAAAGCAAAGGCGCATGGGGGCACATCGGAACCAAATTATAGCGGATGAAGTATCCAGGTTGCTCCAAGCAGGCTTCATCAGAGAAGTCAGATATCCCGAATGGCTTGCCAACGTAGTGGTAGTGCAGAAGAAGAACGGCAAATGGAGGGTTTGTGTTGACTTCACCGATCTGAACAAGGCGTGCCCGAAAGACAGCTTTCCACTGCCAAAGATTGACCAGATGGTTGATGCTACCGCTGGATACGATCATCTGACCTTTCTGGATGCGTATTCAGGTTACAACCAAATAAAAATGAACCCAATGGATGAGGAAAAGACCTCCTTCATTACTGAGTCAGGCACATACTGCTTTAGAGTTATGCCTTTCGGACTGAAAAATGCGGGTGCCACTTTCCAGAGACTGGTCAACAAGATCTTTAAAGGTATGATGGGTACAGTAATTGAGGCCTACATCGATGACACTGTGGTCAAGAGTATAAGGAAGGAAGACCATCTCGTCCACCTGCGCCAAGTGTTCGCCACCCTCAGGTCACACGGCATGAAGCTTAAACCAGCGAAATGCTCTTTTTGCATATCATCTGGACAGTTCCTCGGGCACATCGTGGACCGGACCGGGATTCAGGCCAGCCCGACGCAAGTCAAGGCCCTGATAGAAATGAAGGAGCCCCGAACACACAAAGACGTTCAAGTCTTGACGGGGAGAGTGGTTGCACTTAGCAGATTCATTTCACGGCTCACTGATCGATGCCGACCATTCTTTCAGGCAATAAAAGCAAAGAAGGGAGAGATCTGGGGTCCAGAGTAATCGGAGGCCCTGGTGAGTCTAAAAGAGTACTTGACCGTGCCCCCGATTCTGTCCACACCAATTCCCGATGAAATCTTATACCTGTACTTAGCAGTATCCTCTGCGTCAACCAGCGCCGCCCTCGTTAGAGAGGACGGAAAACTTCAAATGCTAGTGTTCTACACCAGCAAATCATTAGCTGAGGCAGAGACCAGATACAGCAGGCAAGAGAAGTTGGTTCTGTCACTAGTGAATGCAAAAAGAAGGCTAAGGCATTACTTTGAAGCTCACCCGATCGTCATCCCAACAGCAACACCCCTACGGGTTATAATGTCAAAGCCTGACCTCTCAGGGCGAATTTCTAAATGGGCTATCGAATTGGGCATATACGATTTGACATACATACCCCGGGTTTCCATTAAAGGATAGGCAGTGGCGGACTTTTTACTTGAAAGCGAAACTGAAGAGCCAGACCAGGAAAACGAACCGAAAACCTGGAAGATCTTTGTGGATGGATCATCCTGCTTCTCGGGATCAGGGATTGGCTTGGAGATCTTGACACCTGATGGGACACGCCTTCATATGTCAGTACAATTGCAGTTCCCAGCCACGAACAATGAGGCAGAGTATGAGGTCGTCGTCTCCGGGCTAAGGATAGCCCAGAGCCTTCAGATTCAGTCCTTAGCATTGCACAGTGATTCTCAGCTGGTTTTCCGTCAGATCAACGGAGAGTATGAAACAAAGGACCCAAAAATGGAGTTATATCGTGCAGTCGTTATGAAAGAAACAGAAGGTTTTCAAAAAGTAACCTTCACCCAGATCCCTAGGAACGAGAATTCTGAAGCTGATCATCTGGCCAATTAGGCATCCTCAGCCGGAGAGGACCTAACTCGGGTTGCACTGGTGGATTTTATTCGAAGGCCCAGTATCCAGGAGGCCGAACAAGTAATGCTCATCCCTTGGAAACCCAGCTGGATGGATCCCCTGATGGATTACTTGCGAAATGGAACTCTTCCCGAAAACAAAGCTGAAGCTTACAAGGTCAGGAGGAATTCAGCCCGGTATTCAATCATCAATGGGCAACTCTACAGAAAGTCCTTTTCCGGTCCTTACCTGAGGTGTATTACACCGTCAGAATCTAGAGCAGTGATGCAGGAAATTCACATTGGGGTTTGTGGAAACCACTCCGGCGGCAGGACCCTTGCCCATAAAATACTGTCTCAAGGGTACTTCTGGCCCTACCTGTCGCGGGATGCCGAAGAGTACGTCCGAAGGTGCAAGCCCTGTCAAATGCACGGGGATGCTATCCATCGGCCACCCGAGTTCTTGCATCCTACTATAGTACCACACCCATTCGCCCGATGGGGAATGGATATAGTAGGACCCCTCCCGAAAGCAATCCGATCGAACGCGTACGTCCTTCTGGCGACTGACTATTTTACCAAATGGGTGGAAGCGGAAGCCTATCCCACTGTCAAAGGAAGCCACGTAATCAAATTCATATGGACAAACATAATATGTAGATTTGGGCTACCAAGGATGATCATGATGGATAATGGAACAAACTTAGACAATAAGGGTGTCAGAGCATTCTTTACCGAGCATGGTATCAACCAGAATACGTCTTCCGTTGGCTACCCACAAGGCAATGGGCAGGCGGAAAGGACAAATCGAACTATATTAAACACACTGGCCAAAAAACTTGAAAAAGCCAAAGGAGACTGGCTAGAGAAACTGCCCGAAGTTCTCTGGTCATACAGAACGACTCCCAAACAACCCACTGGAGAGACACCCTTTGCCATGGCGTACGGCGCTGAGGCTGTGATTCCTACGGAAATCAGGGTTCCAACCCTCCTGAGTGAGGCCTGGGTTGAAGGACCGAATAACCAACACTTGGCTCAGAATCTTGATCTCCTGGATGAAAGAAGAGAGGCTGCCGGGATCAGGCTGGCCGCCTACCAACAGCACGTCCGGAACCATTTCAACCAGAGAGTCAAAAGAAGAGAATTCCAGGTCGGAGATATGGTCCTTAGGCGAAAAATAGGGCTCGTAGGCAAGCTCAGGGAGCCTTGGGAGGGCCCGTATACCATTATCGGGGTCATTGGTCGCGGAGCATACCGAGTCCGACGGAATAGTGATGGCGGAATGGAACCAAACTCTCAGAACGCCTCTCGCCTGAAGAGGTACTACCCATAATGGGCCAAGTCCTGTTTTTTACTTTGATCTTTTTGTAAAAAAAGGCTATAGTGCTTGATCAGTAAAAATCATTATCATGGCAAGTAAATCATAAAACCTACAGATCCTGAAGATATCGATGTTCCAAAAATAAATTAAGTGTTGCATTGTCTTTTGCATGTCCTGAAGTGCCCGAAGACACAACACAGATCCTGAAGAGATCGATGTTCCAAAAATAAATTAAGTGTTGCATTGTCTTTCGCATGGCCTGAAGTGCCCGAAGACACAACACAGATCCTGAAGAGATCGATGTTCCAAAAATAAATTAAGTGTTGCATTGTCTTTCGCATGGCCTCAAGTGCCCGAAGACACAACACAGATCCTGAAGAGATCGATGTTCCAAAAATAAATTAAGTGTTGCATTGTCTTTCGCATGGCCTGAAGTGCCCGAAGACACAACACAGATCCTGAAGAGATCGATGTTCCAAAAATAAATTAAGTGTTGCATTGTCTTTCGCATGGCCTGAAGTGCCCGAAGACACAACACAGATCCTGAAAAGATCAATGTTCCAAAAATAAATTAAGTGTTGCATTGTCTTTCGCATGGCCTGAAGTGCCCGAAGACACAACACAGATCCTGAAGAGATCAATGTTCCAAAAATAAATTAAGTGTTGCATTGTCTTTCGCATGGCCTGAAGTGCCCGAAGACACAACACAGATCCTGAAGAGATCGATGTTCCAAAAATAAATTAAGTGTTGCATTGTCTTTCGCATGGCCTGAAGTGCCCGAAGACACAACACAGATCCTGAAGAGATCAATGTTCCAAAAATAAATTAAGTGTTGCATTGTCTTTCGCATGGCCTGAAGTGCCCGAAGACACAACACAGATCCTGAAGAGATCGATGTTCCAAAAATAAATTAAGTGTTGCATTGTCTTTCGCATGGCCTGAAGTGCCCGAAGACACAACACAGATCCTGAAGGGATCAATTTTCAAAAATAAACTAAGTATTATATAGACCTTTACATGGCCTGAGCTGCCCAAGGGCACAGGACGGGAATGGTGATATTATAAAAATCAAAAGCCAATTGGACAAAAACTATTATATGTCATTCAAAATAGGCCCCAGTGGCCAAGGCTTACAATACGCTTTATTAGTACAAAATCCTAGGGTACAACTCCGGTGCCTGGCTTATCGGGGTTCACTAGAACGATGGCCCCATCAGGAACTGGAGGATCAGGAGTGGCGGCGATGCTCATTCCTGGGAGAGGCTTGGTTAGGAACTCGCAGAAACGAACGTCGTCTGGACCGCCAACCGGATCGTTGTACGGAGGAGCGATGCCCAAACTCTCATCCAGCTCTTCCACCGAGGCAAAAGTCCTTTCTTCGACAGGTTTCTGCATGTCACTGAAACATGACCTCCAACCGAACCCAATACGGTACTGGGAAGTTTCGCAGAAACGTTTGTACATCTCGTTCCCACCCCGGTGGCACATCTCCACCACTGATCTTTCCGTTGCCAGCAAATTCTCTATCTCTGCCCTCTCCTCCAGGAGCTTCGAATTGGAAGCCGTCAAGCTCTCATTGTTAGCTTTCAAGCTCTCATTCTCAGCCTTTAAGGCCTCCGTTTCAGCAAAAAGGGCCCGCCGGACTGCCTCCATTTCTTTGATTTTATCTTGAGCAGCCCGATGCTGCTGTTCTGCAGCAACAGCCCTCTGGGTCTGGACATCCAACTTTTCATTAGATATGGCCAATTGGTTAGCGACCTTCATCCGGGAGTCCTCCTTTAGCCTCAGAAGTTCATTGGATTTCTGGAGCAGCTTGGTGTCCTATTCCATTTTCGCATTATAAGCCTGGGTCAGGTAGAGCATCTGCCAAAAGAACAAGTGTTAGCCCGATAGATAAACAAATAAAATATTAAGTACAATTGAGGAAGTTGTAGGTTAAAGCACTACCTTCATCGCTACCTCTGGACCTGTCAGAGTCAACTCCTCCCGGTCAATGGTTCTCAGTCTTTTTCGGTCAATGGGCGTCCATATCTGTGAACCCATAGCCCGAAGAGCAGAGTCGTTATCAATGGTCGCTTGCCCCGCAACCAGAAAGTCACCGCCCGGGAGTGTAATCTTCGGCGCCCATGGCACGGGTCTTTCCACCTCAGTTGCAACCCCACTGTCATCCAGTACGATGGGAGATGACTGTGTGGTCGTTCGGGGCCTGACAGACCGCTCGGGTAGACTCTCCTCCGATCGGGGATGTCTTACTCCTGTCAGGCTTGTTTCCCCTTCAACCAGACGAAACTCAGGAGTGGGAACATCCCCTGAAGGTCGGGTAACCTCCTCTGATCTTGGAGGAGGAGTCTGGAGGATTTGAACATTTCCCATCGGTGGAGGTGGAGTTACCGGGGTGTTCTCCACCAAGGGCAGGAGATTGGGCCCAACCGGAGGAGTGGGGGCGCTTTGGGATCCCTGCCCATTTTCACTCTCACTCGGGGTCGAAGTTGTCACTTGAGGAACAACTGCCCGCCTGGCCTTGTTTTTCAGCACTGCCTGTGGGATTCTCAGCATTTCTGTAGACAGAGCCTGCAAAGTAGAACTTGTCAGGAAACTGTTACACATCCTCAGTGGCAGTCCCCAAATTTTTGATTTTAGCAGCTCAAAACGGGTTCTGATATAATTTGAAGTTTTATACTCGTCGGGCGCTCCCAGAAACTCAAGCACATGGAGGCCTAACTTATCATTGCACTGATCGCAGTTGTATGTCCCCTTATGGAATGGCTTGAAAGAAGGGAAAAGGTGTTGGTCAAACTCGCTAGGGACTTTGAATCTGGACGAGCTTGGAAGTCTCCAGTTCCCGCTCACCACGACCATTCTTTCCTTCCATCCTTTGTTGGACTTTTCAGTGCCATCACAGATCTTCCTCCCACCAAAGGGAAAAAGATTGTACCGGCCTCTGCAGTCCTTCTAGGCCTGTATTTTGTAACAGAACAGAAGGTCCGCCAGTCCAAGGTCAAGGCCCAGATCCCGATTGATGATCAGGATCATAGCCAGGACCCGGAAGAAGTTCGGTCCCACCTGAAGCAGGGCCAGACCCAGGGTAGCTAAGGTGTAGAGGAAAAAGGGTTGGATCGGGAATTTAAGGACCTGAAGGTGAAAGGCAGATAACAAAATCTGGTGGTCCAAAACCCCCTCACCCTTCCTAAAATCATACTTTTTAGGATAATTTTTAACAATTATCCCATCGGGTATCCCGCATTTGACCCTTAGCTTCTTTAACACTGTCTCTACCCTATTCATGGGAGGAAGGGGATCAGCATAAAACTGATCTCCCGAACCCCCTGCAGTCGGATTCCCAGCTGTTGCTACATTCTGGTTAATTTCTAGTGGACTAGGTACGATTGTCCTAACTGTTGGCTTTGAAATTAACTTTCGGCAAACAATTCCAAAATTGATGATAACAAACCATTGAAGAGTGTTTGATACTAATGAATTTTCGAGCTTAAGTTTTCAGCAAAAGACAGGTGAATGACTCGGAAAACAAACTCGGAAAGAAAACGACTCGGAAAGCAAGTTCGGAAAGAAAGCTTGAATTAAAGCGAAAGGCCGTAAAAGAAATTGAAGCGCAAATGGAAAATCAACGGCAAAGGCGAAAGTCGAAGACTCAAGACTTGGGGTAGATAGGTCGGGAAGCGATCATTGTAACAAGGTAATTTTATGCGTCGATTTTATCGTATAAGCTCAAGTATAAAATGTACCAAATTCAAATAAAATGAAAAACGCTTTACCGAACTTAAACGGAAAGAAAAATATTTTTATTAAATGTTTTTCATGTTTGAGTCGACTAAAATGAGCCTATGTATTTTCTACTAGTCGACTAAAATGATCAGTAGCTATAGGTTTTTCATCCACATCAAAAGAGTCGACTGAAAAGAGCTTGAGTCGACTAGACTACTTCATGTAGTCGACTAGAACTCATTCTAGTCGACTAGATGGTCCAAAGTAGTCGACTAGAACTCAATCTAGTCAACTAGATGGTCCATTGTAGTCGACTACAACAGAGAAGCAGTCGACTAGAAGATCCTCAAAACCTGCAGATTTTTCAGAAAACATTTCCCATGTTTTGTGGACTTTATTCAATGGTATTCAAACGGCTCTTATCTTTCAAATACTATAATCATTCTTCAAAACCCTAATGCTATGCTATATATAGAATGAGATGTGTATATAGAAGTTTAAGAGATTGAAATACAAGAAGAAACAAAGTTATCAAAAAAATTCTGCAGAAATTTTTCTCTACAAAAGCCATTGAAACCAAGCTTTGAAAATCTGATTTTCTCCAAGTTTCTTTGAAAATCAAAACCTCTAGTATCTCTTCTTATTCTCCAAATATCATTCATTGATCATACCCTTTGAGAATACATTTCTAGAGCTATTGTAAAATCACCAAAAACACTTGAGCTTATATTGATTTATCTTCCATAAACACCTTTGGGTTTTGAGTGTTTTTGTTCTTGAGTGATTTTATTGATTACATATGAATTTGTAATATCGGACAAGTGAAGTCCACCGATTGTTCTAGAGAGGGTTGTTCTCTTTATTGAGGGACAAGCTCGAGAGGCTTGTGTTGTAAAGGTTTGCCATTCCACCTGTGAAGGAAGGGCCATAGTGAAAGGATCGGGAAAAGTCTCAAGAAGGGGTTCTTGAGCCGAGGAGTAGGAGTTACCGAACCTCGAAAAAATCACGGTGTCAAATCTCTCTATCTCTTTCTCTTTACTTAATTATTTTGCATGCCATAATTGCTTGAATATCTTGTATGATATCTTGTCTTGAAATTAATAGTTAGAGAAGTTCAAATTAAATCATTCACTTACTTATTGTGATATAGTTTTTATTTGAGAGTGTTCTAATCTCGAAAAGAATTAGACCTAATTTTTGAACACCCTATTCACCCCCCCCCCCTCTAGGGTTAATTAGTGACTAACACTAACCACCTCCACTGAGGGTGAACTAGGGGAGGCATCCGGGTTCACAGAGGAGGGTAAACGGTCGCTACCCGACCGGGTGTCATCGCTATCGGACATTTTAAACAAAAAGAAGACAAAGAAAGACGCGGAGATGAAAATAAATAACTTACTCTAAGATGAATCCCAAAAGATTTCGGACGCTTTCCTGGGAGAGGAGATAGACTCTGGCAATGATAAGCGAAGATCTCAAGTGCAAAGAGCTCTCTGAAAGTTTGAGTTGTGAGACGGGATGGATCCTCAACATTACAGCCAGTATTTATAGGAGTCTCAGGGGCGCCTGAAAAGCCGTGCGCTCGGGAAGCGAAGCGTCACCTCGCTTCATGTGCGCCTCTTCGGCCACCCATCTCGCCAATCGAGGCCATCCGGACCACTAATTTCAAAAACCGCAATGATTACTCAGCCTTCACATTAATTGGGTGAGCCACGTCATCCCGACAGGGGTGATGAACTCATTATTCTTACCTTTCCTTTTCCCTTATGGGCCCGGTTGTCCCCGGCCCATCAAGAAGAAGTGGGCCTGTGTAAGTGTAGAAAATGTCTTGACCCACCAAAGCTTTTCCGGGTTAAGCCCATCAGGCTACTGGCCCAATAAAACTCCTGTAAGCCCAATGGTTGGGCCCATTGTATCCGCGTATTTATTTAGTAAATGAAATGTTGCCCCAATGGGCTTTAAGCCTATTGAGAAATGTATAAAAGGAAAATCAAATGTTGAATAAAGCATTCTCTCTTGTGTAGTGCAATTTTGAGCATTTACAGTAGATTATCGCGATCTTAATAAGGCCTGCCCAAAAGATGATTTCCCTCTACCCAACATTGATACCATGGTAGATGCAACCTCAGGACATGAGATTTTCTCGTTAATGGATGGATTCAGTGGGTACAATCAGATTAAGATGGCGCCGGAGGATGCTGAGAAAACTGCTTTTCGCACCCCAATGGGGAATTTCCACTACACGGTCATGCCATTTGGCCTTAAAAATGCCGGGGCTACATATCAACGCGCCATGACAGCTATATTCCATGATTTGATGCATAAAACTATCGAGGACTATGTCGACGATTTGGTAGTAAAGTCCAGGGTTATTGAAGATCATGTGAGTGATTTGCGAAAGGTACTACAACGATGTCGTGAGTATAACTTGAAAATGAATCCCCTCAAATGTGCCTTTGGAGTACCAGAAGGAAAGTTCTTGGGATGTGTTGTACATCGGCAGGGTATTGATATGGACCCGACAAAGGCTAAGGCAGTCTTGGAGATGGCTCCACCCGCAACTCGTAAAATGTTGAAAAATTTTATGGGGAAGATATCTTATCTGAGGTGGTTTATCCCGACACTAGCAGAAGTAACTCACCCACGCATGCCTTTGTTAAAAGAGAAATCTGTTTACAGTTGGGGAGAAGAGCAGCAAGAGGCTTTTGAGAGGATCAAAAAGATTTTGGCATCACCAAAAACAATGGTAGCACTCGAGTCAGGAAAACCGTTAATAATGTATCTCACTTCCACCAATAAATCTGTAGGAGCTCTGTTGGCCCAGGAACGTGAAGGGGAAGAAAAGCTCGTTTACTATATCAGTTGGGTACTTAAAGGACCAGAGTCGCGGTACACATCATTGGAAAAACACTGTCTTGCTTTAGTATTCGCAGCCCAGAAATTTAGACACTATTTGTTGGCACATCCATTAGAGTTAATCACGAAGAGTGACCCCATACGATATCTGCTCACGAGGCCCATACTCAGCGGAAGAACTGCTCGGTGGTTATTAACACTATCTGAATATGAGATCACATGTTCTAGACCAAAAGTAGTAAAAAGCCAAGCCTTGTCAGATTTACTAGCATTATTTCTGGGAGGAGCTGAGCCCAAGGTGGAGGAAATAGGAATGGCAAGCATGGCACAAAGTGCGGAATTCACTTTAGAGTTCGATGGTTCATCCACTGAAAAAGGAGGGGGAGCTGGTTTCGTACTGAGGAACGAAGAAACAAAAGAGGAATTAGTCATGGCCTACAAGCTTGACTTTCCTTGTACCAATAACATTGCTGAGTATGAAGGACTGGCGCTAGGGTTGATAATGGCTCAAAGGTTGGGGGCAAGAATACTTCATGTTAAAGGAGATTCCAAGTTGGTCATTAAGCAGATCAGAAGGGAGTATGCCGTAAAGGAACCTCATATGGTGTCCTACAGAACCCTTATTCGACAGATGATAGAAGACTTTGGGACTGTGAGTTTTTCGTACGAGCCGCGAGAAAGCAATCGACGATCCGATGCACTGGCGACATTGGGTTCACGAATAAATTTCCAAGGAATGAGGTCTTCTGTACAGGTAGTACGAAGAACTGACTCAGTGGTCAGTAACACAAAGGAATCAGAGGTGTATGAAGAACATGATTGGAGAGCACATATAGTACATGCTCTACTAAAAAATGATAACAATGCCTTGAGACGGGAGTACCAGCTCATAAAAGGTGTGTTATATTACAGGGCCGCCGGAGGAATTTTGGCTAGATGCGTAGCAATAGACGAAATAAAAGAACTACTACAGAAAGCTCACAAGAAAATATGCGGTCAAACGGACGTCAGTCTCTATCGAGTTTTGCAGCGAGAAGGTTTCTTTTGGCCAAGTATGAAGGATGAGGCAGTAAAGTTACAAAGTAGCTGTCAAAATTGTAATGCATATCCATCCGCGAGTGAAGGTAACATAGCAGACTTGATAGACTGGCGGGACAAATATGTGCACTATTTGAAGGATGGGATTTTGCCAGAAAAAGATCAACCGCGGTTCAGAAAATTGGCCTCGCGATTTGTCTTACAAGAGGGAAAATTGTTCCGCAAAAGCTTTGAGGGAAAATTGATGAAGTGTGTAAGCGAAGAAGAAGCGGGGGAAATATTAAAACAGGTTCATTTGTTTGGTCACCAAGGCCCTAGAAAAATGTTTCAACAGTTACTATCATCTGGGTATTACTGGCCAACAATGGAAAGGGACTGCAGTGATTTTGTCAGAAAATGTCATGTATGTCAGGTACATGGGGATCTTATTCATGCTCCGGGAACTGAATTACACAGCTTAGCAACCCCCTGACCTTTCCATACTTGGGCGCTGGATATAATTGGACCAATCACGCCGCAGGCTCAGGGACATGCATGGGTTTTAGTACCAACTGAGCTATTCACAAAATGGGTAGAAGCTATCCCATTACGAAGAACGACAGTAGACAATGTGGTACGATTCATAAAAGAAAACATCATCTGTCGATTTGGGATACCAAAGGTGATATTATCCGATAACGGAACTCCTTTTGTCAATAGTAAGGTCGCGGATTTGTTGGGGAGATACTCAGTCATTCATCACAAGTCCACGCCTTACTATCCAAAAGGAAATGGACAGGCTGAAGCCTCTAATAAAGCATTAATTCGAATCCTGTCCAGAATGGTGCACGATAATCAGAAGAAATGGGCAGAAGAACTTCCAATAGCACTATGGGCACATCGAACCGCATACCGAAGCGCGACAAATATGACCCCTTATGCACTGGTATATGGAGCAGAGACTGTACTACCTGCAGAATTGGAGTTGGCTGCTAAGAGGCTGGCATGCAACAGCAGTATGGAAGACAGGCTATTGGAGATAGAAGGATTGGATGAAACAGGGGCCGAAGCCTTTGCAAATCAGAAAGAGTACAATAAGAAACAGGCAAGGATCTACAAGAAAAAGGTACGGTTCAGATGGTTCAAGGAGGGAGACAAAGTGTTGAAAGTGGTACCGGCAATCATGAGGGGACAAAGGCTAAGAAAATTTGAAGCTAAGTGGGAAGGGTCGTATGTGATTATAAGTGAAAGTAGCAGTGGGTATTACAGAATGGAACATGAAGTCACACGCGAGAGGACTGGTCCTCTGAATGTAAAATGGATTAAATTATATCAAGCATGAAGTTTCAAACAAAGACAAGGAAAATCAAACAAAACATCCCATGCATATAAAAGTATGTCAATATTTCTATCAAAGTACAAGGATATATAGCAAAATACAAGAATATATACAAGTGATGAACTAGAAAAGATCTCGAGTAATGGGATATGATAACTTGAAACCTTCATGCTCCTCTAAATAAAAACGGGCCTGCTCAAGATGCTTAGCTGAATCTTGAAGTTTCTTCTCATCCTCCTCGAGCAGTGCTAACTGTCTGCGGGTCTCTGCGATCTCTGCCTGTTTTCTTTGAAGAGCCTCGCGTCCCCTCAGCTCGACAAGATGCTGATCATAGAGTCTCTGAATGACAGTCAGACGAGTCTCCTACCAAGAAACATTCATCCCAACCTTTTTCCAGTCCTTTATGCGAGCATGGCATCTTGGCAGAGTATCTGGGACGAGATCCTGAATGGCAGTCTCCGAAAGGGTCCTGAACACATCTGCAACAAGCTGAAGATGGACTGTCTGCAAGAGTGGCTCATGAACTTCCATGTGAGTAAAAGTCTCCGGATGAGCTGCCTCTATTAGATGTAGCACTGGTATGTTGCGGGGATAGCAGAACCACTGATGCCAAGGTACTGGCACTAAGGAAGTAGTGTCGTAATCAGGAACCCGGGGAACAGCACGAGAAGAAGAAGCTTGGTCGTGAGAAAATTGTTCCCGAGGATCTGTGGCAATGACGCGAGCAAGATTGCAAGGCTCTGATACAATGTCGCGAGAAGGAGATAGAGGTGCCTCTATATGAGTCTCAGTAGGAGAACCTGGAGGGAACAATGTCTGACCCTCAGAAATCCCCCGAGCATCATGAAGTAGCTCATCAATCATCTCTTGAGCTTCGGAGTTTATACCTAAAATAAAAAGGAAGGAGAAAAGACATGTTAAAATCACACTTTGACATTACGAAGTCAAATAGAAGAACAAAGGAAAGAACAAAGTACCTCCCTCACCTCCCTCAACTTCTGGGAGAGGGGTGCCAAATATGGATCTCTCAATGCTAGGATGATCCGCGAAGGCTGCAGCAACCTCGGATGCAAGATCACCACGAAGAGGCTGCAAATGCCTATCATCAAAATCTGTGTCCTCTGCTCTATCATCAACGACCTTTGGGGAAACTGGGATGGAAGGCAACTTGGGCGAGGCCTCGCGAGAAACTGTGGTCACTTCAACCTCGCGACCTGAGGACACTTCGCGATCTACTTCTGGAGTGGAGGTCGCGGATATAACAGTATCACGAGATGAATACGGAGTATCATCATCTTCTTCCTCTTCAAGAGTAGGCTTGCTGAATAATGAATTGATGGTGAGGTGGTCCTCATCATCAGATGATGATTCGACAAAATGAAGGCCACCTCCCGGAGAGGCTGGGGCACGCGGAGATAAAGTCTCGCGAGGACCTAAAACAAGGATAAATGAGAAGTATTAAAAATAAGGAATCAGTAATTGGAAATAAGTAATTAAAGAAAGAGTTTGAAGCTTACTCTGGGATAGCGTTGTCCTGGGTAAATCGGAAAGTATACTGGTGACTTCTGTTTCCTCTGCCTCATCTCCAGCCCTCATCTCCTCGACCACGCGAGTAACAGTGTCAAGCAAGGATGAGGTCGCCTCAGCCTTCTTTTTGTTCTTTAACTTCTCCAAGGCAAACCGTCGCCTTGCAGCCAGGGATGCCTCTTCTAAGGTAAGGTCGGAAATACCAAGAGGTGGAATGACAGACGAAGATTTGTGTTTTCGCACCAAAGGGGCCTCCTCTGAGCTAGGAAAATCATCCGCTGCAATAGTCTGCGAAGCCTTGGTAAGTTTCCTTTTTCTCTTCGCAAGGGGAACATTGTCCAGTATTGCTGCATCGGAAAGATTTTTAAGTCTAATAGATAAGGGAACTTGGTCCAATGAATCAGTCGAGACACTGGTAGTACCTATAGCTTGGGCACTGGAACGCTGTAAGAAGAACAGAAGAGTTAGTAACAACATATAAAAATACATAATGCATTGAAAAAAAAAAGGGGGGGGGGGGAAGGTAGAAATTTACCAGACGCCTCGCGATAGGCTCTTCGCGGCTGACCTTCCCACGGTGAGGTTCCTCACGATTTGGTGGTTCCGCGAGAGGGATCTCCTCGCGATGAGATCGCTTGGGAGTCGCTGTTTTGGGTTTCTGAGGTTGTAAAGGTTGAGCATGATGTTTGGGAGTAGTCTTGGCTCTAGCCTTGTGAAGCTTTAAAGAAGGATCTCCAATGAAAATCGAAGCTGGGATAGGAACAGGGGGAGCTTCAGCCATGAAACTTTGAAATAACACAAGTTGCTCCTTCCAGAATTCATGATATGCTGCAGTTACTCCACCTCTGCGAGTGCCAAGCTGAATAAAAATAACGGTAGAAAATATACGTACACTCCTTTCGATTGACTCCCGATAGGCAATAAAGCACCTGTCAAAGTTATCCTCGCGGTATAGAGGAAGTGGAGGGGGAATAGCCTGATCAAAACCTAATTGTCTTGCTACACGGGATGGGTTATAAGGTGTGATGGTATCAAATGTCTCGCTGAAAACAAGAAGGTGGCACTTGTGGGTAATAGCCGCAAAAATGAGGTGATCATCTACTGCTATATCATATGATACTATCTCTTCCTTGGGATAAAAATCAGGAGAGTAGAAACCCTCTAAAGAAATGGCGTATGGACGCCAGGAAAATTCAGAAAATGTATCAATGAATGAGGAAAGGGCTTTTGAGGATGAGAGAGAAGTCCAGTGGGTTGCCCGCGACTTTAAAAGAACAGGGACGGTGGTTTCTAAAAAGTGAGGAGAAAGGGAAGAAGGAATAGGAGCATAATTTGGGAAGCGCTCGAAAAGAAAAAGGGTAAGAAATGTACCTGAAATATGAGTACTAATATCATACCTACCCAATGAACGTGTGAAATCATTCGCAAGGGTGTCCAGTTGCGAATACAGGGTGCCAAGGAAAAGTGGAGCCAAGGCAATTTGCACACCTCGCAAAAGCATGCATGCTAGAAGGAACACCATGCGACTGGGACCGTCCTCTGGCTTGCCTTGAAATATGTAACGGTCTAGCCAATAGGCAAGAAACCCCGCGAGTTCCAAAGGCCCATTGAATTGAGTACCAGGGACTGATTCACGATCATCTCCGGGAGCTGGTTTTCGCGGAGAGTACTCTCGAAAGAAGTGGTGGCACCAGGCAGCATAGGACAACTTCGGGCGACTGGATATGGCTTGTTCAGGAAGAAGTACGCCCTTATCAAACCAACTTCCTCGCTTGCAAGCATATTTGCCACAATCGCGAAGTTGATTGAGAATCTTCTTATCTTCAGCCTCAACTAGAGGCGCCTTAATAGGGCGCGAATCGAGGACAGGTAGCCGAAATAGAACCACCACATCTTCGATGGTAGGAGTGAATTCCCCCCAAGAAGCAATGAAGGTGTGGGAAAATGTGCTCCAGCGCGAGATCAAAGTAGTCAGTGCATCTACATCATGACGGACATAGAAATCCGAAAACAGCTCTATAGACTCAAGAATGGCAGCCTTGGCCAAAGTGGCGCGATGATGGTCTTGAGTAAGAATGTGACTGGACCACATCTTCCAGTCACTGATGGGGGCAACATGTCCCTCATACTCGATGAAGGAAAAGGGTGTGTCACCCCTCTCCACAAGAAGGCGTGGAATAGAGAGTGGGGGAATAAAAGCAGTTTTTGCTTCATTATCAAGATCAAGGGTAAGAGGTAGGCTCGAAATAGAAGGGGAAGTAAAATCTCTCGCGGAATCCCAGAATGTGTCTTGAGAGTTTAAGAAAGGAGCTTTCTTCCAATCTGAAACATTAGGAGCAGAGGGAGCAATCCCGGAAGGAGGCGCAAGAAGTTTTGGTGTAGAAGTTTTTGTCATAGTGGAGAATAAGCTTTGAAAATCAAGGGGGGTATGCGCGAAGAATGAATAGGTTATGAGAAACGGATGCAAAAAAATGAAATAAAACACAGTGCTCTGAGAAAAATATAAGTGTAAAAACAAAAAATGACATGACAGAAACATATAAGTGAGCGGCACGGAAACCGAAGAGTCGCATTAAATGCGCGAGGAAGGCGAAAGGTCGCCTGGCCAAGCGCTTAAAAAGAGTCGCGGATCTGAAAATATGGACAGATTGGAAAAAACAGAAAGGATATGGGGAAAAGCGAAATCTGTACATACATAAGTTTGACCGAAAAACATAAAAACAAATAAGGAAGTGTCATGGATTAGAAATAATAATCGCGAGATGAAGAAGGGTCGCGGATTGGAAATAATAATCGCGAAAGACGGAAAATATGCTTCACCCATCAAAAAAGCGGAGAATCGGCAAGAGGAAAGACAGCTTTCAAACAGCGAAATAAAGCACTATCCTTCGCGAGGTCACAGGTTATTGCGCTTTAATACTTGGCTAAGTATCAAAGCGCAATGGGGAAAAAATGTAAAGGTGGTAACTCGCGAAAAGGTTGATCCGTAAGGACTTATTTATCTGGGATATGGCCCAAGGATTAAATCATCTGGGATATGGCCCAGGATCGGAAATATTTGGGGAAATCGGCCCAAGTAAAAGATTATGCGGGAGATTGGCCCAAATAATTGATTACTTGGGGAAATAACCCAAATATAGGTTTTACGCGAGAGCTTGCATTATACAGAGGGAGGTATGAGGGGCTGATGTGTTCTATAGCTCGCATCAGAAACTCATAACCCTATATGCTGCTCGCGTAGGGAGTACTACTCGGAATCTAGGGGAAATGCTGGGGATGAGTAAATAGTGGGTCGCGACCTTATTTACACAATCCTAAGCAAGAGTACCTTAGAGAGGCCGATAGTATTCAGGGACATGACCAAGACATGCATGATTGGTCATGACCCGGCAAAGCTATAACGGCATCCTTGGCTAAGGATAAATCAGATCCGCGATGAAATAGGCGCAGATCACGGGGCATGGCGCACAACATGACCCATGCGTAATATTACGCGAATCCGTTTCGCGTAATCAAAAGCAAGATGACACTGTGCCAGGTATTTATGGCGCACTGAATAAATCCGCACATAGGATAACGCGAATCCGTTTCGCGAAGTTAAATGCGCGAGATGATATTGTGCAGGGTATTTATATCGCGGATTGGTACGCAGGAACCATGTCGCGAGACAAGTGCTGACGTGGCAATGAAAATCCGCGAGGGTTAATGAGCACTGACGTCTATAAATAGAGGTGCGAGGGCTCACTAGAGGGGATCTTCTTTTCTCAGAAAGACTTAGGGAGAGAAATTCCTAGAGAGAGAGAGAAAACATTTCTCAATCATTTATACTTGCTATCTTTTACTTCACTTCTTTTTCATTTCCTCTGTAAAGCAAATCAAAATCAATAAAAGCATCATTGTCGTTATTTTACTGACAAAACTTGTGCAGAAACTATCTTTGCATCATAACGTGCGAACCCCCCTACACTACGATACGACCTAATTCACAGGTATGGATCGCCCTCTTATAGTTGAAACAGTAATGAACTATATTATGCAGTTAGTGGTGGAGTAATGATAACCCTAGTTTTCTCTCTCATCTGAATCACAACCAATTTACTTTGTTTTTTTAGTTAATTGAGTTAAGATTAAATAATTTGGTCTTTCGACCACCAAAACAAATAATTTTCAGAAATATAATTCAGTGTTTTTGAATGATTAAAGTGAACAATCTCAGTCTCAGTGGGATCGATATCCCATACTCAAGCCGCTTTGCTATTCTACAATTGATACGTGCGCTTGCGTAGGGTAAAACCTAGAGTCATTAAGGTGTTGTTTTTAACCACATATTTTTGCACACCTGACAGACGCATCATCAAACACTATTTCCTTCTATTTATAGGTCACTTGCTCAAAATGTTGCCCTAATGGAAGTGGTCCCCAAGTCCTACAAATGCTACACATGTCTCTAACAAGTGATGAGGGCCATAGCGTGGGCCAATAAGGAGAGTTTCTTCCCCATTAAGAATAATGGGTGGAATTCACATTATAGGCCTTTATTATGACTAAACTACACCCCTAACCTCCATGCCACATGCTATTTCCAATCCCTTCAAAATGTGAGGATGGTTTCGCATTGTCCATGTGTCATGGCTACTCAACATCTGTGGCCACAGCCGGATCAGTCGTGCAATGGATCACTCCCCAATAGCCTTCGCAGTACATGCATATACTGCTAGAGTTGTACAGAAATGGTGGTTAACGCCTTTGAGAGACTGTTGCATCTTTAAGACCCGTAAACCATGGAGGTACTACTCCCATGTATGCTCTTAAGCTCCACAGGTGCGCTGTCACAAAAGGACCACCTTCGGAAGGCTTTGAGTTGCCACGAGTAATCCGCCTCAATGTCGGACACATTGGCTTAATCTGTATACCAACTTTAGTGAGGCGGGTCCAAGGCTCTACCTAGTAGCCCAGTGCCCTAAACGAGACCCCTCTACGAGTCCAGTGCACCATAAAATAATACCTATGCCTATAATTTACCCCCTGTGGATATAAGGTGTCACCCCGATGTTGGGTCTTGCATGCACACAACAGGCCTCGTATATACAATATTTATATTCTCATTGTCCCTAGTTATATATATAGGGAAATATATTTATAGCGTACATATGTATATTGAGAGTACGATATTAAAAATAATAAACACGATAGCAAAGTGGATATGGTTGAATGAAAGGTAAAGACGGCAACAAGGAACAAAAAATAATCAAAGGCAAGGTAAAATAAACAAAATTAAATATAAATGAGTCGAAGAAAAGTAAATGAGATAAAAGTGAAATTGAGAAATAGATAAAACATGAAAACAAGGAAAGACAAAACAAAACAAAGTAAAATAAGACAAAGTAAAGGAAAATTTGATTAATCCAAAATTTTGTATATACGCATATGTTTAGGAAACCACATGGGAAGAAAATATAGTAATTTTCAAAAGATTTGTTTTTTGGTTTGATTAGAAATCACCGTAAGTAATTTGGTAAAAGTGAAGGGTAAAAGAATAAAGGATAAAAATTAGGTTAATAATTTAATACATGTACACATATACGTATATATAATTGTTTTAAAATAAATTTTATTTTTTCAAATACACGTTTATATATGTAAGTATATAGTCAGGGTAAGTTCAAAGCTTTGAGTGAACAGTTTCCTTCTCAAAAATGAATTGGTGCCAAAACATAGAAAGAAAGCAGCGAGTCAAAGCAATAATGGCAGCCTCCAACGAAAAGGCACCTTTTCGTTGCCCCCATTATGGCGACGCTTCGCTAGGCGCAACTCCCCGGAGTCTGTGCAGTCACGGTTGGGGAAAGCGCAGAGAGGTAGCTTACAAATACCTCTCCATCTTGAGAAAATGGGGTAAAATTACCAAGTGTAAAAACCTTTAAATTATGAATACATTGTGAGAGAGAAAAAAAGCTCGAAGAAAGAGTGTACTAGAGAAGAAGAGGAAAAATTGAAAGAAAAGGAAGAGAATAGAGTAAGAAGAAGAAAAAAAAAACGCAAGGGAAAAACAGTGAAAAGGAGAGAGAAGAAAAAAAATCCCCTTTTCTGAAGGAGTCATGCTTCCCTCAAAGGCGCACGACGGTATCGTCCTTAGTGACGACGAGTGGCGACACGCCCCTTTATTTAGCAAAGAAGTCGATTTCTTCTGGCACTAGACCTGACATTACCGCTCTGAGCCTTTAATTTTAGGGGAACCAGTGTTGCTAGAGAGCGATGCCCCCTCCACATCGAGTACCTAGTAGAAGTCGGTCCGAAGTATGCGATTCCCGATTGAGAGGGGTGACTACACTTACTAAAACCTCTAATTTGAAGGCCACACAACACCAATCTCTTAATGGAATTTATGGTGTGAACATGTTTTTTCAAGACCTGAATATGGAAACCCTTCGCCGTGCCTCAGTCCTGACTGCCATCGATTCAAGCCGCCATGTCAACATCCGGTGCTCAAACTCCTTATTAGAACCCCTAATTTCCCGCTGGAACACAGATACTATACCTTTGTCACCGCTTGGGGGGAGTTCACCCCAACATTGGAGGATGTGAAGTCCTTTATGCACCTTCCTTTGATTGGGGAGCATGATTTCAAGCCCCAGACAATTCCTCCCGAATGTCAAGCCACTGTAGATTTCCTGGAATTCTTTTTCACCCATGCCTCCTACCTTAATGTAGCAGAGAAGAAAAGATACAAATGTAAATTTTCCAACTGTGTCAGATACTTTTTTATTTATCATGCATCAGGTCGGCCCCTACCCCAGATAATACCCAAGGTGCGCCTTTGAATAGTCCCCATCATCTGGCTGCTTTTCTGGCACTTTGGCTTGCACGCCATGTGTTTGAAGGGCGTCCTAATGACTGCATGAGTAAAAGATTATTCAACTTGGTGGCATAAATGGCTCTTGGTAGGACCATAGCCCTGGGTCCACTGTTCCTTGGAACTCTGTACAAAAGGCTCGACTCTGTGGTGGCTGGGATGAGATGTTTCATAGGCCTTTGTGAAGTGAAGGCGCCTGTCTCTAGCCTCTTTTTATCTCTTTTCATAATGGAGCGTTTTCCAGAGTTCTTTCCTACACCATATACCTTTGGGTTGTCAGGCCATTTGAAGACCCTTGGGACTTTAGCCATGCCCCCAGATGGTTTGACATTATCATCCGTGATGATCTCAGTCTGGTGTTGGATTTGGAAGATGAATTTCAGTTTAGACCTTACTCTACAATTGTGTATGTTTTCCCTGCTCAGTCTTTCTTTGGTGAAGAACCCCGTATACTCAATCCTGCCCCCAATTTACCCCGCCCTAATTTTGAACTACTGCTAGTTTTGAAAAAGTATTCATTGCCCGCCTGGTTCGAGGAGAGTGTGCTACTTGCTAGCTACAATCCCCACCGTGTAGCTTGCCAGTTTAGCTTCGACCAAGGCTTTCCTACTACATCAGCCCCTTCATTAAGTTTTGCCTTTAGTTTTAAAAGATTTCTCATCGGGAACCTCCCAGCTCTAAACAGTTCTCCTCGTCCTCTTGCCTTGCCTTTGCGTCTTTGTCGTGCCGACATTACACCATCATTTAGTGTCTTCTGGAGAACAAATCTTGACGTCGTGCAGGCTTTTTTCAAGTCATCAGCTCGCAGGAGTGAACCCAGGGTTGTGGACAAAAATGACTTCGTGCTGCACTACTCTACCACCCCATTTTCTAGTGGAAGTCCCAACTTTATTGTGGAGCATGATATTGGCAATGTACCGGTGTTTTCCTATGACATGTTCCAAGCAAAGCAGAAATCAAGATAAAAAAGAATAGTCCGAACAATCCCCTTGGAACCCTTGGATGTGCACCCTCCATAAGGTCAAGCTCCTGCCAATCAAGGTCCAGTAGTCCCGAATCAGCCATTTCCTCAAGTCCCTGTGTAACAAAATCCTCCATCCCAAAGTTGTCTGACTTCATCGAGGCGAAAACCTGTTCAAGACAAAGCAAGGCCCTCAGCTCCTCCTCATGGGAATCTTAGTGCATCCACCCATGTAAATAACCTAATCGTGGTACTTAAAGTAAAGTAAAGTAATTAATATACTTTTTTGCCCCCTCTTGAGTGGGATCTTCTTTATTACGCATGTATATGTACATATGAAAGAGGAAATAAATATAAGTTTTAATCATTTAAATGAACTCTTCCTCTCTCTTTTTTTGTAGCCAGGTGCCTCCTCAGAGTCCCAGTCTCCTTCCATTGCTAGCAGGACAAGGTCATCACAGAGGAGAAGGAGGCCTGATGCCCCCGGCCTAGCAGTTCCTCAAGACAACCTTGCTGACATCTTTGATGATGTGGACCTGCTTCGTACAGAAACTCCTTGGGATGCAGCACAGAAGATCCCTACCTCTGAAAACTTAAATGCTTTAACCGATTCTTCCTTGAATGTACGATCCGATGTTTCACATTCCTCAGGAACCCAAGAGTCCATTCATTCAGGTAGAAATACTCCCTTCCCTTCACCTATTTTTCATTCACTTTCCAACACAACTTTCAAACACTTAAAAGAAGAAAAAAAAATAAGAGAGAAAACTAAAAGACAAGAAAGAAAGAGAGAGAATGGTGGCCATAGGTAAGAATGGTTCCCATTCCTTTACTTCTTCATCATCTGATAGTGAGGATGATGTCCCTTTTATAGATCGCTTCAAGAGGAGCACCCCTGCAAAGAAGACCCCTATTCCAGAAGAGGGAGACAGCTAAGATGAGGTCTCTCTGACTCATCGTTGTTCCAAGAGACAAGCACCCCCAAACTCATCGAGTCTGGCAATAAAGAAGCCCCGTCATTCTACCAGAAATGCTAGTGCCTTCAAAACTCCTTCTTCTGTCCCTTCGAATTTTGCTCTAGTGGACTTGTCTTCTGATGAAGAGAGACATGATCTTCCCAGAAATGATCATCCAACTCCTCCTCCAGCTCTAGAAAATCCCCCAAGTTAGACGCCCGCTTCAAGTTCCAGGCCCGCTGCCATGCCTGAGGGTTCAAGTTCCAGGCTCGTGAATCTGATGCCAGCCTTTGATCCATCCACCATGGCAAGGTGGAAGGGTTTCTATTGCATCCCTTCCTCCATTGCCACTCTAAATGACCTTGTTACTACCCATCCGGGTATGTTTGACGGCTTTAACCTAATCCTGGAGAATGTTCAGACCTTCACTCTTGAAAGTTTAGCCACTTATTTCCAAAGCATCTCTCGGTCCACTATGGGGGATATGGACCTCATGACCATGGAATTCGCGAGGAAGTTTTCCAGGAAATCCATCCAGTTTGGGATCAGCATGGAGTGGTTCATGGAACGTTTGAACAAAATTAAGGCTAGGGATGATGGCGGTGTTTTGCGTCTTGCTAGAAAAAATGCTTATGCAGAGGCCAAGCAACTAAAAGAGGAGGCGGCCTCGATAAGGAGGGACGCGTCGGTGTTATGGGAAAATGCTGATAGGGCTGATGCAGAGGGAGCACACAAGGAGGCGGAGGTTGTTCGCCTTCTGGATGTTGTTGATGGGCAAAGGGTGACAGAACGTGTGAGGGATACTAACCCTATCTTGCCATGAAGACTGGACCTGACTCTCCCTTCTCTTTAAACCTGATTAACCCCTGTAATTTCTAAAAACTTTTACTTGTATACTTTTACTTGTATACTTTTAGAAAAACACTTGTAAACGGAAATTGTAATACATTTGTCTTTGTAAATAAAAAATTTCATTAAATAAATATCTCTCATTTTGCTTACATGTATGCCTACATATGTATGAAATTTTGGTTTTGTAAAGGAATAAAGGAAATAATAAAAGTAAGGGGGAGAGAAAGGGACTCTATAAAGAAGTGATCCCTTTCTTCTGACAACCTATCTAACTTAGGTGAAAGACTAAAGAAAAGAAAAGTAGAGAGTAAGAATGGAGCGTCTTGGATGAGGCACGGCATAACGTGGTCAGAGATAGGCAAGCTGGATATCCTTCAAGGGTAAAACCTCTTAATCCACTTGGCATTAAAAGGACGCGTCTTAAATCTAGTTCCCACCTTTGGTAACTCATAGTAGCCATTAGGTGAGGCCTTGGTCATAGTATAAGGTCATTCCCACTTAGGTGCGAATTTTCCTGGATTTTGACCCCTTATTACGGCGCTAACCATTTTCAAGACTATGTCTCCCTTAGCGAAAGTCCTTTCTCTGACAGAAGTACTAGCCCTGGCAATCCTGGCTCAATACTTCTGCGCTGCTAATGAGGCAGCGTCCCTCATTTCATCCAAGACTTCAAATACATCACATTTGCTGACTGACAGCAGACCACATGAAGTAGCGAAGTGCACAGACAGTACAACTAACTCCTCAGACAGAACAACATCAATCACGTACACTAGTACAAATGGAGTCTCCTCAGTGGCACATTGCTTGGAAGTGTGATAGGCCCATAACGCCATTAGTAACTAGTCATCCCATCCCTTGTCGTGATCGTGCAATGTCTTGCTCAAGATCCGTATCAACATCTTGTTACTAGCTTCAGCTTCGCCATTACCTTTGGGATAGTAAGGCGTTGATGTGTGGTGTAGCACCTGATACTGCTCCAAGAGTACCTCTACGTTCTTGTTCACGAATGGTGTCCCATTATCGGATAGATTCGTGTGAGGTACCCCAAACCTGTAGATGATCTGCTCCTTAATGAACTTGACCAGGATAGTTGCAACAGTCCTCTGTAAGGGAATAACCTCGACCCATTTGGTGAAAAGCTCAGTAGCTACCAAAATCCAACCGTGCCCTCCTGATTTGGGCGTGATAGTTCCAATGATGTCCAAGGCCCAAGTGTGAATGGCCATGGCGTGGATGAAGAGTGAAGGCTGACAGCTGGGGCATGGATAAGGTTTTCGTGCTTTCAGTAAGCTTCACAACGTCGTACGTGTGTTGTTGTGTCTTTCTCCATTGTTGGCCAGTAATACCCACAGGTAACCAAATGTTGATACAACTTCGTGCCGCTTTGGTGGTCGCATTGATGCGCTTCGTTGATGTCAACCGTAGCCTCCTCGTGGTTGATGCACTTTAATGGCTTACCATAGAACCCTTTGCGATAGAGGGCACCCTCGTGAAGGAAGAAATGTACCGCCCTCTTCCTGAAATCACCTCGTCCGCCTTGAGGTTGAGTAACTTGCCTTCCTGTAGGAAATAAATGTAAGGCTTTCGCCAGTCAGTCAAATCAGCAAGAAAAGCACATTCATTGCCTTGAGGGGTGCGAGAAGATAATACACAGCTCTTTTGCACATCCTTGGCAGCTGCCACCATCCCGGGCCAATATAAACCTCGACATTGGATCCTCTAGTAAAGGCTAACATCCTCCACACCGCATACGGCCTTGTGAATCTCTTCAAGAATGGTAGTGCCCTCCTCTTCAGAAACACAGTGGGATAGTACAACTTCAGGTCCTTTGAAATAAAGATCCCCTTTGTTGACCACAAAGCCTTTGACTGATGACCTATCGAAGCTCCTCTTTGTGATGTCCTTCATAATAGTGGTTCGCCACTTGCCAACCAATACCAAGTCGGAACCTACCATCGTTGAAGGGACATAATACCTCCGTACCTCCAATGACAAACTGTCATGGTCAAGTCTGATCTTTGATGCCAGGGTTGCTAGTGCATCCGGGAAGCGGTTCCTGCATCTAAAAACATGCACAAAATCAATATAATCAAAATGCAAAAGTAGGAGCTGAGCCTGAGTACGGTAGGGAGCAAGATTAGCCTCCTTCACAGTAAACTCGCCAATGACCTACTTAAGGATGAGCTGGGAATCACCCTTAACCTTCAACCTTCGGATACCTCGTTTATGTGTTTCCCTGAGCCCTAACAGCAACGTTTCATACTCAGTTTCGTTGTTTGAAGAAGGGTAATCCAGCTTATAGGATATATTAACCTGAGGACCACCATCGCCTGGTGTGAGGACAATGTCGACCCCACATTTGTTGGAAGTGGATGCCCCATCGAATGGCAGCTCCCATACCTCAGTCTCAGCCATCATCAAGCCGGTAGAGTCCCCGCAGCAAGAAGAATGAGACAAAAGATCCGCTAAAGCTTGGCCCTTGATGGCTGTAGGTCGAACACATTGGATGTCGATCCCTAACAAGCCTATCAACCACTTAGTCAAACGCCCACCAGAAGGAGGCTGTGTCACCATGTAGTATACTGGCTCGGTTTTGGTCATCAGCTCCACTATGTGCATAGACAAATAGTGCCATAACTTTTTTGTGGCGAAGACCAACGCTAGACACCACTTCTCTACTTGAGTGTACCGAAGCTCGGTGCCCATGGATGACTCTACTAGCATAGTAAATCGGCCTTTCACATTCATCCTCTTCCTGGGCGAGGATTTCCCCTACTGAATGGTCAGTTGCTGAAACATAAAGTCGCAAAGGCACCCCTCTCTTTGGTGCAGTCATAGTCTCCAGTGTTGCCAAAATTCCCTTGATTGCTTCAAAACTTTGCTGACACTCAGGAGTCCAAACATACGTTCCGCCCTTCTTCAAAAGTGGCAGGAATGGTTGCATAAGCTCGTTGAGGTCAGGGATGAAGCATCATAGATAGAAGATCTTATTGATAAATCCTCTAAGATGCTTCAATGATCGTGGCTGGTCCAGGGTGATTATAGCTTCCATCTTGTCACCGTGAACCTCAATACCCCTCTGGTGCACCACAAAGCCGAGAAAGTTCCCTTTAGTCACATCGAAGACACACTTAGCAGGGTTCATCTTCAGCTGGTAACACTTGCACCGATCAAAATCCTTATTCAAGTCGTCAATGTGGTCCACTGGCAGCCTTGACTTAACCACCAAATCTTTCACGTAGCACTCGACTGAATCATGGATCATGTCATGGAAGGCAACATTCATGGCCCTTTGATATGTCGCGCTTGCATTCTTCAACCCAAACGGCATTATGGTAAAATGGAAGTTCCCCATCGGATTACGGAATGCCGTATTAGGTGCATCCTCCTCGGATATCCTGATCTGATTATAACCACTAAAACCGTCCATAAAGGAAAACATCCCATGCCTCATGGTGAAATCCATAATAGCGTCGACATTTGGTAATGGAAACTCATCCTTGGGGCACGCCTTGTTGATATTCCTGAAGTCAATGCAAACGCGAACCTTATCGTTCTTATTTCGCATCGAAACTACGTTGGCTAACCAAGTCGGATGCTGAATAGGTCGGATAAATCCTGCCTACAATAAGTGTTAAACCTCTTCCTTGATCTCGTTCTCTATCTCTGGAACAAACACTCATGCGGCCTACTTTTTCGACATTACTTCCGGCCCAACATTCAAACGGTACACGACTAAGTCGGGTTCGAGACTAGACATCTGATCATAACTCCAAGCTAACACATCTTAATACTCCCTCAATAAGTCCATTAGTCGCTCCTTGAACTCAGCAGGAAACTCACGGTTGATAGATACTAAGCGAGGTTGTTCCCATGCATTAGCCAAGTCGACCTCTTCAACACTTTTTTTTTGTGTTGCAGCCAATCCTGTTTGTTGTTCATCCTCCTTTATTGGATCCTCAGTAGGGGTGGATGCCTCTGCCAGGCAATGGTCACCATAGGGGCCGAGCGCCTGTACTAGGGCGTCTGGCCCCTCGTACCATCATAATCGGTAAACAATGCTTCCGTCAGCCTTTCGGATCCTCCTATAGAGCTCGTCACTGTCCTCTGATATGTGTTTTCCTTTCTGAGAGACGACCACCATCACGTCATCGTCGTCCTCCTCCTCAAGCTCACTAATATCCTCCCAACTAGGAAGTGGAGTAGCATGCACCTCGCCTTCCTCAAGGTCCTCTTCTGCGGCCGTAAAGTTAGTAAAATATATAACATCAGACAAATGTACCTCACTGAGAGAAAATGGATTCCTCGTGGCCTTCACGGTGGTTATGCCAATGCCCCAATTTGCCTTCATCACTTGGTGGTATGAGAAGGGAACCACACCGTGGAAGTACATCCAAGACCTCCCCAAAAGAATATGATACAATGGCTCTCCCTCGATAATGTGTAACCTGACGGGACCCCTGATCTCCCCAACCTGCAGATCAGCGGTAACATAGCCTAGTGTCCTTTGTCTAATCCCATTGAAACCTAAAATATCAATCATTCTTCTGGTCATAGACTATTCTTTGATTCCGGCTTTCCTCATAACTGTTACTGGCATGGTGTTGATGGATACATCATTGTCCAGGAATGCTCTCTTAAATCCCACTGCATTAATGGTTGCAAGCACGTACAGAGGGCAATTGTGAGGTCCCTCGATGAGCTTGTCCGCCTCAGGGAAGGTAAATTGTACATCGTGATCCGGTCTCATTGAGGTAGTAGGCTCATCCTCCTTGGTTTCAACACCTGTCCTGCACACAACTTTGATTAAAACTTTAGTTACTTCAGCCCTAGAATCAGAATCAAGTTTGAGTTTATCAAAAAAGTCCCTAATGAGGTCGGCCATCTATGTCATGCGTTCCTTAATGCCATCCTGAACCTGCTCCAACAACCAGGTGGTCTCAGCATTTTGAAGTTCCTCTAAATCATTATGACCACCCCCGAGACTGCATGCACACCAGTGTTGTGGCATGGAAAGGGGTATTTCATGCACATCCTACCTCTTGAGAAGCTCTAATTCCATAGACTTCATCTTCTTCTGAAATAAGTCACGAAGGCTCCAGCACTCCATTAATGAATGCCTCATCCCTCGATGGAAATGGTAGAAGTGGGAATCATTCACCAAGTCCTTATGATTGTCCTTGAGTGGTGATGGTAGAGTTACGACCTTGTCCCAAATCTATTGACTGAGCATTGCTAGTACCTGCTTACGACAACAAGGAAATGGTGGTGGAGTAGGTCGAAACCTCTTCCTTTCCTGGTCAGCCGATGCCATGAAGGCATCCTCGTACCCTTTGAGGTTTTCCTAGAACTGTTCCTCATCCTCGATGACCGCTGCAGTGATGGACACAAGTCGCTACGCTCGCCAGACACGTCCTCATCGGGGGCTCATAACTATGTCGGCCAAACTCCTTATCCTAGTCATGAGATTGGAGAATGTCCGGATGTCGAGGGCGACTAAGTAAAGGCTGTACTACTTATCCATCTCATCGATGCAAATTCTAACCAAGTCCTCTTCCTTTGCTGCTTCATAACACTCCAAGGTACGCTCTCTAAACCGCTTGACATAAACCATTAAGTCCTCATTGCTCTTCTAGGTAAGCTTGGTAAGAAACAGAAGGGTTACCTTCTCATCGACCTGGTAGTACTTGTTGTAGAACCTCTGAACTATTTCCTCCAAGCTAGTTACCGATCTTGGCTCCAGATTGTGGTACCATGTGTAGGCACGGTTGATCAGTGACTTCGGAAACTCTCTTAGCTTCAGTGCCTCGTTGGAGGAGTGATCACCAAAATGGCTAATAAAATGCCCAATATGCTATTTAGCATTGCCCTTCCTTCCGTTAAACTGCCTGAACTTAGGCGTCATAGGTGTTAAATATTAGATATTTTGACCCCTTAACTCACTATTGTTACGTTCTTTCATTACATTATTTGGTATTTTTATTGCTTTTGCGTGTTAAGACATGTTTTAGGAGCTTAATGAAGAAATAGAGCTAACTTCGGTGAATTAACTGAAGAGTATGTTCTTTCTATCCAAGAGGAGAGTCAAAGAGGTAGTCCGAGACAAAAATGGTTCCCAGAAGGCAAAAACGGAATTTCCAGAAGCCGTCATCTTCAGCAAAAAGTATTGTGGGTTCAAGACAATCATTTTTGTGCATTCACGGAGTAAAGTGATTTTCCACAAAATACTAACGCTTTCAGTTTCAAAAAGTGGCTGGAAATCACATTTCTACGCTTGGACCTACACTTTGAGGTACGCTTGGGACCTACACTTGAAGCGTAGCCCGCTACGCTTAAAGCATAAGACATCTACGCTTGAAGCGTAAGTGCGGCAACTTTTGGTGGTTTTTCGTGGATTTTTCCTGTTTCACCCCCGGCTTAATTGGAAGACGTGTCTGCGACTTCATACCTCTATATACATGTATATATATGAGAAGTTAGGGTTTGCATGAGTTTTAGAGTGAAAAGACTGAAAAGGG